>JACBWV010000480.1:0-158605 GCA_013435795.1 Chlamydomonas sp. ICE-L
CCCACCGTTTCGTTGCAGTCAATTAGCCTTGTGTTCACTACCTTCCCTCCCCCCCCCCGTTTCCAATATCGAACGTTCTGCTCATGCCCTCCCTAGTCTGTCCCTTCTTGTTGTTGCTTGACTCTCCCTGTTGTTCGCGGTTTGCTTTCTGCTGGCCGCGTCCGTCCCCCCCTCCCCTCCCCCCGGCGCCACCCCCCAAACCTCTATCCTCCTACCCCTCCTCGACTCACCCCATCCCTCTGGTTTTGTTTTTGTTTTGTTTCATTTTTTTCCCCCACACCCCCCCTGTCTTCTTTTCTTCTCCTCAGCTCTTTATATTTTGCTGCCCCATGAAACAAAATCGTAGTCAGATTACTCGCCTACATGTTTTTTACCCCATCGTTTCTCCGCAGCGTCTGCTTAAACTGTCGCATCATACCAACCCGTTTCTATGCGGTCACTGAGCCATTGTGACAATTCCACCCCCGTTTTCTACTATTGTCAATTCAGACTTGTGATTCCACTCCCTTCATCAAAAACCACAGATTTTTCAATAAAGTGTCCTGCACCTACCCTGTCCTGGCATTATTTGTTGAGACTCTCATGGTTCGGGTTCTGGTACTGGTCTTTGACATGAGAGGCGTCCATCCCCTCCCCCAGACGACCCCAACCCTCTAGACCCGTCCACCTCCATCGACTCACATCCAATCGGTTTGTGTGGTTTTGTTTTGTTTCATGTGTTTTCAACCCAAACCCACACCTATTCTATATTTCTTCTCCTGAGCTCCTTTTCATTTTTGATAAACACAAGTGAAAACCCACCTTCTACACTAGTATATTAAATAGACATCGTTTTTTCACCACTCGTTTCCCCACCCTCGCGCGCGGGCAGGGGCGTCTGCTAAAAACTGCATCATCATACCCCTTTGCCTATGACAGTCACATTAGCCAGCCTTGGCTTCCCCCCGTTTTTCTCTGCGTCAATTACATGGGTGATTCCACTCCTCCCTTCATAAAAACAAACAGAGTTCAAGAAGTTGTCCTGCACCTACCAACAACATCACACATCTGCCATTATTGTGTTGAGTGAAATCCTCCATTACCCATTTGCTGGTATGTCTGAGGCCGAGGCCGTCACCTCCTACACCAGGAGCCCCCCAAACACCTATAAACCGCATCCACCTCACTCGATCAACATCCAATCTGTTTTTTGTTTTTTTGTGTTTTTTCATTCATGGTTTCACCCAAAACAACTATTCTTATTTTCTTTCTCCTATAGAGACTTATATTTTGTGATAAAACAAGTGAACAAAATTATATAGTAATATTAAATAGACAAATCCCGTTGTTTACCAATCGGTTTTCTGAAGCAGGGTCTGCTTGAACAGTCAATCATCATACCACGTTTTTCTCTTGAGTCAATTACAGTGTGATTCCCACCGTTTTCTAGTTGAGTCAATTAGCATTGTGATTCCACTCCCTTCATAAAAAACCACAGAGTTGTCAATAAAGTGTCTGCACCTACCTGTCTGTCCATTATTGTGTTGAGTGAATCTCCATGTTCTGTTATGGTATGTCTGATGGACGAGGCCGTCACATCCAATCCACCAAGGAGGCACCGACACCTCTAGACGACGTCCACCGTCATCGAATCACATCCAATCTGTTTTGTTTTTGTTTTGTTCATTTGTTTCACCCAAACCAAAACTATTATTATTTCTTCTCCTATAGATACTTTTATTTTTGATGAAACAAGTGAAACAAAAATTATATAGTAATATATAAATAGACATCGTTTTTTAACCAATCGTTTTCTCGAGCAGGCGTCTGCTTGAAACATGTCATCATCATACCACCGTTTTCTATTGAGTCAATTAGCATTGTGATTCCACACCGTTTTCTATTGAGTCAATTAGCATTGTGATTCCACTCCCTTCATAAAAAACCACAGAGTTGTCAATAAAGTGTCTGCACCTACCTGTCTGTCCATTATTGTGTTGAGTGAATCTCCATGTTCTGTTATGGTATGTCTGATGGACGAGGCCGTCACATCCAATCCACCAAGGAGACACCAACACCTCTAGACGACGTCCACCGTCATCGAATCACATCCAATCTGTTTTGTTTTTGTTTTGTTTCATTTGTTTCACCCAAACCAAAACTATTCTTATTTTCTTCTCCTATAGATACTTTTATTTTTGATGAAACAAGTGAAACAAAAATTATATAGTAATATATAAATAGACATCGTTTTTTAACCAATCGTTTTCTCGAGCAGGCGTCTGCTTGAAACATGTCATCATCATACCACCGTTTTCTATTGAGTCAATTAGCATTGTGATTCCACACCGTTTTCTATTGAGTCAATTAGCATTGTGATTCCACTCCCTTCATAAAAAACCACAGAGTTGTCAATAAAGTGTCTGCACCTACCTGTCTGTCCATTATTGTGTTGAGTGAATCTCCATGTTCTGTTATGGTATGTCTGATGGACGAGGCCGTCACATCCAATCCACCAAGGAGACACCAACACCTCTAGACGACGTCCACCGTCATCGAATCACATCCAATCTGTTTTGTTTTTGTTTTGTTTCATTTGTTTCACCCAAACCAAAACTATTCTTATTTTCTTCTCCTATAGATACTTTTATTTTTGATGAAACAAGTGAAACAAAAATTATATAGTAATATATAAATAGACATCGTTTTTTAACCAATCGTTTTCTCGAGCAGGCGTCTGCTTGAAACATGTCATCATCATACCACCGTTTTCTATTGAGTCAATTAGCATTGTGATTCCACACCGTTTTTCTATTGAGTCAATTAGCATTGTGATTCCACTCCCTTCATAAAAAACCACAGAGTTGTCAATAAAGTGTCTGCACCTACCTGTCTGTCCATTATTGTGTTGAGTGAATCTCCATGTTCTGTTATGGTATGTCTGATGGACGAGGCCGTCACATCCAATCCACCAAGGAGACACCAACACCTCTAGACGACGTCCACCGTCATCGAATCACATCCAATCTGTTTTGTTTTTGTTTTGTTTCATTTGTTTCACCCAAACCAAAACTATTATTATTTTCTTCTCCTATAGATACTTTTATTTTTGATGAAACAAGTGAAACAAAAATTATATAGTAATATATAAATAGACATCGTTTTTTAACCAATCGTTTTCTCGAGCAGGCGTCTGCTTGAAACATGTCATCATCATACCACCGTTTTCTATTGAGTCAATTAGCATTGTGATTCCACACCGTTTTCTATTGAGTCAATTAGCATTGTGATTCCACTCCCTTCATAAAAAACCACAGAGTTGTCAATAAAGTGTCTGCACCTACCTGTCTGTCCATTATTGTGTTGAGTGAATCTCCATGTTCTGTTATGGTATGTCTGATGGACGAGGCCGTCACATCCAATCCACCAAGGAGACACCAACACCTCTAGACGACGTCCACCGTCATCGAATCACATCCAATCTGTTTTGTTTTTGTTTTGTTTCATTTGTTTCACCCAAACCAAAACTATTCTTATTTTCTTCTCCTATAGATACTTTTATTTTTGATGAAACAAGTGAAACAAAATTATATAGTAATATATAAATAGACATCGTTTTTTAACCAATCGTTTTCTCGAGCAGGCGTCTGCTTGAAACATGTCATCATCATACCACCGTTTTCTATTGAGTCAATTAGCATTGTGATTCCACACCGTTTTCTATTGAGTCAATTAGCATTGTGATTCCACTCCCTTCATAAAAAACCACAGAGTTGTCAATAAAGTGTCTGCACCTACCTGTCTGTCCATTATTGTGTTGAGTGAATCTCCATGTTCTGTTATGGTATGTCTGATGGACGAGGCCGTCACATCCAATCCACCAAGGAGACACCAACACCTCTAGACGACGTCCACCGTCATCGAATCACATCCAATCTGTTTTGTTTTTGTTTTGTTTCATTTGTTTCACCCAAACCAAAACTATTCTTATTTTCTTCTCCTATAGATACTTTTATTTTTGATGAAACAAGTGAAACAAAAATTATATAGTAATATATAAATAGACATCGTTTTTTAACCAATCGTTTTCTCGAGCAGGCGTCTGCTTGAAACATGTCATCATCATACCACCGTTTTCTATTGAGTCAATTAGCATTGTGATTCCACACCGTTTTCTATTGAGTCAATTAGCATTGTGATTCCACTCCCTTCATAAAAAACCACAGAGTTGTCAATAAAGTGTCTGCACCTACCTGTCTGTCCATTATTGTGTTGAGTGAATCTCCATGTTCTGTTATGGTATGTCTGATGGACGAGGCCGTCACATCCAATCCACCAAGGAGACACCAACACCTCTAGACGACGTCCACCGTCATCGAATCACATCCAATCTGTTTTGTTTTTGTTTTGTTTCATTTGTTTCACCCAAACCAAAACTATTCTTATTTTCTTCTCCTATAGATACTTTTATTTTTGATGAAACAAGTGAAACAAAAATTATATAGTAATATATAAATAGACATCGTTTTTTAACCAATCGTTTTCTCGAGCAGGCGTCTGCTTGAAACATGTCATCATCATACCACCGTTTTCTATTGAGTCAATTAGCATTGTGATTCCACACCGTTTTCTATTGAGTCAATTAGCATTGTGATTCCACTCCCTTCATAAAAAACCACAGAGTTGTCAATAAAGTGTCTGCACCTACCTGTCTGTCCATTATTGTGTTGAGTGAATCTCCATGTTCTGTTATGGTATGTCTGATGGACGAGGCCGTCACATCCAATCCACCAAGGAGACACCAACACCTCTAGACGACGTCCACCGTCATCGAATCACATCCAATCTGTTTTGTTTTTGTTTTGTTTCATTTGTTTCACCCAAACCAAAACTATTCTTATTTTCTTCTCCTATAGATACTTTTATTTTTGATGAAACAAGTGAAACAAAAATTATATAGTAATATATAAATAGACATCGTTTTTTAACCAATCGTTTTCTCGAGCAGGCGTCTGCTTGAAACATGTCATCATCATACCACCGTTTTCTATTGAGTCAATTAGCATTGTGATTCCACACCGTTTTCTATTGAGTCAATTAGCATTGTGATTCCACTCCCTTCATAAAAAACCACAGAGTTGTCAATAAAGTGTCTGCACCTACCTGTCTGTCCATTATTGTGTTGAGTGAATCTCCATGTTCTGTTATGGTATGTCTGATGGACGAGGCCGTCACATCCAATCCACCAAGGAGACACCAACACCTCTAGACGACGTCCACCGTCATCGAATCACATCCAATCTGTTTTGTTTTTGTTTTGTTTCATTTGTTTCACCCAAACCAAAACTATTATTATTTTCTTCTCCTATAGATACTTTTATTTTTGATGAAACAAGTGAAACAAAAATTATATAGTAATATATAAATAGACATCGTTTTTTAACCAATCGTTTTCTCGAGCAGGCGTCTGCTTGAAACATGTCATCATCATACCACCGTTTTCTATTGAGTCAATTAGCATTGTGATTCCACACCGTTTTCTATTGAGTCAATTAGCATTGTGATTCCACTCCCTTCATAAAAAACCACAGAGTTGTCAATAAAGTGTCTGCACCTACCTGTCTGTCCATTATTGTGTTGAGTGAATCTCCATGTTCTGTTATGGTATGTCTGATGGACGAGGCCGTCACATCCAATCCACCAAGGAGACACCAACACCTCTAGACGACGTCCACCGTCATCGAATCACATCCAATCTGTTTTGTTTTTGTTTTGTTTCATTTGTTTCACCCAAACCAAAACTATTCTTATTTTCTTCTCCTATAGATACTTTTATTTTTGATGAAACAAGTGAAACAAAAATTATATAGTAATATATAAATAGACATCGTTTTTTAACCAATCGTTTTCTCGAGCAGGCGTCTGCTTGAAACATGTCATCATCATACCACCGTTTTCTATTGAGTCAATTAGCATTGTGATTCCACACCGTTTTCTATTGAGTCAATTAGCATTGTGATTCCACTCCCTTCATAAAAAACCACAGAGTTGTCAATAAAGTGTCTGCACCTACCTGTCTGTCCATTATTGTGTTGAGTGAATCTCCATGTTCTGTTATGGTATGTCTGATGGACGAGGCCGTCACATCCAATCCACCAAGGAGACACCAACACCTCTAGACGACGTCCACCGTCATCGAATCACATCCAATCTGTTTTGTTTTTGTTTTGTTTCATTTGTTTCACCCAAACCAAAACTATTCTTATTTTCTTCTCCTATAGATACTTTTATTTTTGATGAAACAAGTGAAACAAAAATTATATAGTAATATATAAATAGACATCGTTTTTTAACCAATCGTTTTCTCGAGCAGGCGTCTGCTTGAAACATGTCATCATCATACCACCGTTTTCTATTGAGTCAATTAGCATTGTGATTCCACACCGTTTTCTATTGAGTCAATTAGCATTGTGATTCCACTCCCTTCATAAAAAACCACAGAGTTGTCAATAAAGTGTCTGCACCTACCTGTCTGTCCATTATTGTGTTGAGTGAATCTCCATGTTCTGTTATGGTATGTCTGATGGACGAGGCCGTCACATCCAATCCACCAAGGAGACACCAACACCTCTAGACGACGTCCACCGTCATCGAATCACATCCAATCTGTTTTGTTTTTGTTTTGTTTCATTTGTTTCACCCAAACCAAAACTATTCTTATTTTCTTCTCCTATAGATACTTTTATTTTTGATGAAACAAGTGAAACAAAAATTATATAGTAATATATAAATAGACATCGTTTTTTAACCAATCGTTTTCTCGAGCAGGCGTCTGCTTGAAACATGTCATCATCATACCACCGTTTTCTATTGAGTCAATTAGCATTGTGATTCCACACCGTTTTCTATTGAGTCAATTAGCATTGTGATTCCACTCCCTTCATAAAAAACCACAGAGTTGTCAATAAAGTGTCTGCACCTACCTGTCTGTCCATTATTGTGTTGAGTGAATCTCCATGTTCTGTTATGGTATGTCTGATGGACGAGGCCGTCACATCCAATCCACCAAGGAGACACCAACACCTCTAGACGACGTCCACCGTCATCGAATCACATCCAATCTGTTTTGTTTTTGTTTTGTTTCATTTGTTTCACCCAAACCAAAACTATTCTTATTTTCTTCTCCTATAGATACTTTTATTTTTGATGAAACAAGTGAAACAAAAATTATATAGTAATATATAAATAGACATCGTTTTTTAACCAATCGTTTTCTCGAGCAGGCGTCTGCTTGAAACATGTCATCATCATACCACCGTTTTCTATTGAGTCAATTAGCATTGTGATTCCACACCGTTTTCTATTGAGTCAATTAGCATTGTGATTCCACTCCCTTCATAAAAAACCACAGAGTTGTCAATAAAGTGTCTGCACCTACCTGTCTGTCCATTATTGTGTTGAGTGAATCTCCATGTTCTGTTATGGTATGTCTGATGGACGAGGCCGTCACATCCAATCCACCAAGGAGACACCAACACCTCTAGACGACGTCCACCGTCATCGAATCACATCCAATCTGTTTTGTTTTTGTTTTGTTTCATTTGTTTCACCCAAACCAAAACTATTCTTATTTTCTTCTCCTATAGATACTTTTATTTTTGATGAAACAAGTGAAACAAAAATTATATAGTAATATATAAATAGACATCGTTTTTTAACCAATCGTTTTCTCGAGCAGGCGTCTGCTTGAAACATGTCATCATCATACCACCGTTTTCTATTGAGTCAATTAGCATTGTGATTCCACACCGTTTTCTATTGAGTCAATTAGCATTGTGATTCCACTCCCTTCATAAAAAACCACAGAGTTGTCAATAAAGTGTCTGCACCTACCTGTCTGTCCATTATTGTGTTGAGTGAATCTCCATGTTCTGTTATGGTATGTCTGATGGACGAGGCCGTCACATCCAATCCACCAAGGAGACACCAACACCTCTAGACGACGTCCACCGTCATCGAATCACATCCAATCTGTTTTGTTTTTGTTTTGTTTCATTTGTTTCACCCAAACCAAAACTATTCTTATTTTCTTCTCCTATAGATACTTTTATTTTTGATGAAACAAGTGAAACAAAAATTATATAGTAATATATAAATAGACATCGTTTTTTAACCAATCGTTTTCTCGAGCAGGCGTCTGCTTGAAACATGTCATCATCATACCACCGTTTTCTATTGAGTCAATTAGCATTGTGATTCCACACCGTTTTCTATTGAGTCAATTAGCATTGTGATTCCACTCCCTTCATAAAAAACCACAGAGTTGTCAATAAAGTGTCTGCACCTACCTGTCTGTCCATTATTGTGTTGAGTGAATCTCCATGTTCTGTTATGGTATGTCTGATGGACGAGGCCGTCACATCCAATCCACCAAGGAGACACCAACACCTCTAGACGACGTCCACCGTCATCGAATCACATCCAATCTGTTTTGTTTTTGTTTTGTTTCATTTGTTTCACCCAAACCAAAACTATTCTTATTTTCTTCTCCTATAGATACTTTTATTTTTGATGAAACAAGTGAAACAAAAATTATATAGTAATATATAAATAGACATCGTTTTTTAACCAATCGTTTTCTCGAGCAGGCGTCTGCTTTAAACATGTCATCATCATACCACCGTTTTCTATTGAGTCAATTAGCATTGTGATTCCACACCGTTTTCTATTGAGTCAATTAGCATTGTGATTCCACTCCCTTCATAAAAAACCACAGAGTTGTCAATAAAGTGTCTGCACCTACCTGTCTGTCCATTATTGTGTTGAGTGAATCTCCATGTTCTGTTATGGTATGTCTGATGGACGAGGCCGTCACATCCAATCCACCAAGGAGACACCAACACCTCTAGACGACGTCCACCGTCATCGAATCACATCCAATCTGTTTTGTTTTTGTTTTGTTTCATTTGTTTCACCCAAACCAAAACTATTATTATTTTCTTCTCCTATAGATACTTTTATTTTTGATGAAACAAGTGAAACAAAAATTATATAGTAATATATAAATAGACATCGTTTTTTAACCAATCGTTTTCTCGAGCAGGCGTCTGCTTGAAACATGTCATCATCATACCACCGTTTTCTATTGAGTCAATTAGCATTGTGATTCCACACCGTTTTCTATTGAGTCAATTAGCATTGTGATTCCACTCCCTTCATAAAAAACCACAGAGTTGTCAATAAAGTGTCTGCACCTACCTGTCTGTCCATTATTGTGTTGAGTGAATCTCCATGTTCTGTTATGGTATGTCTGATGGACGAGGCCGTCACATCCAATCCACCAAGGAGACACCAACACCTCTAGACGACGTCCACCGTCATCGAATCACATCCAATCTGTTTTGTTTTTGTTTTGTTTCATTTGTTTCACCCAAACCAAAACTATTCTTATTTTCTTCTCCTATAGATACTTTTATTTTTGATGAAACAAGTGAAACAAAAATTATATAGTAATATATAAATAGACATCGTTTTTTAACCAATCGTTTTCTCGAGCAGGCGTCTGCTTGAAACATGTCATCATCATACCACCGTTTTCTATTGAGTCAATTAGCATTGTGATTCCACACCGTTTTCTATTGAGTCAATTAGCATTGTGATTCCACTCCCTTCATAAAAAACCACAGAGTTGTCAATAAAGTGTCTGCTTGAGACATCGCAATCTGAAGAAGCTTGAGGGTGAGGCATGAAAAATCTTACTTGACCTCTCTATAAAACTTCTAAACCATAATTTAATCTCACCGCATTTTTCTCGTCCTTATTCCGCTGTCTCCACTTCCTTGAGTTCTCCTCAAGCACCTCCCTGACCTCCTCACTGTACCTTGATACATTCGGGTCGAACTTCATGATCTCACGCATCGCCTTCATGACCATGCCCGCCTCTTCCTGTAATTTAACCCCCAGTATCATCTTCACTCTCTCTTCCATCTCGAAGTATCGCTTCTTTGACAACGTTGAAATCCCCTTGTCTCCATTTTGGTTTGTTGGCGTGACGAACTTCGTGACCTTCCTCGACGAGTTCATTGTGTGCGATCTATCCAGTCTTTTTTGTTCAGTTGTTTGTGTTTACAATTGTAATAACGGTCACTATCAGTTATGCTCCCTTAAACCTTCAAAATCGTAGAGAAGCTTTTACAAACAAATAAATAACCCAACCAACACTCAATCTCTGTCATGCCATGTCGCGGTGATCGTTGAAGAAGTCTTGGTCAGCCAGTGGATATGATTCCGTCACTCATCATCCTGTAACACCTCCCTAGATCCGTCCCCCCATCTCAAAACCCTAAATGGATGTCGAGCGGCACGTGTGTCAGCAGCGCACACCGCCCCCCCCCCCCCCCCCCCCCCCCGCATCCTTACATGACACACGACGGCTTTCGCATCCCCCCCGTCCATAATACATTCGCTCACACACATACCATGGCGTCTATCGCTCACACACATACCATGGCGTCTGTCGCATCCCCCCGTCCGTACATTCATGACACACGTCATCTGTCCGTATTTTTCTGTCATCTGTCCGTATTTTGCGTTTCTTACACTCGTTTGTTTGAGTCCGCACGCACACGAAACCCTTGTCGTCGACTAAATCCTCATGATACGCGCGTCCCAACCAACTCTCTATCAATGCGTAATCCAATGCGTAATGTTTTCGCGCGCCTCGAAGCTTCCCACGAGTCCTCAACTTGAATTCCCCTGCCCCACTCCGTGTGTCCCGCGATTCATCTTTCATACTCCCGACATAGTTGTCAATCAGAAGTCTGCTTGAGACGACACGTGTCCCCATGCGCCTCTAAAAATACGAACCCTGTCCACGCCACACCCAGGCCAAGCCACACACACCCCAGCCATGTCAATCTTAACCAAGTACCGAAGTTCCGAAGTTCCGAAGTTCTCCAATTCTTCTCTCACGAACTCAGTGTGTATCCAGCGAAATCCGAAAGCTAATTCCGAGGGTGAACTCCGTGTGTTAGGGAGCATCCAGCGAACTCCGAAAGCTGATTCCGAGTGTGAGTTCAATAGTAGCAGTCATCGAGATCTATTCATGGTTACTTTCATTGCTGCTAGTATTCGCGAGTCTTGCTAGCTCTATGTCTCCACCTGCGAAAGCATTATCCAGTCATGGTTACTTTCATGGCTGCTAGTATTTGCGAAGTTCGAGTTTGGATTGCGCTGTCTTGCTAGCTCTATGTCTCCACCTGCGAAAGCATTATCCAGTCATGGTTACTTTCATGTCTGCTAGTATTTGCGAGGCTTGCTATCTCTATTGCTCCACCTGCGAAAGCATTATCCAGTCATGTTTACTTTCATGGCTGCTAGTATTTGCGAGGATTGCTAGCTCTATTGCTCCACCTGCGAAAGCATTATCCAGTCATGGTTACTTTCATTGCTGCTAGTATTTGCGAAGTTCGCGTTCGGATTGCGCTGGCTTTCTATCTCTATGGCTCCACCTGCGAAAGCATTATCCAGTAATTGATTGCGAAGATTGTTCTGGCTGCGAAAGCATGAGCTGACCAAACATCCACCCATGTTCGCAGGCACTGAAGATGGCTATGAAGGAGAAAGGGTCTATCAAGATTCGTCTCCGAACTCAAATGTGCATGGAGTTCGAGTATGTAGGAAGTTTGCCGTACATAAAGCATGGCAACTTTTGCATCATCGACGAGGATGGTGGTGAGGATGTCGACAGAGAAGGGGTTCGACTGCGAGATTTGAAGCACTCGTCATCTCCAGATTTCCGTGTCCTAATTCTGCAGATGTTTGGTATGCCTCTCCCTTTGCTTGTGAATTGCAGGGATTGCCCTGCGAATGCAGTTTTGACAGTCGATCACTCGACTACATTCGGAGCCTGTAACTGTGGTGTATGCCCACTTAGCATGGCGGCGGGTGGGGCTGGAGGTTGATGATGTGGGGGATGGAGATAGAGATGGAGATATATTGATTGAGAGCTATATTGTAACCAGTTGCATCCGCACATTCTTCTCCTTGTCCCACTCCTTGTCCCGCTCCTTGTCCATGTGACACTCCAGGGAGTGTCTTTTTGAATTTGTATGAGTCGTTCCGGAGGCTCTAAATTCTGAAATTAAAAATTATGATAGGGTTCGTTCTCCATCCTGTTCGGTTGAATCTGGGTCTGACGACTCCTGCATGTTGTGGAAGAGTACCAATGACCATTTTGAAAACAAAAACCATTCAGATACCTACAAAAACTCGGGGAGGCAGATGTGTGCCTCTGCCCCGCCCCATGCGTGTTCTGTGGCTCTGGATCCACCCACAGCCACGCACCAATCTGGCATATATATATATAGCTTACTTCCATTTCCCCGTGTACGGGTCTCTGTGCAAAATCTTGGGTTTGACGACATCATGAACGACTTCCGTGATCCGCACTTTACTTGTCGGCGGCTCAGTGTGATCACACCACATGGTATCCACCAACAACAATGCTTTGACCAATGCGGTGAGGTGCATTCTACCGGTGTCGGGCTCCGTGACCTGCCTCAATACCCCTTGATCTTGGAAATTGCTTTCGATGCACACGCCGCTTGCGCGGGTCATCATCGATTCAATGGTCGGGTACACGAAGTCCACAATGTCGTCCACACCCACATGTTTGTGGAGGAAAACCGTATTCTCGGTGCCTGCGTTTGATGGCTCGGACCAAAATGTCCGCACCCCAATGAGCGAAATTCTCCTGCTTTTCATGATGTGCACGACTCCGTTTGAATAATCACCGAATGGTGGAAGGGCCCCCGCCGAAATCCAGATCTCAGGATCAACCATATTGCCATTTGTTTCTCGATTGAGATGGGCCAAGTCTTACACTGTTTCAACCGCTTGAGATGCGGTGGCGGCGCATGCAAAACACAAAAACACAAAAACCACAAAACACAAAATTGGCGAAACTTTGACTGGTTCTATTTTAACAAGGGGTCCTGTTTAGGGCTGGGCCCCTATACAGCTATTTTAATATCTTAAAAAATTGTCCTGTCCTTGTCCATCAGATAGATCATACAGACATTTCGCATCACACATGATACGGTGGCTTGCGCAGGACTCCCCATCTGTCTCCACACGGACACACCGCACTGAGGCTTGCGGGCGCGGCTGTCGAAAAAACTAGTTGTGTGAGTACATTCTCCGGAAAAAAGAATTCTGCCAGTTCTTCTTTTTTGTATAATTCTTGTTCCAGATGGAGAGCCTTTCAGAGGTGTATGTGAAAACGTTTAAAATAGGGATTGATTGATTGATTGATTGATGATGGATGATTCTTATTTTTTGTGATGAATAGTTGTTGTTCCCAAGTGGAGAGTCTTTTCAGAGGTGTTCATTGAAACAGTTTAAAATAGGGATTGATTGATGGATGATTTTATTTTGTGTTGAAATTAGTGTGTTCCCAGATGGGAGGCTTTTCAGAGGTAGTTCATGTGACCACGTTTACATAGGATGATTGATGGATGATTCTTATTTTTTGTTGAAATAGTTGTTGTTCCCAAGATGGAGAGTCTTTTCAGAGGTGTTCATGTGAACACGTTTAAAATAGGGATTGATTGATAGATGATTCTTATTTTTTTGTTGAAATAGTTGTTGTTCCAAGATGGAGAGTTGTTCAGAGGTGTTCATGTGCACACGTTTAACAAATAGGGATGATGATGGATGATTTCTTATTTTGTGAAATAGTGTTGTTCCCAAGATGGAGGGGCTTTTCAGACAGGTGTTCAGTGAAAACGTTTAAACTAGGGAGTGTTGGGAATGATTCTTAATTTTTGTTGAATAGTGTTGTCCAAGATGGAGAGTCTTTTCAGAGGTGTTCATGTGAACACGTTTAAAATAGGGATTGATTGATGGATGATTCTTATTTTTTTGTTGAAATAGTTGTTGTTCCCAAGATGGAGAGTCTTTTCAGAGGTGTTCATGTGAACACGTTTAAAATAGGGATTGATTGATGGATGATTCTTATTTTTTGTTGAAATAGTTGTTGTTCCCAAGATGGAGAGTCTTTTCAGAGGTGTTCATGTGAACACGTTTAAAATAGGGATTGATTGATGGATGATTCTTATTTTTTGTTGAAATAGTTGTTGTTCCCAAGATGGAGAGTCTTTTCAGAGGTGTTCATGTGAACACGTTTAAAATAGGGATTGATTGATAGATGATTCTTATTTTTTTGTTGAAATAGTTGTTGTTCCCAAGATGGAGAGTCTTTTCAGAGGTGTTCATGTGAACACGTTTAAAATAGGGATTGATTGATGGATGATTCTTATTTTTTGTTGAAATAGTTGTTGTTCCCAAGATGGAGAGTCTTTTCAGAGGTGTTCATGTGAACACGTTTAAAATAGGGATTGATTGATGGATGATTCTTATTTTTTGTTGAAATAGTTGTTGTTCCCAAGATGGAGAGTCTTTTCAGAGGTGTTCATGTGAACACGTTTAAAATAGGGATTGATTGATGGATGATTCTTATTTTTTGTTGAAATAGTTGTTGTTCCCAAGATGGAGAGTCTTTTCAGAGGTGTTCATGTGAACACGTTTAAAATAGGGATTGATTGATGGATGATTCTTATTTTTTTGTTGAAATAGTTGTTGTTCCCAAGATGGAGAGTCTTTTCAGAGGTGTTCATGTGAACACGTTTAAAATAGGGATTGATTGATGGATGATTCTTATTTTTTGTTGAAATAGTTGTTGTTCCCAAGATGGAGAGTCTTTTCAGAGGTGTTCATGTGAACACGTTTAAAATAGGGATTGATTGATGGATGATTCTTATTTTTTGTTGAAATAGTTGTTGTTCCCAAGATGGAGAGTCTTTTCAGAGGTGTTCATGTGAACACGTTTAAAATAGGGATTGATTGATGGATGATTCTTATTTTTTGTTGAAATAGTTGTTGTTCCCAAGATGGAGAGTCTTTTCAGAGGTGTTCATGTGAACACGTTTAAAATAGGGATTGATTGATAGATGATTCTTATTTTTTTGTTGAAATAGTTGTTGTTCCCAAGATGGAGAGTCTTTTCAGAGGTGTTCATGTGAACACGTTTAAAATAGGGATTGATTGATGGATGATTCTTATTTTTTGTTGAAATAGTTGTTGTTCCCAAGATGGAGAGTCTTTTCAGAGGTGTTCATGTGAACACGTTTAAAATAGGGATTGATTGATGGATGATTCTTATTTTTTGTTGAAATAGTTGTTGTTCCCAAGATGGAGAGTCTTTTCAGAGGTGTTCATGTGAACACGTTAAAAAATAGGGATTGATTGATGGATGATTCTTATTTTTTGTTGAAATAGTTGTTGTTCCCAAGATGGAGAGTCTTTTCAGAGGTGTTCATGTGAACACGTTTAAAATAGGGATTGATTGATAGATGATTCTTATTTTTTTGTTGAAATAGTTGTTGTTCCCAAGATGGAGAGTCTTTTCAGAGGTGTTCATGTGAACACGTTTAAAATAGGGATTGATTGATGGATGATTCTTATTTTTTGTTGAAATAGTTGTTGTTCCCAAGATGGAGAGTCTTTTCAGAGGTGTTCATGTGAACACGTTTAAAATAGGGATTGATTGATGGATGATTCTTATTTTTTGTTGAAATAGTTGTTGTTCCCAAGATGGAGAGTCTTTTCAGAGGTGTTCATGTGAACACGTTTAAAATAGGGATTGATTGATGGATGATTCTTATTTTTTGTTGAAATAGTTGTTGTTCCCAAGATGGAGAGTCTTTTCAGAGGTGTTCATGTGAACACGTTTAAAATAGGGATTGATTGATGGATGATTCTTATGGAAATTCTGAAGGGGGGGGGGCGGGCCCCGCGTAGCAGAGCAGTGGAATTCAGATGCTGGTATCAAGCAGAATTCTGCTTGGACACCCCTTTTGGTTTTATGAAGGGGGAAGCACGGGAATTCCTGTCCCGAATGACTTCTGCGACGAAGACTTCTTTCTCCGACTTACACGAAACTTGAAAAATGTGAATTTTTTGCCTAGCACCCAATTCCCGGCCTTTTTCATTAAGGATGACTTTTGAAAAGTCCCGAGTTCTGTACCCGGTGCTTTGGCATTCAAAAACGTAGTAAATGTTCTTCAATGGCCCGGTGGTGGAAGGTTGTGAAGACATGATTATTCTGTGTAGTAATTCAAATATAAAAAAATAATTATCGCGTTGGGGGTCACATTGCCTTCAAACTCGAGTGTTTGCTTGTGAAATCCGGTAGTATCCATGTCAGTTGTGTTGATGTCAACCTGCACAAATACTTTATGAACACGACTGGTACTCAAAAGAAAGCGGTGTATATCAAGCAGACTTCTGCTTGACAACCCTAGTTATTTTCTGAAGGGAGGAGCGAGGGCACCGCGGAGCGGTGCAAAGGGATCGAGCTGCTGACTTAAAGGGGTCCTGAAGACCACGTGTCGTATCAAGCAGAATTCTGCTTGACAACTCTATCAGGATCGTGAATGGAAAACCGCGGGCACTCCGTGGGGCAATGGAATTGAGCTGCTGACTCACTCCCATGCATATTAAATGTCGGTGGAATTCAGATGAGGACTCACTGCTTTATCAAGCAGGCTTCTGCTTGACAACTATGACGGAATTATGACAGAGGAATCGCGGTCCACACGAATCAGATGGGATCTCAACACAATTAATGGGGGCTGAAGACCAAGTGTCATGTGCCGCCGTCCTTGCTTGCGACCGACCCGACCGGTCCAGGGGTTTTTTACTATTCCGCTGACTGTAGAAAAACGAGTGTAAACAAAATGGATCCCTGCAACTTACATTACAGCTTACAGATGTCCCACTCCAGGTACATTTCCATTGATGTTGAAGCCTGTGCCACCGGGCGAGGTCACAACGATCGCTCTCCATGCCAAGTAGCGGTTGTTGACGATGACGGGACGCTTCTGCTCAACGAGGTCATTTGTGTGAATGACATTTACGATCCGATGACTTCCCTGACAGGTGTTACGCGAGAGCAGATTCTTGCTGGCAAGCCTTTCGATGAGGTCCGGGAATCAGTCATTCAGATTCTGTGCCCTCGCACAAGCATCATAGTTGGCTGCCGCCCACAGGGAGATGTCAAATGGATGCAGCTGGAAGAAGGTATTCACTTTGCATCCATTGTCGATTTGTCTGACCTGCTCAAGGCATGGAACGATCGTTACAAGAATTACAACTTTTTTTCCCTCCGAAAGATGGCGTATGGTCTTCTTGGTACGACGATTCAAGATGCGGCCCATTCTCCTGTGATTGACGCCCAGATTTCACTTGAAATATACAGGAAGCATGCATCAGATCCTGTTCGGATGAAATCTGCCATCAAGAAGCTGAGTAGGATGACCTTTAAAAGGGAGTTCCCTGAAGATATGGGGAAGACGGTGATTGTTGGCGATATCTGCTCGTACAAATTCAACCCCAAGAAATGTTTTTGCGGCCAGCCAACTTTTGCCTAGATTCTCATGTATTCACTATCAGTATTGGGATGATCACTTACACGAATGTGATTATTTCATCATTTAAGATTGCCGAGCATAGCATATCCGCTCTTGTACTGCGTCAAGCATATTCGCTTGACATATACACTAGTTGGATCATCATGGACACCGCCTGATACCAGCAGACGTATGTGTACGGACGGGTCCGCTGATGGGCGAATACGGACCCTGCAAGACTCGCTGCTGCCGGTGCTCAGCCATTCATGACCATTAATGGTCATTCGGCCATCTCATTGGCTGACGAACTTTTACCTGCTGCTTCTGCTGCTGCTGCTGCTGCTTCTGCTGCGGCTGCCGCCCTTTCAAGTTTAATTCCAAATATCTGACTTTTTGATGTGCACTACGGTAATCTGTGGGTATGTTCGAAAGGTGGTTGTATTCTTCTTCCTCTGGTTTAGTCCGATGACCTTGTGGTCTGGGCGAATACGTACCTTCAAGACTCGCTTCTGCCGGTGCATTGGCATTGGCATTGTTGTAGTTGTTGTAGTTGTAGTTGTTGTACAGCTGGTCCTGCACTATCTGCCTGCGCGTTATGCCATTCATTCCCATATATTTTTCATAGCTACCATTTTTATCGTGTGTTGGATAGTTGTCAAATATAACAAGATCTGGAAATGTATTTTTCAGTCGTTTCAGGTGCTGATAGTCTGTTTCCCAGGACTTCTGCTTTAGTTCATAGCTAGCTTTAATCTCTATTAATCTTTTCTCCGTAATCATTCCGTCGCGAAAGGTTTCACTGCCACCTTTTTGTATTTTTTGTATTTTGTTACCTTCTTGTGGTACAAACTTATTGTAACCAAACGTTCCATCTGGTTTCCTTACTTTAACACATAAAGTGACTGACCCGTTCTGTCCGCGTCCACTCTTCTTCTTGTACAAAACACGGGGAGTTCCATCTTTGCAAATACTTCTTGTATGAGTATTGGTGTATGTAGTGTCCGACATTTGTATACATATACATATCAACTTTTATTCCTGCCCACCTTGACTTCTGAATGGTCTCGTTCACCATGCTCACTAGTTGATGTCACCTCAAGTGCCCCGCATGGCGACGGGTGGGGCTGGAGGTTGATGAGGTGGGGGATGGAGATGGAGCTATATTGATTGAGAGCTATATTGTAACCAGTTGCATCCGCACATTCTTCTCCTTGTCCCACTCCTTGTCCCGCTCCTTGTCCCTGTGACACTCCAGGGAGTGTCTTTTTGAATTTGTATGAGTCGTTCCGGAGGCTCTAAATTCTGAAATTAAAAATTAGCATAGGGTTCGTTCGCCATCCTGTTCGGTTGAATCTGGGTCGGACGACTCCTGCATGTTGGGGAAGGGGATTCCGTATTGTTTGCAAAGATCCTCATTGAGACGCCTGTCATGATCGTTCAGGGAATTCCATTGCTCGATAGTCATGCTTGACAGCTCGTACATCAGTTGCTTCTCAAGCGCTTCTGCGCGCTCAGTCTCAAGCTCACTCTTCATTCGAGCATTCTCAAGCTCAATCTTCAGTCGAGCATTCTCAAGCTCAATCTCCAATCTATTCACTCGAGCAGCATCTGCCTTCTGTCGAGCGCGCTCAGTCTCAATCTCAGTCTCCAGGCTATTCACTCGAGCAGCATCTGCCTTCTTTCGAGCGCGCTCAGTCTTCAGTCGAACTATGTAAACAAGAGCGAAGGTAGCGATGCAGATAAGTAGTAGAGACTTGTCAATCATTGTTTCTAAATTTGATGATTGTTTCTTAAGTAAATATATTCAGACAGTGAGTCAGCAGCTCGATCCCTTTGCACCGCTCCGCGGTGCCCGCGCTCCTCCCTTCAGAAAATCACTAGGGTTGTCAAGCAGAAGTCTGCTTGATATACACCGCTTTCTTTTGAGTACCGGACCACAGTGAATGCGGTTGCGTAAGACTCAATGCGGCTTTAATCGACGACAAGTGTTTCGTGTGCGCTTTGAAAAACTAGTGTAAACCACGCAAAAATCCATACAGATTACAGCCATACAAAACTCGAGTCTCTCTCTGTCGAACTGCGACTCATTCGATGCGCCGAACGAAAAAACAGAATTCGCCCCCGTACAGACAGTTTTAGGATAGATCAGAATTAGATTTTGGTAGATGTACATCTGATTTGTGTTAGATACGCGTCGGTATCACACCGTGCTCGACACCCGACGTGGTGAGATGAGATTTTCGTAATTTTGGCCAATTTCCCCGTTAGGTATACGTCTGTCTTCAGAGTCCCTTTATTACTTTGAGCCCCTGTGGCATCTGATCACGTTGCGAGTCAGAAAAGGCTCTCCATCTTGGGAACAACAATTATTTCAACAAAAAATAAGAATCATCCATCAATCAATCCCTATTCTAAACGTTTTCACATGAACACCTCTGAAAAGACTCTCCATCTCGGGAACAACAATTATTTCAACAAAAAATAAGAATCATCCATCAATCAATCCCTATTCTAAACGTGTTCACATGAACACCTCTGAAAAGACTCTCCATCTTGGGAAGAAGAATTATTTCAACAAAAAATAAGAATCATCAATCAATCAATCAATCATCCCTATTCTAAACGTGTTCACATGAACACCTCTGAAAAGACTCTCCATCTTGGGAAGAAGAATTATTTCAACAAAAAATAAGAATCATCCATCAATCAATCCCTATTTTAAACGTGTTCACATGAACACCTCTGAAAAGACTCTCCATCTTGGGAAGAAGAATTATTTCAACAAAAAATAAGAATCATCAATCAATCAATCAATCATCCCTATTCTAAACGTGTTCACATGAACACCTCTGAAAAGACTCTCCATCTTGGGAAGAAGAATTATTTCAACAAAAAATAAGAATCATCAATCAATCAATCAATCATCCCTATTCTAAACGTGTTCACATGAACACCTCTGAAAAGACTCTCCATCTTGGGAAGAAGAATTATTTCAACAAAAAATAAGAATCATCCATCAATCAATCCCTATTTTAAACGTGTTCACATGAACACCTCTGAAAAGGCTCTCCATCTCGGGAAGAAGAATTATTTCAACAAAAAATAAGAATCATCAATCAATCAATCAATCAATCAATCAATCATCCCTATTTTAAACGTGTTCACATGAACACCTCTGAAAAGGCTCTCCATCTCGGGAACAACAATTATTTCAACAAAAAATAAATACTGAAAAATTCTTCCGGAGAATGTCTCACATGTCCCCCCATCCGTTTACACTCGTTTTTCGTAAGCCGCGTGTGTGAAGATGAATGGACTGACGGGGGGCTTCTAAAGCCGCCTTGGTGTGTGTGAGAATGAATGGACGAACGTGGGGGCTGCGCAAGCCGCCTTGGTGTGTGTGAGAATGAATGGACGAACGTGGGGGCTGCGCAAGCCGCCTTGGTGTGTGTGAGGATGAATGTACGAACGTGGGGGCTGCGCAAGCCGCCTCGGTGTGTGTGAGGATGAATGTACGAGACGGGGGTCTGCGAAAGCCGCCGTGGTGTGTGGACAACACCACTGACCCCTTTAATCAATCCCATCTGTTCACGTTGCGAGTCAGCAGCTGAATTCCACTGCCCCACTCCGTGGGGGCCGCGATCCCCCTTCACAATCCCAATATAGTTGTCGAGCAGAAGCCTGCTTGAGACCTACCTTTGTTTTCAAACACGGTCATTGGTACTCTTCCTCATCCGGTAGGAACATAGTTGAGTGCCCTTTACTTAATGTAATAGGGTACTACTTCCCTACCGTTTGTTGTTAAGATGGGTCTTTTTGAATTTGTATACGGAACCGCCAAGCCGCCGCTGGGTTGTTGCTTGGTTGATGGTGCCACATGGGATCAGAGAGTGAGTCAGCAGCTCAATTCCACTGTCCCGCTCTGCGGGACCCGCGATCCCCCCTTCAGAATTCCCCATAGTGTGTTAAGCAGAAGCCTGCTCGAGACCATGCGCGGATTCTTTGGAGAACCGGACCATGGTGAATGAGGTTGCGAAAACCGCGACACAATGCGCGGCTTCAATCAATCGAATACAAGTGGTCCGAGTGAGACTCGAAAAACGAGTGTAAACCACGCAAAGTCTGTACATATTACGCATTACAAACTCGAATCTCTCTCTGTCGAACTGCGACTCATTCAATGCGCGCTAACAAACCAGAATTCGCCCCCGTACAGACAGTCTTAGGATAGATCAGAATTAGATTTTGTTAGATGTACATCGGATTTGTGTTAGATACGCGTCGGTATCACACCGTGCTCGACACCCGACGTGGTGAGATGACATTTTAGAAATTTGGGCCAAATTTGGAAGTGCACTCTTTAGTGCTTGTCTTGTTGTTCCTCGTTTCCTGGGGAGTATAGCAACAAACATATCACACTCGACAATTAGGATAAGTCCATCACGAGTGTGTGACTAGCCTATATTGACCTCCTTGCTAACTTCGCTTGTTGTTCTTTTCCTTGAACATTTGATCCCGTTTCGACGAATGGCTCAGTTGTAGAGCTCGTTGAAATCAGAAGGTGCAGGGTTCGAATCCCTACATGGGCGCTTAAGTGTTTGCAGTCCCCATCAACCGCCACGATAGTGTTTCCGTGGTAGCAGCCACGTTCTCTACTGCCAATAGACGGGGTTCCCTTCCCCACCAGGCGTTATCATCAGAATTTCACCTTGACTACCGGTAGTTTACTTAGTCAAACTAGGGGCACACTTGAAGTCAAGATGTAACGCGCTGTAACGTCTCTTTATGTTTCCATATGGTTGGCAGATGTTACAGATTTCGGGCGCTCCATAAATTGGCCCAAGTTACATTCGGCGGAATTCATTTAAATCGATTTCCCCCCCTTTCAAATTAGATTCAAGTGTGGCTCAAAAAGAGTAGTTGAGGATTCATCAACTTGAGGGCTAGAACGAAACTGAATGGTTACCGGTACCCTTGGACTTGTAGCCCACCGCTTTTGGAGGGTTTTATTTTGAAACCTTAAACGTGCACTGCATTGCAGTGTACCTGGTCATATTTATTGCGGACAGCCCTTTCCACCGGCGCTCCCTATTGGGGCATAATCCTTTTGGGCGAAACCCCTCCTGCCAATTTGCTCGTCATTATTTCATGTGCTTACGGTACTTAATGCCTTATTGCCGAAGAATAGCAGCAATGATCTTCCTAAGGCTTTTGCCATAAACGTTTAAACGTTGCCTGGGAGTAACATTGGGGAAATTACAAACGTTTGAAATCATGTGTAACATTTGGACATTGAAAACGTTTACAAGCGGGCTGCTTTTTTTGCCAGAGTTGATTTTAGTATCGGGCTGCACTATCCTTTATGTTATAAAGTTGGCCTTTCTGGTACTTCAGCATACAAAATCGAACCCAGATAACCTAGGCGAAAATGACACACTTGACAGGGGCGCCAATAATGGTGAGGTATGCTACGGCCGGCTTCGGCCTGGCAGCTGCTTGCAGGCGGTAGCACACTGCACACCCTTCTCGACGTTGCTCAGATCTAGACGAGCAGTTTTCACCTATTCATCTGGGCCATTTGATAACTTGAGAGCATTGGTTCGTGTGGGAGACTGAATACTCGACGCCGTACCAATACCGCAGTTACCAAGAGCCCTGCTATTTCCAACTACAACTTTGACTTGGCCTGGAGTCTGGGAGCTCGTGTGTGAAAACTTGAACTTCGCCTGCCGGTGATAACTGCTGGTGGCCAGCGCACGATGCCTTTGCGCTATCGAAACGTTTATCATCGGACTGTTTGATGCCCAAGCCAAGCACCTGCAATCCGGAAACGTTTATAATTATGGCAGCCCGGTGCTCAGGCAGAGGATCTACCATCCGGAAAAGTTTAATATCGTGGCAGCCTGATGCTCCACAAAAATATCTGATACTTAGAAACGTTTCCACACCTGGGGGCGCGATGGACCAAACATTGACAAGCGGGCGATTCCTGATAAATCGTGGCAAGGAATACAGTATCCCTGGATAGCAGACTACCGTGCTACAGCACGGAGAGAAGTTCTCTACCTCTTCCAAGGCGGTAAATCTGAGATTTGGTGAACCTGGCTGGGGCTCGAAACTCAGACCCGTCTTAGTGTTGACTGGGTAATATTATACCATCCAGCCCAGAGCGCGAAACGTATCAATTGGCAAACTTAGGTGAGGGGCATCCTTCGATCGGCCATAGCAGAGTGTGCACCACTGCATCGATGTTTGGCAAGAATTAGCGCTACGTATATTTCACAACAGTCGCTTGGAAGTGCACTCTTTAGTGCTTGTCTTGTTGTTCCTTGTTTCCTGGGGAGTATAGCAACAAACATATCGCACTCGACAATTAGGATAAGTCCATCACGAGTGTGTGACTAGCCTATATTGACCTCCTTGCTCACTCCGGTTGTTGTTCTTTTCCTTGAACATTTGATCCCGTTTCGACGAATGGCTCAGTTGTAGAGCTCGTTGAAATCAGAAGGTGCAGGGTTCGAATCCCTACATGGGCGCTTAAGTGTTTGCAGTCCCCAGTCAACCGCCACGATAGTGTTTCCGAGGTAGCAGCCACGTT
This sequence comes from Chlamydomonas sp. ICE-L, assembly GCA_013435795.1. Classification (NCBI taxonomy): domain Eukaryota; kingdom Viridiplantae; phylum Chlorophyta; class Chlorophyceae; order Chlamydomonadales; family Chlamydomonadaceae; genus Chlamydomonas; species Chlamydomonas sp. ICE-L. The sequence continues at coordinate 24,049 of JACBWV010000480.1, forward strand.
CTCTACTGCCAATAGACGGGGTTCCCTTCCCCACCAGGCGTTATCATCAGAATTTCACCTTGACTACCGGTAGTTTACTTAGTCAAACTAGGGGCACACTTGAAGTCAAGATGTAACGCGCTGTAACGTCTCTTTATGTTTCCATATGGTTGGCAGATGTTACAGATTTCGGGCGCTCCATAAATTGGCCCAAGTTACATTCGGCGGAATTCATTTAAATCGATTTCCCCCCCTTTCAAATTAGATTCAAGTGTGGCTCAAAAAGAGTAGTTGAGGATTCATCAACTTGAGGGCTAGAACGAAACTGAATGGTTACCGGTACCCTTGGACTTGTAGCCCACCGCTTTTGGAGGGTTTTATTTTGAAACCTTAAACGTGCACTGCATTGCAGTGTACCTGGTCATATTTATTGCGGACAGCCCTTTCCACCGGCGCTCCCTATTGGGGCATAATCCTTTTGGGCGAAACCCCTCCTGCCAATTTGCTCGTCATTATTTCATGTGCTTACGGTACTTAATGCCTTATTGCCGAAGAATAGCAGCAATGATCTTCCTAAGGCTTTTGCCATAAACGTTTAAACGTTGCCTGGGAGTAACATTGGGGAAATTACAAACGTTTGAAATCATGTGTAACATTTGGACATTGAAAACGTTTACAAGCGGGCTGCTTTTTTTGCCAGAGTTGATTTTAGTATCGGGCTGCACTATCCTTTATGTTATAAAGTTGGCCTTTCTGGTACTTCAGCATACAAAATCGAACCCAGATAACCTAGGCGAAAATGACACACTTGACAGGGGCGCCAATAATGGTGAGGTATGCTACGGCCGGCTTCGGCCTGGCAGCTGCTTGCAGGCGGTAGCACACTGCACACCCTTCTCGACGTTGCTCAGATCTAGACGAGCAGTTTTCACCTATTCATCTGGGCCATTTGATAACTTGAGAGCATTGGTTCGTGTGGGAGACTGAATACTCGACGCCGTACCAATACCGCAGTTACCAAGAGCCCTGCTATTTCCAACTACAACTTTGACTTGGCCTGGAGTCTGGGAGCTCGTGTGTGAAAACTTGAACTTCGCCTGCCGGTGATAACTGCTGGTGGCCAGCGCACGATGCCTTTGCGCTATCGAAACGTTTATCATCGGACTGTTTGATGCCCAAGCCAAGCACCTGCAATCCGGAAACGTTTATAATTATGGCAGCCCGGTGCTCAGGCAGAGGATCTACCATCCGGAAAAGTTTAATATCGTGGCAGCCTGATGCTCCACAAAAATATCTGATACTTAGAAACGTTTCCACACCTGGGGGCGCGATGGACCAAACATTGACAAGCGGGCGATTCCTGATAAATCGTGGCAAGGAATACAGTATCCCTGGATAGCAGACTACCGTGCTACAGCACGGAGAGAAGTTCTCTACCTCTTCCAAGGCGGTAAATCTGAGATTTGGTGAACCTGGCTGGGGCTCGAAACTCAGACCCGTCTTAGTGTTGACTGGGTAATATTATACCATCCAGCCCAGAGCGCGAAACGTATCAATTGGCAAACTTAGGTGAGGGGCATCCTTCGATCGGCCATAGCAGAGTGTGCACCACTGCATCGATGTTTGGCAAGAATTAGCGCTACGTATATTTCACAACAGTCGCTTGGAAGTGCACTCTTTAGTGCTTGTCTTGTTGTTCCTTGTTTCCTGGGGAGTATAGCAACAAACATATCGCACTCGACAATTAGGATAAGTCCATCACGAGTGTGTGACTAGCCTATATTGACCTCCTTGCTCACTCCGCTTGTTGTTCTTTTCCTTGAACATTTGATCCCGTTTCGACGAATGGCTCAGTTGTAGAGCTCGTTGAAATCAGAAGGTGCAGGGTTCGAATCCCTACATGGGCGCTTAAGTGTTTGCAGTCCCCATCAACCGCCACGATAGTGTTTCCGAGGTAGCAGCCACGTTCTCTACTGCCAATAGACGGGGTTCCCTTCCCCACCAGGCGTTATCATCAGAATTTCACCTTGACTACCGGTAGTTTACTTAGTCAAACTAGGGGCACACTTGAAGTCAAGATGTAACGCGCTGTAACGTCTCTTTATGTTTCCATATGGTTGGCAGATGTTACAGATTTCGGGCGCTCCATAAATTGGCCCAAGTTACATTCGGCGGAATTCATTTAAATCGATTTCCCCCCCTTTCAAATTAGATTCAAGTGTGGCTCAAAAAGAGTAGTTGAGGATTCATCAACTTGAGGGCTAGAACGAAACTGAATGGTTACCGGTACCCTTGGACTTGTAGCCCACCGCTTTTGGAGGGTTTTATTTTGAAACCTTAAACGTGCACTGCATTGCAGTGTACCTGGTCATATTTATTGCGGACAGCCCTTTCCACCGGCGCTCCCTATTGGGGCATAATCCTTTTGGGCGAAACCCCTCCTGCCAATTTGCTCGTCATTATTTCATGTGCTTACGGTACTTAATGCCTTATTGCCGAAGAATAGCAGCAATGATCTTCCTAAGGCTTTTGCCATAAACGTTTAAACGTTGCCTGGGAGTAACATTGGGGAAATTACAAACGTTTGAAATCATGTGTAACATTTGGACATTGAAAACGTTTACAAGCGGGCTGCTTTTTTTGCCAGAGTTGATTTTAGTATCGGGCTGCACTATCCTTTATGTTATAAAGTTGGCCTTTCTGGTACTTCAGCATACAAAATCGAACCCAGATAACCTAGGCGAAAATGACACACTTGACAGGGGCGCCAATAATGGTGAGGTATGCTACGGCCGGCTTCGGCCTGGCAGCTGCTTGCAGGCGGTAGCACACTGCACACCCTTCTCGACGTTGCTCAGATCTAGACGAGCAGTTTTCACCTATTCATCTGGGCCATTTGATAACTTGAGAGCATTGGTTCGTGTGGGAGACTGAATACTCGACGCCGTACCAATACCGCAGTTACCAAGAGCCCTGCTATTTCCAACTACAACTTTGACTTGGCCTGGAGTCTGGGAGCTCGTGTGTGAAAACTTGAACTTCGCCTGCCGGTGATAACTGCTGGTGGCCAGCGCACGATGCCTTTGCGCTATCGAAACGTTTATCATCGGACTGTTTGATGCCCAAGCCAAGCACCTGCAATCCGGAAACGTTTATAATTATGGCAGCCCGGTGCTCAGGCAGAGGATCTACCATCCGGAAAAGTTTAATATCGTGGCAGCCTGATGCTCCACAAAAATATCTGATACTTAGAAACGTTTCCACACCTGGGGGCGCGATGGACCAAACATTGACAAGCGGGCGATTCCTGATAAATCGTGGCAAGGAATACAGTATCCCTGGATAGCAGACTACCGTGCTACAGCACGGAGAGAAGTTCTCTACCTCTTCCAAGGCGGTAAATCTGAGATTTGGTGAACCTGGCTGGGGCTCGAAACTCAGACCCGTCTTAGTGTTGACTGGGTAATATTATACCATCCAGCCCAGAGCGCGAAACGTATCAATTGGCAAACTTAGGTGAGGGGCATCCTTCGATCGGCCATAGCAGAGTGTGCACCACTGCATCGATGTTTGGCAAGAATTAGCGCTACGTATATTTCACAACAGTCGCTTGGAAGTGCACTCTTTAGTGCTTGTCTTGTTGTTCCTTGTTTCCTGGGGAGTATAGCAACAAACATATCACACTCGACAATTAGGATAAGTCCATCACGAGTGTGTGACTAGCCTATATTGACCTCCTTGCTCACTTCGCTTGTTGTTCTTTTCCTTGAACATTTGATCCCGTTTCGACGAATGGCTCAGTTGTAGAGCTCGTTGAAATCAGAAGGTGCAGGGTTCGAATCCCTACATGGGCGCTTAATTGTTTGCAGTCCCCGTCAACCGCCACGATAGTGTTTCCGAGGTAGCAGCCACGTTCTCTACTGCCAATAGACGGGGTTCCCTTCCCCACCAGGCGTTATCATCAGAATTTCACCTTGACTACCGGTAGTTTACTTAGTCAAACTAGGGGCACACTTGAAGTCAAGATGTAACGCGCTGTAACGTCTCTTTATGTTTCCATATGGTTGGCAGATGTTACAGATTTCGGGCGCTCCATAAATTGGCCCAAGTTACATTCGGCGGAATTCATTTAAATCGATTTCCCCCCCTTTCAAATTAGATTCAAGTGTGGCTCAAAAAGAGTAGTTGAGGATTCATCAACTTGAGGGCTAGAACGAAACTGAATGGTTACCGGTACCCTTGGACTTGTAGCCCACCGCTTTTGGAGGGTTTTATTTTGAAACCTTAAACGTGCACTGCATTGCAGTGTACCTGGTCATATTTATTGCGGACAGCCCTTTCCACCGGCGCTCCCTATTGGGGCATAATCCTTTTGGGCGAAACCCCTCCTGCCAATTTGCTCGTCATTATTTCATGTGCTTACGGTACTTAATGCCTTATTGCCGAAGAATAGCAGCAATGATCTTCCTAAGGCTTTTGCCATAAACGTTTAAACGTTGCCTGGGAGTAACATTGGGGAAATTACAAACGTTTGAAATCATGTGTAACATTTGGACATTGAAAACGTTTACAAGCGGGCTGCTTTTTTTGCCAGAGTTGATTTTAGTATCGGGCTGCACTATCCTTTATGTTATAAAGTTGGCCTTTCTGGTACTTCAGCATACAAAATCGAACCCAGATAACCTAGGCGAAAATGACACACTTGACAGGGGCGCCAATAATGGTGAGGTATGCTACGGCCGGCTTCGGCCTGGCAGCTGCTTGCAGGCGGTAGCACACTGCACACCCTTCTCGACGTTGCTCAGATCTAGACGAGCAGTTTTCACCTATTCATCTGGGCCATTTGATAACTTGAGAGCATTGGTTCGTGTGGGAGACTGAATACTCGACGCCGTACCAATACCGCAGTTACCAAGAGCCCTGCTATTTCCAACTACAACTTTGACTTGGCCTGGAGTCTAGGAGCTCGTGTGTGAAAACTTGAACTTCGCCTGCCGGTGATAACTGCTGGTGGCCAGCGCACGATGCCTTTGCGCTATCGAAACGTTTATCATCGGACTGTTTGATGCCCAAGCCAAGCACCTGCAATCCGGAAACGTTTATAATTATGGCAGCCCGGTGCTCAGGCAGAGGATCTACCATCCGGAAAAGTTTAATATCGTGGCAGCCTGATGCTCCACAAAAATATCTGATACTTAGAAACGTTTCCACACCTGGGGGCGCGATGGACCAAACATTGACAAGCGGGCGATTCCTGATAAATCGTGGCAAGGAATACAGTATCCCTGGATAGCAGACTACCGTGCTACAGCACGGAGAGAAGTTCTCTACCTCTTCCAAGGCGGTAAATCTGAGATTTGGTGAACCTGGCTGGGGCTCGAAACTCAGACCCGTCTTAGTGTTGACTGGGTAATATTATACCATCCAGCCCAGAGCGCGAAACGTATCAATTGGCAAACTTAGGTGAGGGGCATCCTTCGATCGGCCATAGCAGAGTGTGCACCACTGCATCGATGTTTGGCAAGAATTAGCGCTACGTATATTTCACAACAGTCGCTTGGAAGTGCACTCTTTAGTGCTTGTCTTGTTGTTCCTTGTTTCCTGGGGAGTATAGCAACAAACATATCACACTCGACAATTAGGATAAGTCCATCACGAGTGTGTGACTAGCCTATATTGACCTCCTTGCTCACTTCCGCTTGTTGTTCTTTTCCTTGAACATTTGATCCCGTTTCGACGAATGGCTCAGTTGTAGAGCTCGTTGAAATCAGAAGGTGCAGGGTTCGAATCCCTACATGGGCGCTTAATTGTTTGCAGTCCCCGTCAACCGCCACGATAGTGTTTCCGAGGTAGCAGCCACGTTCTCTACTGCCAATAGACGGGGTTCCCTTCCCCACCAGGCGTTATCATCAGAATTTCACCTTGACTACCGGTAGTTTACTTAGTCAAACTAGGGGCACACTTGAAGTCAAGATGTAACGCGCTGTAACGTCTCTTTATGTTTCCATATGGTTGGCAGATGTTACAGATTTCGGGCGCTCCATAAATTGGCCCAAGTTACATTCGGCGGAATTCATTTAAATCGATTTCCCCCCCTTTCAAATTAGATTCAAGTGTGGCTCAAAAAGAGTAGTTGAGGATTCATCAACTTGAGGGCTAGAACGAAACTGAATGGTTACCGGTACCCTTGGACTTGTAGCCCACCGCTTTTGGAGGGTTTTATTTTGAAACCTTAAACGTGCACTGCATTGCAGTGTACCTGGTCATATTTATTGCGGACAGCCCTTTCCACCGGCGCTCCCTATTGGGGCATAATCCTTTTGGGCGAAACCCCTCCTGCCAATTTGCTCGTCATTATTTCATGTGCTTACGGTACTTAATGCCTTATTGCCGAAGAATAGCAGCAATGATCTTCCTAAGGCTTTTGCCATAAACGTTTAAACGTTGCCTGGGAGTAACATTGGGGAAATTACAAACGTTTGAAATCATGTGTAACATTTGGACATTGAAAACGTTTACAAGCGGGCTGCTTTTTTTGCCAGAGTTGATTTTAGTATCGGGCTGCACTATCCTTTATGTTATAAAGTTGGCCTTTCTGGTACTTCAGCATACAAAATCGAACCCAGATAACCTAGGCGAAAATGACACACTTGACAGGGGCGCCAATAATGGTGAGGTATGCTACGGCCGGCTTCGGCCTGGCAGCTGCTTGCAGGCGGTAGCACACTGCACACCCTTCTCGACGTTGCTCAGATCTAGACGAGCAGTTTTCACCTATTCATCTGGGCCATTTGATAACTTGAGAGCATTGGTTCGTGTGGGAGACTGAATACTCGACGCCGTACCAATACCGCAGTTACCAAGAGCCCTGCTATTTCCAACTACAACTTTGACTTGGCCTGGAGTCTAGGAGCTCGTGTGTGAAAACTTGAACTTCGCCTGCCGGTGATAACTGCTGGTGGCCAGCGCACGATGCCTTTGCGCTATCGAAACGTTTATCATCGGACTGTTTGATGCCCAAGCCAAGCACCTGCAATCCGGAAACGTTTATAATTATGGCAGCCCGGTGCTCAGGCAGAGGATCTACCATCCGGAAAAGTTTAATATCGTGGCAGCCTGATGCTCCACAAAAATATCTGATACTTAGAAACGTTTCCACACCTGGGGGCGCGATGGACCAAACATTGACAAGCGGGCGATTCCTGATAAATCGTGGCAAGGAATACAGTATCCCTGGATAGCAGACTACCGTGCTACAGCACGGAGAGAAGTTCTCTACCTCTTCCAAGGCGGTAAATCTGAGATTTGGTGAACCTGGCTGGGGCTCGAAACTCAGACCCGTCTTAGTGTTGACTGGGTAATATTATACCATCCAGCCCAGAGCGCGAAACGTATCAATAGGCAAACTTAGGTGAGGGGCATCCTTCGATCGGCCATAGCAGAGTGTGCACCACTGCATCGATGTTTGGCAAGAATTAGCGCTACGTATATTTCACAACAGTCGCTTGGAAGTGCACTCTTTAGTGCTTGTCTTGTTGTTCCTTGTTTCCTGGGGAGTATAGCAACAAACATATCACACTCGACAATTAGGATAAGTCCATCACGAGTGTGTGACTAGCCTATATTGACCTCCTTGCTCACTCCGCTTGTTGTTCTTTTCCTTGAACATTTGATCCCGTTTCGACGAATGGCTCAGTTGTAGAGCTCGTTGAAATCAGAAGGTGCAGGGTTCGAATCCCTACATGGGCGCTTAATTGTTTGCAGTCCCCATCAACCGCCACGATAGTGTTTCCGAGGTAGCAGCCACGTTCTCTACTGCCAATAGACGGGGTTCCCTTCCCCACCAGGCGTTATCATCAGAATTTCACCTTGACTACCGGTAGTTTACTTAGTCAAACTAGGGGCACACTTGAAGTCAAGATGTAACGCGCTGTAACGTCTCTTTATGTTTCCATATGGTTGGCAGATGTTACAGATTTCGGGCGCTCCATAAATTGGCCCAAGTTACATTCGGCGGAATTCATTTAAATCGATTTCCCCCCCTTTCAAATTAGATTCAAGTGTGGCTCAAAAAGAGTAGTTGAGGATTCATCAACTTGAGGGCTAGAACGAAACTGAATGGTTACCGGTACCCTTGGACTTGTAGCCCACCGCTTTTGGAGGGTTTTATTTTGAAACCTTAAACGTGCACTGCATTGCAGTGTACCTGGTCATATTTATTGCGGACAGCCCTTTCCACCGGCGCTCCCTATTGGGGCATAATCCTTTTGGGCGAAACCCCTCCTGCCAATTTGCTCGTCATTATTTCATGTGCTTACGGTACTTAATGCCTTATTGCCGAAGAATAGCAGCAATGATCTTCCTAAGGCTTTTGCCATAAACGTTTAAACGTTGCCTGGGAGTAACATTGGGGAAATTACAAACGTTTGAAATCATGTGTAACATTTGGACATTGAAAACGTTTACAAGCGGGCTGCTTTTTTTGCCAGAGTTGATTTTAGTATCGGGCTGCACTATCCTTTATGTTATAAAGTTGGCCTTTCTGGTACTTCAGCATACAAAATCGAACCCAGATAACCTAGGCGAAAATGACACACTTGACAGGGGCGCCAATAATGGTGAGGTATGCTACGGCCGGCTTCGGCCTGGCAGCTGCTTGCAGGCGGTAGCACACTGCACACCCTTCTCGACGTTGCTCAGATCTAGACGAGCAGTTTTCACCTATTCATCTGGGCCATTTGATAACTTGAGAGCATTGGTTCGTGTGGGAGACTGAATACTCGACGCCGTACCAATACCGCAGTTACCAAGAGCCCTGCTATTTCCAACTACAACTTTGACTTGGCCTGGAGTCTGGGAGCTCGTGTGTGAAAACTTGAACTTCGCCTGCCGGTGATAACTGCTGGTGGCCAGCGCACGATGCCTTTGCGCTATCGAAACGTTTATCATCGGACTGTTTGATGCCCAAGCCAAGCACCTGCAATCCGGAAACGTTTATAATTATGGCAGCCCGGTGCTCAGGCAGAGGATCTACCATCCGGAAAAGTTTAATATCGTGGCAGCCTGATGCTCCACAAAAATATCTGATACTTAGAAACGTTTCCACACCTGGGGGCGCGATGGACCAAACATTGACAAGCGGGCGATTCCTGATAAATCGTGGCAAGGAATACAGTATCCCTGGATAGCAGACTACCGTGCTACAGCACGGAGAGAAGTTCTCTACCTCTTCCAAGGCGGTAAATCTGAGATTTGGTGAACCTGGCTGGGGCTCGAAACTCAGACCCGTCTTAGTGTTGACTGGGTAATATTATACCATCCAGCCCAGAGCGCGAAACGTATCAATTGGCAAACTTAGGTGAGGGGCATCCTTCGATCGGCCATAGCAGAGTGTGCACCACTGCATCGATGTTTGGCAAGAATTAGCGCTACGTATATTTCACAACAGTCGCTTGGAAGTGCACTCTTTAGTGCTTGTCTTGTTGTTCCTTGTTTCCTGGGGAGTATAGCAACAAACATATCACACTCGACAATTAGGATAAGTCCATCACGAGTGTGTGACTAGCCTATATTGACCTCCTTGCTCACTTCGCTTGTTGTTCTTTTCCTTGAACATTTGATCCCGTTTCGACGAATGGCTCAGTTGTAGAGCTCGTTGAAATCAGAAGGTGCAGGGTTCGAATCCCTACATGGGCGCTTAATTGTTTGCAGTCCCCAGTCAACCGCCACGATAGTGTTTCCGAGGTAGCAGCCACGTTCTCTACTGCCAATAGACGGGGTTCCCTTCCCCACCAGGCGTTATCATCAGAATTTCACCTTGACTACCGGTAGTTTACTTAGTCAAACTAGGGGCACACTTGAAGTCAAGATGTAACGCGCTGTAACGTCTCTTTATGTTTCCATATGGTTGGCAGATGTTACAGATTTCGGGCGCTCCATAAATTGGCCCAAGTTACATTCGGCGGAATTCATTTAAATCGATTTCCCCCCCTTTCAAATTAGATTCAAGTGTGGCTCAAAAAGAGTAGTTGAGGATTCATCAACTTGAGGGCTAGAACGAAACTGAATGGTTACCGGTACCCTTGGACTTGTAGCCCACCGCTTTTGGAGGGTTTTATTTTGAAACCTTAAACGTGCACTGCATTGCAGTGTACCTGGTCATATTTATTGCGGACAGCCCTTTCCACCGGCGCTCCCTATTGGGGCATAATCCTTTTGGGCGAAACCCCTCCTGCCAATTTGCTCGTCATTATTTCATGTGCTTACGGTACTTAATGCCTTATTGCCGAAGAATAGCAGCAATGATCTTCCTAAGGCTTTTGCCATAAACGTTTAAACGTTGCCTGGGAGTAACATTGGGGAAATTACAAACGTTTGAAATCATGTGTAACATTTGGACATTGAAAACGTTTACAAGCGGGCTGCTTTTTTTGCCAGAGTTGATTTTAGTATCGGGCTGCACTATCCTTTATGTTATAAAGTTGGCCTTTCTGGTACTTCAGCATACAAAATCGAACCCAGATAACCTAGGCGAAAATGACACACTTGACAGGGGCGCCAATAATGGTGAGGTATGCTACGGCCGGCTTCGGCCTGGCAGCTGCTTGCAGGCGGTAGCACACTGCACACCCTTCTCGACGTTGCTCAGATCTAGACGAGCAGTTTTCACCTATTCATCTGGGCCATTTGATAACTTGAGAGCATTGGTTCGTGTGGGAGACTGAATACTCGACGCCGTACCAATACCGCAGTTACCAAGAGCCCTGCTATTTCCAACTACAACTTTGACTTGGCCTGGAGTCTAGGAGCTCGTGTGTGAAAACTTGAACTTCGCCTGCCGGTGATAACTGCTGGTGGCCAGCGCACGATGCCTTTGCGCTATCGAAACGTTTATCATCGGACTGTTTGATGCCCAAGCCAAGCACCTGCAATCCGGAAACGTTTATAATTATGGCAGCCCGGTGCTCAGGCAGAGGATCTACCATCCGGAAAAGTTTAATATCGTGGCAGCCTGATGCTCCACAAAAATATCTGATACTTAGAAACGTTTCCACACCTGGGGGCGCGATGGACCAAACATTGACAAGCGGGCGATTCCTGATAAATCGTGGCAAGGAATACAGTATCCCTGGATAGCAGACTACCGTGCTACAGCACGGAGAGAAGTTCTCTACCTCTTCCAAGGCGGTAAATCTGAGATTTGGTGAACCTGGCTGGGGCTCGAAACTCAGACCCGTCTTAGTGTTGACTGGGTAATATTATACCATCCAGCCCAGAGCGCGAAACGTATCAATTGGCAAACTTAGGTGAGGGGCATCCTTCGATCGGCCATAGCAGAGTGTGCACCACTGCATCGATGTTTGGCAAGAATTAGCGCTACGTATATTTCACAACAGTCGCTTGGAAGTGCACTCTTTAGTGCTTGTCTTGTTGTTCCTTGTTTCCTGGGGAGTATAGCAACAAACATATCACACTCGACAATTAGGATAAGTCCATCACGAGTGTGTGACTAGCCTATATTGACCTCCTTGCTCACTTCGCTTGTTGTTCTTTTCCTTGAACATTTGATCCCGTTTCGACGAATGGCTCAGTTGTAGAGCTCGTTGAAATCAGAAGGTGCAGGGTTCGAATCCCTACATGGGCGCTTAATTGTTTGCAGTCCCCAGTCAACCGCCACGATAGTGTTTCCGAGGTAGCAGCCACGTTCTCTACTGCCAATAGACGGGGTTCCCTTCCCCACCAGGCGTTATCATCAGAATTTCACCTTGACTACCGGTAGTTTACTTAGTCAAACTAGGGGCACACTTGAAGTCAAGATGTAACGCGCTGTAACGTCTCTTTATGTTTCCATATGGTTGGCAGATGTTACAGATTTCGGGCGCTCCATAAATTGGCCCAAGTTACATTCGGCGGAATTCATTTAAATCGATTTCCCCCCCTTTCAAATTAGATTCAAGTGTGGCTCAAAAAGAGTAGTTGAGGATTCATCAACTTGAGGGCTAGAACGAAACTGAATGGTTACCGGTACCCTTGGACTTGTAGCCCACCGCTTTTGGAGGGTTTTATTTTGAAACCTTAAACGTGCACTGCATTGCAGTGTACCTGGTCATATTTATTGCGGACAGCCCTTTCCACCGGCGCTCCCTATTGGGGCATAATCCTTTTGGGCGAAACCCCTCCTGCCAATTTGCTCGTCATTATTTCATGTGCTTACGGTACTTAATGCCTTATTGCCGAAGAATAGCAGCAATGATCTTCCTAAGGCTTTTGCCATAAACGTTTAAACGTTGCCTGGGAGTAACATTGGGGAAATTACAAACGTTTGAAATCATGTGTAACATTTGGACATTGAAAACGTTTACAAGCGGGCTGCTTTTTTTGCCAGAGTTGATTTTAGTATCGGGCTGCACTATCCTTTATGTTATAAAGTTGGCCTTTCTGGTACTTCAGCATACAAAATCGAACCCAGATAACCTAGGCGAAAATGACACACTTGACAGGGGCGCCAATAATGGTGAGGTATGCTACGGCCGGCTTCGGCCTGGCAGCTGCTTGCAGGCGGTAGCACACTGCACACCCTTCTCGACGTTGCTCAGATCTAGACGAGCAGTTTTCACCTATTCATCTGGGCCATTTGATAACTTGAGAGCATTGGTTCGTGTGGGAGACTGAATACTCGACGCCGTACCAATACCGCAGTTACCAAGAGCCCTGCTATTTCCAACTACAACTTTGACTTGGCCTGGAGTCTGGGAGCTCGTGTGTGAAAACTTGAACTTCGCCTGCCGGTGATAACTGCTGGTGGCCAGCGCACGATGCCTTTGCGCTATCGAAACGTTTATCATCGGACTGTTTGATGCCCAAGCCAAGCACCTGCAATCCGGGAAACGTTTATAATTATGGCAGCCCGGTGCTCAGGCAGAGGATCTACCATCCGGAAAAGTTTAATATCGTGGCAGCCTGATGCTCCACAAAAATATCTGATACTTAGAAACGTTTCCACACCTGGGGGCGCGATGGACCAAACATTGACAAGCGGGCGATTCCTGATAAATCGTGGCAAGGAATACAGTATCCCTGGATAGCAGACTACCGTGCTACAGCACGGAGAGAAGTTCTCTACCTCTTCCAAGGCGGTAAATCTGAGATTTGGTGAACCTGGCTGGGGCTCGAAACTCAGACCCGTCTTAGTGTTGACTGGGTAATATTATACCATCCAGCCCAGAGCGCGAAACGTATCAATTGGCAAACTTAGGTGAGGGGCATCCTTCGATCGGCCATAGCAGAGTGTGCACCACTGCATCGATGTTTGGCAAGAATTAGCGCTACGTATATTTCACAACAGTCGCTTGGAAGTGCACTCTTTAGTGCTTGTCTTGTTGTTCCTTGTTTCCTGGGGAGTATAGCAACAAACATATCACACTCGACAATTAGGATAAGTCCATCACGAGTGTGTGACTAGCCTATATTGACCTCCTTGCTCACTCCGCTTGTTGTTCTTTTCCTTGAACATTTGATCCCGTTTCGACGAATGGCTCAGTTGTAGAGCTCGTTGAAATCAGAAGGTGCAGGGTTCGAATCCCTACATGGGCGCTTAATTGTTTGCAGTCCCCGTCAACCGCCACGATAGTGTTTCCGAGGTAGCAGCCACGTTCTCTACTGCCAATAGACGGGGTTCCCTTCCCCACCAGGCGTTATCATCAGAATTTCACCTTGACTACCGGTAGTTTACTTAGTCAAACTAGGGGCACACTTGAAGTCAAGATGTAACGCGCTGTAACGTCTCTTTATGTTTCCATATGGTTGGCAGATGTTACAGATTTCGGGCGCTCCATAAATTGGCCCAAGTTACATTCGGCGGAATTCATTTAAATCGATTTCCCCCCCTTTCAAATTAGATTCAAGTGTGGCTCAAAAAGAGTAGTTGAGGATTCATCAACTTGAGGGCTAGAACGAAACTGAATGGTTACCGGTACCCTTGGACTTGTAGCCCACCGCTTTTGGAGGGTTTTATTTTGAAACCTTAAACGTGCACTGCATTGCAGTGTACCTGGTCATATTTATTGCGGACAGCCCTTTCCACCGGCGCTCCCTATTGGGGCATAATCCTTTTGGGCGAAACCCCTCCTGCCAATTTGCTCGTCATTATTTCATGTGCTTACGGTACTTAATGCCTTATTGCCGAAGAATAGCAGCAATGATCTTCCTAAGGCTTTTGCCATAAACGTTTAAACGTTGCCTGGGAGTAACATTGGGGAAATTACAAACGTTTGAAATCATGTGTAACATTTGGACATTGAAAACGTTTACAAGCGGGCTGCTTTTTTTGCCAGAGTTGATTTTAGTATCGGGCTGCACTATCCTTTATGTTATAAAGTTGGCCTTTCTGGTACTTCAGCATACAAAATCGAACCCAGATAACCTAGGCGAAAATGACACACTTGACAGGGGCGCCAATAATGGTGAGGTATGCTACGGCCGGCTTCGGCCTGGCAGCTGCTTGCAGGCGGTAGCACACTGCACACCCTTCTCGACGTTGCTCAGATCTAGACGAGCAGTTTTCACCTATTCATCTGGGCCATTTGATAACTTGAGAGCATTGGTTCGTGTGGGAGACTGAATACTCGACGCCGTACCAATACCGCAGTTACCAAGAGCCCTGCTATTTCCAACTACAACTTTGACTTGGCCTGGAGTCTGGGAGCTCGTGTGTGAAAACTTGAACTTCGCCTGCCGGTGATAACTGCTGGTGGCCAGCGCACGATGCCTTTGCGCTATCGAAACGTTTATCATCGGACTGTTTGATGCCCAAGCCAAGCACCTGCAATCCGGAAACGTTTATAATTATGGCAGCCCGGTGCTCAGGCAGAGGATCTACCATCCGGAAAAGTTTAATATCGTGGCAGCCTGATGCTCCACAAAAATATCTGATACTTAGAAACGTTTCCACACCTGGGGGCGCGATGGACCAAACATTGACAAGCGGGCGATTCCTGATAAATCGTGGCAAGGAATACAGTATCCCTGGATAGCAGACTACCGTGCTACAGCACGGAGAGAAGTTCTCTACCTCTTCCAAGGCGGTAAATCTGAGATTTGGTGAACCTGGCTGGGGCTCGAAACTCAGACCCGTCTTAGTGTTGACTGGGTAATATTATACCATCCAGCCCAGAGCGCGAAACGTATCAATTGGCAAACTTAGGTGAGGGGCATCCTTCGATCGGCCATAGCAGAGTGTGCACCACTGCATCGATGTTTGGCAAGAATTAGCGCTACGTATATTTCACAACAGTCGCTTGGAAGTGCACTCTTTAGTGCTTGTCTTGTTGTTCCTTGTTTCCTGGGGAGTATAGCAACAAACATATCACACTCGACAATTAGGATAAGTCCATCACGAGTGTGTGACTAGCCTATATTGACCTCCTTGCTCACTTCGCTTGTTGTTCTTTTCCTTGAACATTTGATCCCGTTTCGACGAATGGCTCAGTTGTAGAGCTCGTTGAAATCAGAAGGTGCAGGGTTCGAATCCCTACATGGGCGCTTAATTGTTTGCAGTCCCCGTCAACCGCCACGATAGTGTTTCCGAGGTAGCAGCCACGTTCTCTACTGCCAATAGACGGGGTTCCCTTCCCCACCAGGCGTTATCATCAGAATTTCACCTTGACTACCGGTAGTTTACTTAGTCAAACTAGGGGCACACTTGAAGTCAAGATGTAACGCGCTGTAACGTCTCTTTATGTTTCCATATGGTTGGCAGATGTTACAGATTTCGGGCGCTCCATAAATTGGCCCAAGTTACATTCGGCGGAATTCATTTAAATCGATTTCCCCCCCTTTCAAATTAGATTCAAGTGTGGCTCAAAAAGAGTAGTTGAGGATTCATCAACTTGAGGGCTAGAACGAAACTGAATGGTTACCGGTACCCTTGGACTTGTAGCCCACCGCTTTTGGAGGGTTTTATTTTGAAACCTTAAACGTGCACTGCATTGCAGTGTACCTGGTCATATTTATTGCGGACAGCCCTTTCCACCGGCGCTCCCTATTGGGGCATAATCCTTTTGGGCGAAACCCCTCCTGCCAATTTGCTCGTCATTATTTCATGTGCTTACGGTACTTAATGCCTTATTGCCGAAGAATAGCAGCAATGATCTTCCTAAGGCTTTTGCCATAAACGTTTAAACGTTGCCTGGGAGTAACATTGGGGAAATTACAAACGTTTGAAATCATGTGTAACATTTGGACATTGAAAACGTTTACAAGCGGGCTGCTTTTTTTGCCAGAGTTGATTTTAGTATCGGGCTGCACTATCCTTTATGTTATAAAGTTGGCCTTTCTGGTACTTCAGCATACAAAATCGAACCCAGATAACCTAGGCGAAAATGACACACTTGACAGGGGCGCCAATAATGGTGAGGTATGCTACGGCCGGCTTCGGCCTGGCAGCTGCTTGCAGGCGGTAGCACACTGCACACCCTTCTCGACGTTGCTCAGATCTAGACGAGCAGTTTTCACCTATTCATCTGGGCCATTTGATAACTTGAGAGCATTGGTTCGTGTGGGAGACTGAATACTCGACGCCGTACCAATACCGCAGTTACCAAGAGCCCTGCTATTTCCAACTACAACTTTGACTTGGCCTGGAGTCTGGGAGCTCGTGTGTGAAAACTTGAACTTCGCCTGCCGGTGATAACTGCTGGTGGCCAGCGCACGATGCCTTTGCGCTATCGAAACGTTTATCATCGGACTGTTTGATGCCCAAGCCAAGCACCTGCAATCCGGAAACGTTTATAATTATGGCAGCCCGGTGCTCAGGCAGAGGATCTACCATCCGGAAAAGTTTAATATCGTGGCAGCCTGATGCTCCACAAAAATATCTGATACTTAGAAACGTTTCCACACCTGGGGGCGCGATGGACCAAACATTGACAAGCGGGCGATTCCTGATAAATCGTGGCAAGGAATACAGTATCCCTGGATAGCAGACTACCGTGCTACAGCACGGAGAGAAGTTCTCTACCTCTTCCAAGGCGGTAAATCTGAGATTTGGTGAACCTGGCTGGGGCTCGAAACTCAGACCCGTCTTAGTGTTGACTGGGTAATATTATACCATCCAGCCCAGAGCGCGAAACGTATCAATTGGCAAACTTAGGTGAGGGGCATCCTTCGATCGGCCATAGCAGAGTGTGCACCACTGCATCGATGTTTGGCAAGAATTAGCGCTACGTATATTTCACAACAGTCGCTTGGAAGTGCACTCTTTAGTGCTTGTCTTGTTGTTCCTTGTTTCCTGGGGAGTATAGCAACAAACATATCACACTCGACAATTAGGATAAGTCCATCACGAGTGTGTGACTAGCCTATATTGACCTCCTTGCTCACTTCGCTTGTTGTTCTTTTCCTTGAACATTTGATCCCGTTTCGACGAATGGCTCAGTTGTAGAGCTCGTTGAAATCAGAAGGTGCAGGGTTCGAATCCCTACATGGGCGCTTAATTGTTTGCAGTCCCCGTCAACCGCCACGATAGTGTTTCCGAGGTAGCAGCCACGTTCTCTACTGCCAATAGACGGGGTTCCCTTCCCCACCAGGCGTTATCATCAGAATTTCACCTTGACTACCGGTAGTTTACTTAGTCAAACTAGGGGCACACTTGAAGTCAAGATGTAACGCGCTGTAACGTCTCTTTATGTTTCCATATGGTTGGCAGATGTTACAGATTTCGGGCGCTCCATAAATTGGCCCAAGTTACATTCGGCGGAATTCATTTAAATCGATTTCCCCCCCTTTCAAATTAGATTCAAGTGTGGCTCAAAAAGAGTAGTTGAGGATTCATCAACTTGAGGGCTAGAACGAAACTGAATGGTTACCGGTACCCTTGGACTTGTAGCCCACCGCTTTTGGAGGGTTTTATTTTGAAACCTTAAACGTGCACTGCATTGCAGTGTACCTGGTCATATTTATTGCGGACAGCCCTTTCCACCGGCGCTCCCTATTGGGGCATAATCCTTTTGGGCGAAACCCCTCCTGCCAATTTGCTCGTCATTATTTCATGTGCTTACGGTACTTAATGCCTTATTGCCGAAGAATAGCAGCAATGATCTTCCTAAGGCTTTTGCCATAAACGTTTAAACGTTGCCTGGGAGTAACATTGGGGAAATTACAAACGTTTGAAATCATGTGTAACATTTGGACATTGAAAACGTTTACAAGCGGGCTGCTTTTTTTGCCAGAGTTGATTTTAGTATCGGGCTGCACTATCCTTTATGTTATAAAGTTGGCCTTTCTGGTACTTCAGCATACAAAATCGAACCCAGATAACCTAGGCGAAAATGACACACTTGACAGGGGCGCCAATAATGGTGAGGTATGCTACGGCCGGCTTCGGCCTGGCAGCTGCTTGCAGGCGGTAGCACACTGCACACCCTTCTCGACGTTGCTCAGATCTAGACGAGCAGTTTTCACCTATTCATCTGGGCCATTTGATAACTTGAGAGCATTGGTTCGTGTGGGAGACTGAATACTCGACGCCGTACCAATACCGCAGTTACCAAGAGCCCTGCTATTTCCAACTACAACTTTGACTTGGCCTGGAGTCTAGGGAGCTCGTGTGTGAAAACTTGAACTTCGCCTGCCGGTGATAACTGCTGGTGGCCAGCGCACGATGCCTTTGCGCTATCGAAACGTTTATCATCGGACTGTTTGATGCCCAAGCCAAGCACCTGCAATCCGGAAACGTTTATAATTATGGCAGCCCGGTGCTCAGGCAGAGGATCTACCATCCGGAAAAGTTTAATATCGT
The DNA here is from genome assembly GCA_013435795.1 of Chlamydomonas sp. ICE-L. Lineage (NCBI taxonomy): Eukaryota > Viridiplantae > Chlorophyta > Chlorophyceae > Chlamydomonadales > Chlamydomonadaceae > Chlamydomonas > Chlamydomonas sp. ICE-L. Next base: position 42,824 of record JACBWV010000480.1, read on the forward strand.
GGCAGCCTGATGCTCCACAAAAATATCTGATACTTAGAAACGTTTCCACACCTGGGGGCGCGATGGACCAAACATTGACAAGCGGGCGATTCCTGATAAATCGTGGCAAGGAATACAGTATCCCTGGATAGCAGACTACCGTGCTACAGCACGGAGAGAAGTTCTCTACCTCTTCCAAGGCGGTAAATCTGAGATTTGGTGAACCTGGCTGGGGCTCGAAACTCAGACCCGTCTTAGTGTTGACTGGGTAATATTATACCATCCAGCCCAGAGCGCGAAACGTATCAATTGGCAAACTTAGGTGAGGGGCATCCTTCGATCGGCCATAGCAGAGTGTGCACCACTGCATCGATGTTTGGCAAGAATTAGCGCTACGTATATTTCACAACAGTCGCTTGGAAGTGCACTCTTTAGTGCTTGTCTTGTTGTTCCTTGTTTCCTGGGGAGTATAGCAACAAACATATCACACTCGACAATTAGGATAAGTCCATCACGAGTGTGTGACTAGCCTATATTGACCTCCTTGCTCACTTCGCTTGTTGTTCTTTTCCTTGAACATTTGATCCCGTTTCGACGAATGGCTCAGTTGTAGAGCTCGTTGAAATCAGAAGGTGCAGGGTTCGAATCCCTACATGGGCGCTTAATTGTTTGCAGTCCCCGTCAACCGCCACGATAGTGTTTCCGAGGTAGCAGCCACGTTCTCTACTGCCAATAGACGGGGTTCCCTTCCCCACCAGGCGTTATCATCAGAATTTCACCTTGACTACCGGTAGTTTACTTAGTCAAACTAGGGGCACACTTGAAGTCAAGATGTAACGCGCTGTAACGTCTCTTTATGTTTCCATATGGTTGGCAGATGTTACAGATTTCGGGCGCTCCATAAATTGGCCCAAGTTACATTCGGCGGAATTCATTTAAATCGATTTCCCCCCCTTTCAAATTAGATTCAAGTGTGGCTCAAAAAGAGTAGTTGAGGATTCATCAACTTGAGGGCTAGAACGAAACTGAATGGTTACCGGTACCCTTGGACTTGTAGCCCACCGCTTTTGGAGGGTTTTATTTTGAAACCTTAAACGTGCACTGCATTGCAGTGTACCTGGTCATATTTATTGCGGACAGCCCTTTCCACCGGCGCTCCCTATTGGGGCATAATCCTTTTGGGCGAAACCCCTCCTGCCAATTTGCTCGTCATTATTTCATGTGCTTACGGTACTTAATGCCTTATTGCCGAAGAATAGCAGCAATGATCTTCCTAAGGCTTTTGCCATAAACGTTTAAACGTTGCCTGGGAGTAACATTGGGGAAATTACAAACGTTTGAAATCATGTGTAACATTTGGACATTGAAAACGTTTACAAGCGGGCTGCTTTTTTTGCCAGAGTTGATTTTAGTATCGGGCTGCACTATCCTTTATGTTATAAAGTTGGCCTTTCTGGTACTTCAGCATACAAAATCGAACCCAGATAACCTAGGCGAAAATGACACACTTGACAGGGGCGCCAATAATGGTGAGGTATGCTACGGCCGGCTTCGGCCTGGCAGCTGCTTGCAGGCGGTAGCACACTGCACACCCTTCTCGACGTTGCTCAGATCTAGACGAGCAGTTTTCACCTATTCATCTGGGCCATTTGATAACTTGAGAGCATTGGTTCGTGTGGGAGACTGAATACTCGACGCCGTACCAATACCGCAGTTACCAAGAGCCCTGCTATTTCCAACTACAACTTTGACTTGGCCTGGAGTCTAGGAGCTCGTGTGTGAAAACTTGAACTTCGCCTGCCGGTGATAACTGCTGGTGGCCAGCGCACGATGCCTTTGCGCTATCGAAACGTTTATCATCGGACTGTTTGATGCCCAAGCCAAGCACCTGCAATCCGGAAACGTTTATAATTATGGCAGCCCGGTGCTCAGGCAGAGGATCTACCATCCGGAAAAGTTTAATATCGTGGCAGCCTGATGCTCCACAAAAATATCTGATACTTAGAAACGTTTCCACACCTGGGGGCGCGATGGACCAAACATTGACAAGCGGGCGATTCCTGATAAATCGTGGCAAGGAATACAGTATCCCTGGATAGCAGACTACCGTGCTACAGCACGGAGAGAAGTTCTCTACCTCTTCCAAGGCGGTAAATCTGAGATTTGGTGAACCTGGCTGGGGCTCGAAACTCAGACCCGTCTTAGTGTTGACTGGGTAATATTATACCATCCAGCCCAGAGCGCGAAACGTATCAATTGGCAAACTTAGGTGAGGGGCATCCTTCGATCGGCCATAGCAGAGTGTGCACCACTGCATCGATGTTTGGCAAGAATTAGCGCTACGTATATTTCACAACAGTCGCTTGGAAGTGCACTCTTTAGTGCTTGTCTTGTTGTTCCTTGTTTCCTGGGGAGTATAGCAACAAACATATCACACTCGACAATTAGGATAAGTCCATCACGAGTGTGTGACTAGCCTATATTGACCTCCTTGCTCACTTCCGCTTGTTGTTCTTTTCCTTGAACATTTGATCCCGTTTCGACGAATGGCTCAGTTGTAGAGCTCGTTGAAATCAGAAGGTGCAGGGTTCGAATCCCTACATGGGCGCTTAATTGTTTGCAGTCCCCGTCAACCGCCACGATAGTGTTTCCGAGGTAGCAGCCACGTTCTCTACTGCCAATAGACGGGGTTCCCTTCCCCACCAGGCGTTATCATCAGAATTTCACCTTGACTACCGGTAGTTTACTTAGTCAAACTAGGGGCACACTTGAAGTCAAGATGTAACGCGCTGTAACGTCTCTTTATGTTTCCATATGGTTGGCAGATGTTACAGATTTCGGGCGCTCCATAAATTGGCCCAAGTTACATTCGGCGGAATTCATTTAAATCGATTTCCCCCCCTTTCAAATTAGATTCAAGTGTGGCTCAAAAAGAGTAGTTGAGGATTCATCAACTTGAGGGCTAGAACGAAACTGAATGGTTACCGGTACCCTTGGACTTGTAGCCCACCGCTTTTGGAGGGTTTTATTTTGAAACCTTAAACGTGCACTGCATTGCAGTGTACCTGGTCATATTTATTGCGGACAGCCCTTTCCACCGGCGCTCCCTATTGGGGCATAATCCTTTTGGGCGAAACCCCTCCTGCCAATTTGCTCGTCATTATTTCATGTGCTTACGGTACTTAATGCCTTATTGCCGAAGAATAGCAGCAATGATCTTCCTAAGGCTTTTGCCATAAACGTTTAAACGTTGCCTGGGAGTAACATTGGGGAAATTACAAACGTTTGAAATCATGTGTAACATTTGGACATTGAAAACGTTTACAAGCGGGCTGCTTTTTTTGCCAGAGTTGATTTTAGTATCGGGCTGCACTATCCTTTATGTTATAAAGTTGGCCTTTCTGGTACTTCAGCATACAAAATCGAACCCAGATAACCTAGGCGAAAATGACACACTTGACAGGGGCGCCAATAATGGTGAGGTATGCTACGGCCGGCTTCGGCCTGGCAGCTGCTTGCAGGCGGTAGCACACTGCACACCCTTCTCGACGTTGCTCAGATCTAGACGAGCAGTTTTCACCTATTCATCTGGGCCATTTGATAACTTGAGAGCATTGGTTCGTGTGGGAGACTGAATACTCGACGCCGTACCAATACCGCAGTTACCAAGAGCCCTGCTATTTCCAACTACAACTTTGACTTGGCCTGGAGTCTAGGAGCTCGTGTGTGAAAACTTGAACTTCGCCTGCCGGTGATAACTGCTGGTGGCCAGCGCACGATGCCTTTGCGCTATCGAAACGTTTATCATCGGACTGTTTGATGCCCAAGCCAAGCACCTGCAATCCGGAAACGTTTATAATTATGGCAGCCCGGTGCTCAGGCAGAGGATCTACCATCCGGAAAAGTTTAATATCGTGGCAGCCTGATGCTCCACAAAAATATCTGATACTTAGAAACGTTTCCACACCTGGGGGCGCGATGGACCAAACATTGACAAGCGGGCGATTCCTGATAAATCGTGGCAAGGAATACAGTATCCCTGGATAGCAGACTACCGTGCTACAGCACGGAGAGAAGTTCTCTACCTCTTCCAAGGCGGTAAATCTGAGATTTGGTGAACCTGGCTGGGGCTCGAAACTCAGACCCGTCTTAGTGTTGACTGGGTAATATTATACCATCCAGCCCAGAGCGCGAAACGTATCAATTGGCAAACTTAGGTGAGGGGCATCCTTCGATCGGCCATAGCAGAGTGTGCACCACTGCATCGATGTTTGGCAAGAATTAGCGCTACGTATATTTCACAACAGTCGCTTGGAAGTGCACTCTTTAGTGCTTGTCTTGTTGTTCCTTGTTTCCTGGGGAGTATAGCAACAAACATATCACACTCGACAATTAGGATAAGTCCATCACGAGTGTGTGACTAGCCTATATTGACCTCCTTGCTCACTTCGCTTGTTGTTCTTTTCCTTGAACATTTGATCCCGTTTCGACGAATGGCTCAGTTGTAGAGCTCGTTGAAATCAGAAGGTGCAGGGTTCGAATCCCTACATGGGCGCTTAATTGTTTGCAGTCCCCGTCAACCGCCACGATAGTGTTTCCGAGGTAGCAGCCACGTTCTCTACTGCCAATAGACGGGGTTCCCTTCCCCACCAGGCGTTATCATCAGAATTTCACCTTGACTACCGGTAGTTTACTTAGTCAAACTAGGGGCACACTTGAAGTCAAGATGTAACGCGCTGTAACGTCTCTTTATGTTTCCATATGGTTGGCAGATGTTACAGATTTCGGGCGCTCCATAAATTGGCCCAAGTTACATTCGGCGGAATTCATTTAAATCGATTTCCCCCCCTTTCAAATTAGATTCAAGTGTGGCTCAAAAAGAGTAGTTGAGGATTCATCAACTTGAGGGCTAGAACGAAACTGAATGGTTACCGGTACCCTTGGACTTGTAGCCCACCGCTTTTGGAGGGTTTTATTTTGAAACCTTAAACGTGCACTGCATTGCAGTGTACCTGGTCATATTTATTGCGGACAGCCCTTTCCACCGGCGCTCCCTATTGGGGCATAATCCTTTTGGGCGAAACCCCTCCTGCCAATTTGCTCGTCATTATTTCATGTGCTTACGGTACTTAATGCCTTATTGCCGAAGAATAGCAGCAATGATCTTCCTAAGGCTTTTGCCATAAACGTTTAAACGTTGCCTGGGAGTAACATTGGGGAAATTACAAACGTTTGAAATCATGTGTAACATTTGGACATTGAAAACGTTTACAAGCGGGCTGCTTTTTTTGCCAGAGTTGATTTTAGTATCGGGCTGCACTATCCTTTATGTTATAAAGTTGGCCTTTCTGGTACTTCAGCATACAAAATCGAACCCAGATAACCTAGGCGAAAATGACACACTTGACAGGGGCGCCAATAATGGTGAGGTATGCTACGGCCGGCTTCGGCCTGGCAGCTGCTTGCAGGCGGTAGCACACTGCACACCCTTCTCGACGTTGCTCAGATCTAGACGAGCAGTTTTCACCTATTCATCTGGGCCATTTGATAACTTGAGAGCATTGGTTCGTGTGGGAGACTGAATACTCGACGCCGTACCAATACCGCAGTTACCAAGAGCCCTGCTATTTCCAACTACAACTTTGACTTGGCCTGGAGTCTGGGAGCTCGTGTGTGAAAACTTGAACTTCGCCTGCCGGTGATAACTGCTGGTGGCCAGCGCACGATGCCTTTGCGCTATCGAAACGTTTATCATCGGACTGTTTGATGCCCAAGCCAAGCACCTGCAATCCGGAAACGTTTATAATTATGGCAGCCCGGTGCTCAGGCAGAGGATCTACCATCCGGAAAAGTTTAATATCGTGGCAGCCTGATGCTCCACAAAAATATCTGATACTTAGAAACGTTTCCACACCTGGGGGCGCGATGGACCAAACATTGACAAGCGGGCGATTCCTGATAAATCGTGGCAAGGAATACAGTATCCCTGGATAGCAGACTACCGTGCTACAGCACGTAGAGAAGTTCTCTACCTCTTCCAAGGCGGTAAATCTGAGATTTGGTGAACCTGGCTGGGGCTCGAAACTCAGACCCGTCTTAGTGTTGACTGGGTAATATTATACCATCCAGCCCAGAGCGCGAAACGTATCAATTGGCAAACTTAGGTGAGGGGCATCCTTCGATCGGCCATAGCAGAGTGTGCACCACTGCATCGATGTTTGGCAAGAATTAGCGCTACGTATATTTCACAACAGTCGCTTGGAAGTGCACTCTTTAGTGCTTGTCTTGTTGTTCCTTGTTTCCTGGGGAGTATAGCAACAAACATATCACACTCGACAATTAGGATAAGTCCATCACGAGTGTGTGACTAGCCTATATTGACCTCCTTGCTCACTTCGCTTGTTGTTCTTTTCCTTGAACATTTGATCCCGTTTCGACGAATGGCTCAGTTGTAGAGCTCGTTGAAATCAGAAGGTGCAGGGTTCGAATCCCTACATGGGCGCTTAATTGTTTGCAGTCCCCGTCAACCGCCACGATAGTGTTTCCGAGGTAGCAGCCACGTTCTCTACTGCCAATAGACGGGGTTCCCTTCCCCACCAGGCGTTATCATCAGAATTTCACCTTGACTACCGGTAGTTTACTTAGTCAAACTAGGGGCACACTTGAAGTCAAGATGTAACGCGCTGTAACGTCTCTTTATGTTTCCATATGGTTGGCAGATGTTACAGATTTCGGGCGCTCCATAAATTGGCCCAAGTTACATTCGGCGGAATTCATTTAAATCGATTTCCCCCCCTTTCAAATTAGATTCAAGTGTGGCTCAAAAAGAGTAGTTGAGGATTCATCAACTTGAGGGCTAGAACGAAACTGAATGGTTACCGGTACCCTTGGACTTGTAGCCCACCGCTTTTGGAGGGTTTTATTTTGAAACCTTAAACGTGCACTGCATTGCAGTGTACCTGGTCATATTTATTGCGGACAGCCCTTTCCACCGGCGCTCCCTATTGGGGCATAATCCTTTTGGGCGAAACCCCTCCTGCCAATTTGCTCGTCATTATTTCATGTGCTTACGGTACTTAATGCCTTATTGCCGAAGAATAGCAGCAATGATCTTCCTAAGGCTTTTGCCATAAACGTTTAAACGTTGCCTGGGAGTAACATTGGGGAAATTACAAACGTTTGAAATCATGTGTAACATTTGGACATTGAAAACGTTTACAAGCGGGCTGCTTTTTTTGCCAGAGTTGATTTTAGTATCGGGCTGCACTATCCTTTATGTTATAAAGTTGGCCTTTCTGGTACTTCAGCATACAAAATCGAACCCAGATAACCTAGGCGAAAATGACACACTTGACAGGGGCGCCAATAATGGTGAGGTATGCTACGGCCGGCTTCGGCCTGGCAGCTGCTTGCAGGCGGTAGCACACTGCACACCCTTCTCGACGTTGCTCAGATCTAGACGAGCAGTTTTCACCTATTCATCTGGGCCATTTGATAACTTGAGAGCATTGGTTCGTGTGGGAGACTGAATACTCGACGCCGTACCAATACCGCAGTTACCAAGAGCCCTGCTATTTCCAACTACAACTTTGACTTAGCCTGGAGTCTGGGAGCTCGTGTGTGAAAACTTGAACTTCGCCTGCCGGTGATAACTGCTGGTGGCCAGCGCACGATGCCTTTGCGCTATCGAAACGTTTATCATCGGACTGTTTGATGCCCAAGCCAAGCACCTGCAATCCGGAAACGTTTATAATTATGGCAGCCCGGTGCTCAGGCAGAGGATCTACCATCCGGAAAAGTTTAATATCGTGGCAGCCTGATGCTCCACAAAAATATCTGATACTTAGAAACGTTTCCACACCTGGGGGCGCGATGGACCAAACATTGACAAGCGGGCGATTCCTGATAAATCGTGGCAAGGAATACAGTATCCCTGGATAGCAGACTACCGTGCTACAGCACGTAGAGAAGTTCTCTACCTCTTCCAAGGCGGTAAATCTGAGATTTGGTGAACCTGGCTGGGGCTCGAAACTCAGACCCGTCTTAGTGTTGACTGGGTAATATTATACCATCCAGCCCAGAGCGCGAAACGTATCAATAGGCAAACTTAGGTGAGGGGCATCCTTCGATCGGCCATAGCAGAGTGTGCACCACTGCATCGATGTTTGGCAAGAATTAGCGCTACGTATATTTCACAACAGTCGCTTGGAAGTGCACTCTTTAGTGCTTGTCTTGTTGTTCCTTGTTTCCTGGGGAGTATAGCAACAAACATATCACACTCGACAATTAGGATAAGTCCATCACGAGTGTGTGACTAGCCTATATTGACCTCCTTGCTGACTCCGCTTGTTGTTCTTTTCCTTGAACATTTGATCCCGTTTCGACGAATGGCTCAGTTGTAGAGCTCGTTGAAATCAGAAGGTGCAGGGTTCGAATCCCTACATGGGCGCTTAATTGTTTGCAGTCCCCGTCAACCGCCACGATAGTGTTTCCGAGGTAGCAGCCACGTTCTCTACTGCCAATAGACGGGGTTCCCTTCCCCACCAGGCGTTATCATCAGAATTCCACCTTGACTACCGGTAGTTTACTTAGTCAAACTAGGGGCACACTTGAAGTCAAGATGTAACGCGCTGTAACGTCTCTTTATGTTTCCATATGGTTGGCAGATGTTACAGATTTCGGGCGCTCCATAAATTGGCCCAAGTTACATTCGGCGGAATTCATTTAAATCGATTTCCCCCCCTTTCAAATTAGATTCAAGTGTGGCTCAAAAAGAGTAGTTGAGGATTCATCAACTTGAGGGCTAGAACGAAACTGAATGGTTACCGGTACCCTTGGACTTGTAGCCCACCGCTTTTGGAGGGTTTTATTTTGAAACCTTAAACGTGCACTGCATTGCAGTGTACCTGGTCATATTTATTGCGGACAGCCCTTTCCACCGGCGCTCCCTATTGGGGCATAATCCTTTTGGGCGAAACCCCTCCTGCCAATTTGCTCGTCATTTTTTCATGTGCTTACGGTACTTAATGCCTTATTGCCGAAGAATAGCAGCAATGATCTTCCTAAGGCTTTTGCCATAAACGTTTAAACGTTGCCTGGGAGTAACATTGGGGAAATTACAAACGTTTGAAATCATGTGTAACATTTGGACATTGAAAACGTTTACAAGCGGGCTGCTTTTTTTGCCAGAGTTGATTTTAGTATCGGGCTGCACTATCCTTTATGTTATAAAGTTGGCCTTTCTGGTACTTCAGCATACAAAATCGAACCCAGATAACCTAGGCGAAAATGACACACTTGACAGGGGCGCCAATAATGGTGAGGTATGCTACGGCCGGCTTCGGCCTGGCAGCTGCTTGCAGGCGGTAGCACACTGCACACCCTTCTCGACGTTGCTCAGATCTAGACGAGCAGTTTTCACCTATTCATCTGGGCCATTTGATAACTTGAGAGCATTGGTTCGTGTGGGAGACTGAATACTCGACGCCGTACCAATACCGCAGTTACCAAGAGCCCTGCTATTTCCAACTACAACTTTGACTTGGCCTGGAGTCTGGGAGCTCGTGTGTGAAAACTTGAACTTCGCCTGCCGGTGATAACTGCTGGTGGCCAGCGCACGATGCCTTTGCGCTATCGAAACGTTTATCATCGGACTGTTTGATGCCCAAGCCAAGCACCTGCAATCCGGAAACGTTTATAATTATGGCAGCCCGGTGCTCAGGCAGAGGATCTACCATCCGGAAAAGTTTAATATCGTGGCAGCCTGATGCTCCACAAAAATATCTGATACTTAGAAACGTTTCCACACCTGGGGGCGCGATGGACCAAACATTGACAAGCGGGCGATTCCTGATAAATCGTGGCAAGGAATACAGTATCCCTGGATAGCAGACTACCGTGCTACAGCACGGAGAGAAGTTCTCTACCTCTTCCAAGGCGGTAAATCTGAGATTTGGTGAACCTGGCTGGGGCTCGAAACTCAGACCCGTCTTAGTGTTGACTGGGTAATATTATACCATCCAGCCCAGAGCGCGAAACGTATCAATAGGCAAGCTTAGGTGAGGGGCATCCTTCGATCGGCCATAGCAGAGTGTGCACCACTGCATCGATGTTTGGCAAGAATTAGCGCTACGTATATTTCACAACAGTCGCTTGGAAGTGCACTCACACGGGGTGATAAAGTGGGCCGATACTTTCCCCAGATAGAACCACGGGGTGATAAATACGAGAACGGGGTGATAAACTGGGCCAAGATAGATTGTGTAATTAATCCAACTAAAAACCAAAAAATATTGTATCTAGAGATAAAAATAGAATTACATTAATCCGCGGATTGGTTTTTAGTTTTTAGTTGGATTAATTACACAATCTATCTTGGCCCAGTTTATCACCCCGTTCTCGTATTTATCACCCCGTGGTTCTATCTGGGGAAAGTATCGGCCCACTTTATCACCCCGTGTAAATTGGCCCAAATTTCTAAAATGTCATCTCACCACGTCGGGTGTCGAGCACGGTGTGATACCGACGCGTATCTAACACAAATCTGATGTACATCTAACAAAATCTAATTCTGATTTATCCTAAAACTGTCTGTACGGGGGCGAATTCTGGTTTGTTAGCGCGCATTGAATGAGTCGCAGTTCGACAGAGAGAGATTCGAGTTTGTAATGCGTAATGTGTACAGACTTTGCGTGGTTTACACTCGTTTTTCGAGTCTCACTCGGACCACTTGTATTCGATTGATTGAAGCCGCGCATTGTGCGGTTTTCGCAACCTCATTCACTATGGTCCGGTCATCAAAAGAAACCGCATGATCTCAAGCAGGCTTCTGCTTGACAGCAATATTTTTTCTGGATGGTGGTGCGGGCACCGCGTAGCGGGTGCAGAGGGATCGAGCTGCTGACTCACTGAATGATCCCATGTGGCACGATCAGCCAAGCAACAACCCATCTGCGACTTGGTGGTTCCGTCAAAAAGACACTCCCATTTTTTGTCACAGGGACAAGGAGTGGTTACAATAGATCAATCAATATATCTCGATCTCAATCAATATATTTAATTTCAAATATATACACTTTCATTCATTCATTAAATGCCACGAGTGGCAAAACTACCTCAAGCGAAAAAAGAAACGAAGAGTCGAGCTGATGTCGTTTGCTACACAGGTCCCCGTCCGAGCGGAAAGAAGGACGACTCTTACACGTCCGAAGAGTTCGTCGCGTTTATGAAGATTGAGGCTCTCAGTTTCTCTGACAAAAAAGAACGGACGCTTGATGAATGGATCGAGTGGGCAGGCGCGATGCGCATGAAAGCATCGAGTTGCAGAAAAGTAACAAAATGCAACGATAAATTATCGTCTGCGCGTAAGGTAGATGAGAAAACTTCAAAGCCCCTCGAATCTTGTATCAAGAGCAAATGTATTAGTCGTTATGAACTCATGGCGAAGTTTACTAAGAATGACAAAACCGCCATGAGCTCGTTCGATAAACACGCACTTTCCGCGGAGTGCGGTGCCGTTAATTGCTCGAAGGAAGGCGTGAAATATGGCAAGGCGACCAAAGCATCTGACGCAATATCGAAGCGATGCAACAAAATCCGCTAAGCGAAGGCGATTTTACTACTTCTGCTTGGACACTCTTTTTGGTTTTATGAAGGGGGAATCGCTGGAATTCCTGTCCCGAATGACTTGACAGTGGAATTCAGCTACTGACTCCCACCCACCACGGATTTCGCAGACCACACATTTTGGCACAAATTTTTAAAATGTCATCTCACCACGTCGGGTGTCGAGCACGGTGTGATACCGACGCGTATCTAACACAAATCCGATGTACATCTAACAAAATCTAATTCTGATTTATCCTAAAACTGTCTGTACGGGGGCGAATTCTGGTTTTTCGTTCGGCGCATCGAATGAGTCGCAGTTCGACAGAGAGAGATTCGAGTTTGTAATGTGTAATATGTACAGACTTTGCGTGGTTTACACTCGTTTTTCGAGTCTCACTCGGACCACTTGTCTTCGATTGATTGAAGCCGCATTGTGTCGCGGTTTTCGCAACCTCATTCACTATGGTCCGGTCCTCAAAAGAAACCGCGTAATCTAGAGCAGGATTCTGCTTGACAACACTATGGGAATTCGCGGGTCCCGTGGAACGGGACAGTGAAATTGAGCTGCTGACTCGCAACGTGATCAGATGGGGTGCCGCATGGCTCAAAAAGTAATAAAGGGACTCTGAAGACAGACGTGTCTCAAGCAGGATTCTGCTTGACAACACCATGGGAATTCGCGGGTCCCGTGGAACGGGACAGTGAAATTGAGCTGCTGACTCGCAACGTGAACAGATGGGATTGATTAAAGGGGGCAGTGGTGTTGTCCACACACCACTGCGGATTTCGCAGACCCCCGTCTCGTACATTCATCCTCACACACACCAAGGTGGCTTGCGCAGCCCCCACGTTCGTCCATTCATCCTCACACACACCAATGTGGCTTGCGCAGCCCCCACGTTCGTCCATTCATTCTCACACACACCAAGGCGGCTTTAGAAGCCCCCCGTCAGTCCATTCAGTCATCTTCACACACGCACGGCGGCTTTCGAAAAACGAGTGTAAACGGATGGGGGGACATGTGAGACATTCTCCGGAAGAATTTTTCAGTATTTATTTTTTGTTGAAATAATTGTTGGTCCCGAGATGGAGAGCCTTTTCAGAGGTGTTCATGTGAACACGTTTAAAATAGGGATTGATTGATGATTCTTATTTTTTTGTTGAAATAATTGTTGTTCCCAAGATGGAGAGCCTTTTCTGACTCGCAACGTGATCAGATGGGGGGCAAAGGGGCTCAAAGTAATAAAGGACGTCTGAAGACAGACGTATACCTAACGGGCGGTCTCAAGCATGCATTCAGCTTGACATCTATTGTTATTTTTCAGTTATTACAACTTACCAATTATAGCTTTTCTACTTGTTACATGAAAGTCCAAAAGTTACACCAAAAAGAGAAAGTCCCCAGAGAGGGAATGAATGAGAAAGGTTTCCTTTTTTGGTGTAACTTTGTAGCTTTTGTGTAACACTAGAGACAATGGCTTCGAAGGTCTGTTTTGCCCATCACCACCACCACCATCATCATGCACTTGAGGGTGTGTGTGAAAGGGGTCTGAGAAGCGATGGAGAGCCTTTTCAGAGGTGTTCATGTGAACACGTTTAAAATAGGGATTGATTGATGATTCTTATTTTTTTGTTGAAATAATTGTTGTTCCCAAGATGGAGAGCCTTTTCTGACTCGCAACGTGATCAGATGGGGGGCAAAGGGGCTCAAAGTAATAAAGGACGTCTGAAGACAGACGTATACCTAACGGGCGGTCTCAAGCATGCATTCAGCTTGACATCTATTGTTATTTTTCAGTTATTACAACTTACCAATTATAGCTTTTCTACTTGTTACATGAAAGTCCAAAAGTTACACCAAAAAGAGAAAGTCCCCAGAGAGGGAATGAATGAGAAAGGTTTCCTTTTTTGGTGTAACTTTGTAGCTTTTGTGTAACACTAGAGACAATGGCTTCGCGGGTCTGTTTTGCCCATCACCACCACCATCATCATGCACTTGAGTGTGTGTGTGAAAAGGGTCTGAGAAGCGATGGAGTGTGTGTGTATAAGGGAGAGAGGAAATGTATAATGGAGAGGAGAAGAGTAGAGATGAATATGAATTCAAACGAATAATAGCTCTCACATTAATGATGTCATCGAGCAAGGAGACTAGGTTCTTCACGCCAAAAAACCAAAATGGAGACAAGGGGATATCAACGTTGTCAAAGAAACGATACTTCGAACTGGAAGAGAGAGTGAATAGCATACTGGGGGATAGATGCGAGGCAGAGGCGGGTATGGTCATGAAGGCGATGCGTGAGATCATGAAGTTCGACCCGAATGTCTCAAGGTACAGCGAGGAGGTCAGGGAGGCGCTTGGGGAGAGCTGCAGAAAGTGGAGGCAACGGAATAAAGAGGAGAAGAATGCGGCAAGACAACATGTTTTAGTATGAAACGCAACACACATTCATGGATGCAGACACGCATGCGAGAAGAGAAAACAATCATCTTAGGGTGTCTTAAAGGAAATACTGTATGAATGCATAACATCAATTAAACGACATGGCATCCTACGAAGAGTTGCAGAAGCTCAGCGCGTGGCTGAAGAGATCTGAGGCGAGCGTGGGCCGAACGGTGTTGATGCCCATGACTACCAGTGACGTGAAGGCACCGATGTTCAAGCATGCCGGGAAAGCGCAGTGGGGATGGGCCGAGGCGGACGCGTACGCGAATAGCAACCCCACACACACGCCCTGGGGAATGTTGCTGGATGGATTGGTCGTGGTCGACGCGGACGACGCAGAGACAGTGGAGTGGTTGGAGATGATGAAATATGAAGAGGGAGAAGTTGGCGAGGCCATGCAGAGGTGCGCAATCCAAGAGACAAGGAAGGGACGACATTACATGTTCTTGCGCCCGCAATGGGCGGACGAGGAGGGGTACTATGACGGCGCAAGGCAGGTCAAGCACAAAGAGGTTGACATGAAGACTCTATGCAGGACAGGGACAAGAAGTTTGTTGTCGGTTGCGCCCACGGAGGGGAAGGCGTGGGTGAAGGGAAGGGCTCCGTGGGAGCTCGAGTCGATGATGATACCGTACATTCCAAAGGCGCTGATGGAGAGGGTGGCGAAGAAGATCAGGACTGCGGGCGCCTCAAAGGCAAATGTAGCAACCAAAACAGAGGTGGAAGTTTGTGAAGTAATTAAAATATAAAAAAATAATTATCGCTCATACTCGTCCTCTAATATTTTGTAATTAGTGCGAGTAGGAACTACATAGGAAGCTTTGTCAGACAATATTCTATATTTTGTTTGTTCATCTATAGGCATGGAATTGGGTTTCTTATGCCAATATTTTATTTTAATATCATATAATTCTTTTTCCTCTTGTTTAGTCCGTCGGTCCGGTAATCCATAGTGATTTCTGAAGGCTTTATCCACTAGTGCAAGCTGTTCTAATTCGTCTTCTTCCTCTTTTTTGTTTTTACTCTGTGTTGGTAATCTGTGTTGGTAATCTGTGTTGGTAATCTGTGTTGGTACTCTGTGTTGGTAATTTCTTCTGTTTTCATTTTGTTCACCCCAAGTTGCAAACCGAAGAGCTTCTTTAGCTTTGGCATTTGCATTTGCATTTGCATTGGATCTGGCATTGGATTTGCCATTTGCATTTGCATTTGCATTGGATCTGGCATTGGATTTGCCATTTGCATTTGCATTTGCATTTGCATTTGCATTGGATCTGGCATTGGATTTGCCATTTGTGTAATGACCTTGTGAGGCATTGGCACCCAAACCTCCATTCTGTTTTTTTGGTTTGAACGGAACGAACATCATGCGATCGTCATTACCCTTCATTTTAACGAAGAATGAGCCGTTATCGCCCTTATGGAGAACGCGTGTGACACCATCATTGCATTCAGCGGAGTCTTTCGTCTTCGTCTTCGTCTTATCGTTCATATGTTCATAGGTTTTTATACATTCTAACACATTTTAGTTTTTAGGAGATAATGGGCGTTCCTGCCTCCCGGCCTATTTTTTTAAATTTCTAATCAGGATTTAGAGCCTCCGGAAAGACTCGCTAGCTTGAGACATCAGCACCAATGAATCACAATTCCGCTCCATACCATGTTTCGCAACCAGTCAAAATCGGCCGGGAGGCAGGAACGCCCATTATTTGTTTCTCGATTGAGATGGGCCAAGTCTTACACTGTTTCAACCGCTTGAGATGCGGTGGCGGCGCATGCAAAACACAAAACACACAAAAACACACGGCGGCGGCTGTCGAAAAACGAGTGTGTGAGACATTCTCCGGAAGAATTCTGAAGTTCTTATTTGTTGAAATAATTGTTGTTCCCAAGATGGAGAGCCTTTTCAGAGGTGTTCATGTGAACACGTTTAAAATAGGGATTGATTGATGGATGATTCTTATTTTTTGTTGAAATAGTTGTTGTTCCCAAGATGGAGAGCCTTTTCAGAGGTGTTCATGTGAACACGTTTAAAATAGGGATAGATTGATGGATGATTCTTATTTTTTGTTGAAATAGTTGTTGTTCCCAAGATGGAGAGCCTTTTCAGAGGTGTTCATGTGAACACGTTTAAAATAGGGATTGATTGATGGATTGATTGATGGATTGATGATTCTTATTTTTTTGTTGAAATAGTTGTTGTTCACAAGATGGAGAGTCTTTTCAGAGGTGTTCATGTGAACACGTTTAAAATAGGGATTGATTGATGCGTAATTTACCGAAAAACTTAACCGTGAGACACCCAAGGCTGTGTTAGACCATTTTTACATTTCAGGTAAAACAGTGTCAGTCTCAGGCGAGCCGTTGAGGTTGCAAATAATTAATTCAAAAAGAATTCCTCACATGGGCAAGGAGTGGGACAGGAAGAATAGTGGGTGGATTCAACTGGTTACAATAGACAATCTCAATCAATACATAGATCTCCATCTCACCCCCCACCACCTCATCAACTAACGTCCAGACCCACCCGCCCCCATGCTAAGTGGGCATACACCACAGTCACATGATTCGAATGTAGTCGAGTGATCGACTGTCACAACTGCATTCGCAGGGCAATCCCTGCAATTCACAAGCATAGGGATAGGCATACCAAACATCTTCATGATTAGGACAATAAAATCAGGAGACGAAGAGTGCTTCAAATCTCGCAGTCGAACTCCTTCCCTGTCGACAACATCCTCGCCACCATCCTCCTCGTCGATGATGCAAAAGATGCCATTCTTGATGTACGGAACACTTCCTGCATACTCGGAATGCATACACATGGAAGTTCGGAGCTGAATCTTGATAGCCCCCTTCTTCATCATAGCCATCTTCAGTGCCTGCGAACATGGGTGGATGGTTGGTCAGCTCATGCTATCGCAGATGGAGGAGCCATAGAGATAGAAAGCCAGCGCAATCCAAACGCGAACTTCGCAAATACTAGCACTAGCAGCAATGAAGGTAACCATGACTATCGCAGGTGGAGCCATAGAGCTAGCAAGCCTCGCAAATACTAGCAGCAATGAAAGTAACCATGACTGGATAATGCTTTCGCAGGTGGATACATACAGCTAGCAAGACTCGCAAATACTAGCATCAATGAAAGTAAACATGACTGGATAATGCTTTCGCAGGTGGAGACATACAGCTAGCAAGCCTCGCAAATACTAGCAGCAATGAAAGTAACCATGACTGGATAATGCTTTCGTAGGTGGAGACATACAGCTAGCAAGACTCGCGAATACTAGCAGCAATGAAAGTAACCATGACTGGATCTCGATTACTGCTACTATTGAACTCACCCTCGGAATCAGCTTTCGGAGTTCGCTGGATGCTCCCTAACACACGGAGTTCACCCTCGGAATCAGCTTTCGGAGTTCGCTGGATGCTCCCTAACACACGGAGTTCACCCTCGGAATCAGCTTTCGGAGTTCGCTGGATGCTCCCTAACACACGGAGTTCACCCTCGGAATCAGCTTTCGGAGTTCGCTGGATGCTCCCTAACACACTGAGTTCACCCTAGGAATTAGCTTTCGGAGTTCGCTGGATACACACTGAGTTCGTGAGAGAAGAATTGGAGAACTTCGGAACTTCGGAACTTCGGTACTTGGTTAAGATTGACATGGCTGGGGTGTGTGTGGCTTGGCCTGGGTGTGGCGTGGCCAGGGTTCGTATTTTTCGAGGCGCATGGGGACACGTGTCGTCTCAAGCAGACTTCTGCTTGACAACTATGTCGGGTGTATGAAAGAGGAATCGCGGGACCCACGGAGTGGGGCAGGGGAATTCAAGTTGAGGACTCGTGGGAAGATTCGAGGCGCGCGAAAACATTACGCATTGGATTACGCATTGGTAGAGAGTTGGTTGGGACGCGCGTATCATGAGGATTTACGACGACGACAAGGGTTTCGTGTGCGCCTCAAACAAACGAGTGTAAGAAACGCAAAATACGGACAGATGACAGACGTACAATGGATACACGGAGGAGGACACACGCAAACGGCGGAACACTGTAGAATGTAGGATCTGACCTGCTTACACACGCGCGTCGGGGTATGGGGGGACACATGTCGCCTCAAGCAGACTTCTGCTTGACAACTATTTAAGGATTATGAAAGAGGACTCGCGGGACCCACGGAGTGGGGCAGTGGAATTGAGCTGCTGACTCGCGGAGATGACCTGTTTACACTCGTATTTCGAGGAGCATGAGGAACACGTGTCTGATCTGACCTGTTTACACTCGTATTTCGAGGAGCATGAGGAACACGTGTCTGATCTGACCTGTTTACACTCGTATTTCGAGGAGCATGAGGAACACGTGTCTGATCTGACCTGCTTACACTCGTATTTCGAGGCGCATGGGGGAACCGTGTAGTCTCAAGCAGACGTCTGCTTGACCCACGGGGTGAATTGTGAAATTGTCAAGCAGTGCCATAGAAGTCATACTTAAAAACACGCTTTGCTATATTAATTTTGACTTCCATGGCACTGCTTGAAAACTGACGCAGGTGGATGGAGGGTTTCTCAACCTGCTTAGAGGTCAAGCACGGAATTGAGCTGCGGACTCGTGTGCAGGATCTGACATGTTTATGGTGTAAACAGGATCAGAGTAAGCAAAATGTAGATGTTGTACCAGACCACAGGGTTATTATTATCCACACGAATCACCATTTCAACCACGCAATTGGATTATTATCCGACTGAACAAGGATCCGACTTGAAACGATGCCGACGGACGCAACAAAACAACCCAAGGCCAACTTAGCGCCATGCCCACCCATCATGGGGCTGGGAGCAAACTGGCACAGGGGCGAAGGCGCAAAGGCGAGCATGCAGGCAGATGCGACGATCATGCGTGCACGCGCGCAGATGCAGCTGCAGGACCCGTTCAGTGGATGGAGACAGTTCGGATGCTACAAGGAATGGACAGACGCAAACGAGGCGCTGCAAAGACTCAAGGGACACGCAAGGCACGCGTTCGAGATCATACCGTTCGGAAAGCCATGCAAGCCGTACCTTGATATCGACGGTCCACCACTTCCGAACGACCAGGTGCCCTTCCCAGACGTCGCCGCGCTGGTCGCACACACAGAGGACGCAATCAAGATGATATTCAGCAACGACTACGGAATCCAGATCGACGTTGACAACGACCTCATATGGCTCGTCAGCCCAAACGCCAAGAAGCTCAGCCTGCACCTCATCATCGACACGAAGAGAGAAGGAACGCCGCTCCACGTGTACAGCAGCAATCATCAATCAGACACCACAGGCGCAGCACACCTCGCCATGAGACTGCAGCAGCTAGACCCAAACGGGGTCGGGAAGCTCGTAGACATAGGTGTATACACAAGGGACAGAGAAATGCGCCTCCAGGGCTCGTGCAAATTCAACAAGGACGCGGACTCGGTCCTCGTCCCGCTCAAGCAGCACCACAAGGATGACCCAGACACACCACTCAGGACAGTCATCTCAAACGTGCCAGAGGATGCCGCACTCATACAGGTGCCAGAGCACATACCGAGATACGTCAAGAAGAACGGGATTGCATGGCCGGCACGACCGCGCACGCAAACAGTCGCAGACGCAGTCAGAGCGGCGGGAACCATCATCGCAAAGGCCGTAGAGAAGGAACCGCATGTCCGACGCGCCGACATAATCGTTCGCATGCTCGACCTACTCAGACGAGACATGCACCCGTCAGCATTCCACGACAGACGACCCGCGGAGGACGCATTCGATCGATCCGTAGGCGTCAGGTTCAACTACAGTGACAGGAGTGAACCGTGCTACACAGGAAACATACACTACGGAGAGCAGAACATGCGATGCTTTGTAGACACAGCAGGCAACTGCATCGTCAAGTGCTTCTCCGCCACATGCGACAACCATGCACCCGCGTGCATCGGAAGACTCGCTGAACCAGGTGGAGATTCATGGGACGCGGGAGCATTGCACGTCAACAGTAGGTACATAGACATCGACGCATGCCTAGAGATGAAGCAGGCGGTCGATGTGTGGTTAGACCCGGAGCGAAAGGACGTCAACACGCTCTCCGTGCGCAGCCCGATGGGGTCAGGAAAGTCCACCATGCTAGACGCACTCCTAGAACGCGTGGGAGAGGACAAGACCGTGCTCGTCGTCACATACAGACAGTCGCTCGCGCTAGAGCACAAGAGAAAACTGGCGCGCAAGGGATTTGTATCATACCTAGACGCCGACGTCACACCACAGGACCTCAGGCGAAGGGATAAGACACCGCGCGTTATCTGCCAGATCGAGTCGCTACACAGGCTATCAGAGCACACGTGCATGCGATACCTCACATCGGGCTTTGACATAGTTGTGCTCGACGAAGTGGAATCTCTGCTGCGACATTTTCTGTCGCCAACCGTTGTCACCCCATTGGCTGAGATGCGGGGTCTTGCGGACACGCTCAACGCGACGACAACCGGCGTCGTCACAATGGACGCGACATGGGGCAGCGTCACGAAAGAATTCCTCAAGCAGGCAGGATTGCGCAACCTGCTCGTCGTCAACGACTACCGGAGCACAGAGAACGCGCGCACATTCTCCATATCGAAGGACGAGGTGACATGGAGCGCGCAGATCCGAGACGACATCACCGCAGGCAGGAACGTCGTCGTCGTCTCGCTCAGCCAAGAGAGAGCGATGCAGGTGCACAAGGTCGCACTTGACACATTCGACGATCCGAAGGACGCGGTCAGACTCTGCCTGCTGCACACGTCCAAGACAGCCGACTCGGTCAAGGCGAAGCTCATAGACGTAGACGCACTCTGGAGCAGCAAACGGATCGTCGTGTACACGCCGACCATATCGGCGGGCATCGACTTCAGCACCGAGCATTTTGACAGGATGTACCTATACCTGTGCCCCGGGTCCACGGGGCCGATGGGCGCGTTGCAGATGACAGGACGCGTGCGCCACCTGGTCGACACCGACGTCAGGACGCTCGTCGCCAAGAACATGCGGGTGGCACGAGAGGCAACCCGACAACACTTGACGCACGTCGACCTCTACCAGTGGCTCAGGTGCGATAGAGGGGTGAAATTGTAAAAGTGCCATAGAAGTCATACTTAAAAACACGCTTTGCTATATTAATTATGACTTCTATGGCACTGCTTGAAACTGACGCAGGTGGATGGATGGTTTCTCTACGTGCGACGATGTCAAGCACGTCCAAGCGATCGACGGCGGAGAAGAGCACACGCTGCAGGAGCTCTCGGGTGGCGCTCTCGCTCCGTTGTGTGCGACCGTGGCTCCACCGACTCTGAAGATGACTGTCGAGAGCTACTTTCTGGCGGAAATACACAATGCCAGCTTCGACTACCTGTCCTGCTTTGCAGACCTCGTGGAGCCTGCAGGTCACCGCGTGGACCTCGGTACCAGCTACGCTGCGGTCAGTGCCGCACGTGTGATAGCCCCTGGGGAGGGAGACGTGGAGGCGACTAGCGAGTTCCTGTTGCGCGTCCTCAAGGCTCAGGAGCAGATGGATGCGCTCACCGGGTCTGCCCCTGTCGCTGTACCTGCCCCTGCCCCTGTCGCTGTACCTGCCCCTGGCACTGTCGCTGCCCCTGTCGCTGTACCTGCCACTGGCACTGTCGCTGTACCTGGCACCAACATCCTCAGCAACCCTGATGTGCCCACTGCCATGCGGCGCAAGGATCTCATGGATGCTATCGAGCAGCGCGTGATGGCCAACGACGCGAGCGAGGACGACAAGTTCATTATGTACCTGAACCGCTACTGCTCTGCATGGGGCGTCGACCGCGTCGACGAGGAGTTCCTGATGGAGAACAAGCCTGGTGCTGTCGGTTCTCCTAAGGCGAGGCTCATGTCGCGCCTGCTGTGCCCGATCCTGCGCCCGGTGCGCGGCGCCGACGTGCACACGACTGAGCACTCAGGGTTGCTGAAGATAGTTCTCATCGAGGAGACACTTGCTGCTCTGGGATTTTCGTCCCCGTTCGACACCGAGACCGTGATCCCAAATCTGATGACGGTGTTTGACACCAAGCTCAAGGGAACACAGATGTTCCGAGAATACAACAACACCGCTCGACTGTTCAGCCAGGCCTCGTGTGGCGTTCGCGACGGGTGGGACCTGTGCAAGGTGTCCAAGGCGGTCAAGATGATCCTGAGTGCAGTGGGTCTAGACATGATGAACGAGACCAAGCGCGTTCAGGTAAAGGGCAAGAGGACTCAGGAGGCGAGAAACTACCGCCTGTGCCCGGAGAGTGTCTGCCGTATGCTCGAGCTCGTTAAACTTCGTCTTCTGCGAACGGACCTCACGCCCTTAAACACGCACGCCGCCGCTGCCCTTTCAGGTCACGAACTGTCCATGTACAAACACCTGGTTGACGTAGCGTCGCCTGTCGCGTATGTCTTCGAGCATGACGACGACGAGACGTCAGGCCTAATAGTATAATAATGGTGTAAACGAGCGCATTGGGATACAGCATGTGAGCAGCTCGACAGAGATCATGGCGCACATGACAACCAATGTCGTGTACGCGTTGTTTGAGCACAAGTTCATTCAGAAGGATGAGATCGTCTTCAAGGTGGGCAGGACGTCGAATCCCTTTGGTCAGCGACTTTCTCAGTACCCGAAAAACTCAAAGATGATATTCGCAATCCACGTACTTAATCCGCGTGCTTGTGTGGAGGCTGAGACTGCCCTGCTCCGGTACCTTAGCGGAGACCCTCGAGTCAAGCACCGTCGATACGAGTACTACCAACTTGACGCGGGTGATGCAGGTGCCGTCTTTCGGGAGATGGCCGATATTGTATTCCAGTACGTGTGGACAGGTAGCGTCGACAGCCTTGATTGCGGCACCGAGGACGTGCCAACCGACCCCCCCATATTTGCCGTTCTTGAGCAAGAGAAGGAGCGAACGTCTTGAGGCGCAATACCCCAAGGATGCTGGAGCTCGTGAAGCTTCGTCTTCTGCGCACGGACCTCACGCCGCAGCTGCCCTTTCTGGCCACGAGATGTCCATGTATAGACAAGCCATAATCCATCGGCAAACAATTATTAGATAGATAGATAGATAGATAGGATAGATAGGATAGATAGATAGATAGATAGATAGATAGGATAACGCACTTTATCACGACACATACCGCATCCTCACACACGCGTCGCGGAGGCTGCTGTCGAGATCATGATGATGATGATGATGCCCACCAACCACTCACTCACGCATTCTCACGCAAACGGCGGAACACGGTCGAATGTCGTGTGTCATGTAAGGATGCGGGGGGCGCTGCTGACACACGTGCCGCTCGACATCCATTTAGGGTTTTGAGATGGGGGGACGGATATAGGGAGGTGTTACAGGATGATGAGTGACGGAATCATATCCACTGGCTGACCAAGACTTCTTCAGACGATCACCGAGACATGCATGGCATGTTGGTTGGGTTATTTATTTGTTTCTACGATTTTGAAGGTTTAAGGGAGCATAACTGATAGTGACCGTTATTACAATTGTAAACACAAACAACTGAACAAAAAAGACAAAAAAGATCGCACACAATGAACTCGTCGAGGAAGGTCACGAAGTTCGTCACGCCAACAAACCAAAATGGAGACAAGGGGATCTCAACGTTGTCAAAGAAGAGATACTTCGAGATGGAAGAGAGAGTGAAGATGATACTGGGGGGTAAATTACAGGAAGAGGCGGGAATGGTCATGAAGGCGATGCGTGAGATCATGAAGTTCGACCCGAATGTATCAAGGTACAGTGAGGAGGTCAGGGAGGTGCTTGAGGAGAACTCAAGGAAGTGGAGGCAGCGGAATAAGGACGAGAAAAATGCGGTGAGATTAAATTATGGTTTAGAAGTTTTATAGAGAGGTCAAGTAAGATTTGTCATGCCTCACTATCAAACTTCTCCACATCCGGAGATGTCTCAAGCAGACACTTTATGATGATGAAATGTTTCAAGCAGACGCCTGCTCGAGAAAACCGATTGGTCCACTCTCATCAAGGACGGCGGCATATGTGTCGAGTCGAGTCACAGAGTCACAGAGTCACATGGCGACATCTCGCATCACGGCGGCACGTGTGTCGAGTCACAGAGTCACATGGCGACCTCTCGTATCACGGCGGAAACTGTCGAGTCGAGTCACATCACATCACATCACATCACATCACATCACATGGTGACCTCTCGCATCATGGCGGAAACTGTCGAGTCGAGTCGAGTCACATCACATGGCGACCGACCTATCGCATCAGGCGGCGGAACCTGTGTCGAGTCGAGTCACATCACATGGTGACCTCTCGCATCATGGCGGAAACTGTCGAGTCGAGGCAAAGATAACAAACAACACTTGGATGAGAACCGTCTCACATTAACAGATAACAAGCGGCGGAGCCCCTTTCACCTCCCCACAGCGGAGCGACTGGGGGCGACCGGAGGGGAGCCCACACAAAGGGTCCGCGAGGAACCGAGTGGGTGGGCGACCGGAGGGGAGCCCACAGTTCACATCAAGCTTGGAAGAAGCGAGATCGTCATTGGTAGAAGCGATATCGTCAGCGGTATCGGAGGACAAGCAAACGGCGGAAAACTGTCGCATCCACACCGTCCATTCATGACTAATACACGGATGCGGTGGCGGATCATCGCCATCGAATGAAGTGTAAACAACCATTTTTCAGTACAGCAAGGCACAGCAAGGCACAGCACAGCACACTTCACAAACGAATGAGTTCCTTTGACGAAATCAATGAAGATGTATTGGAGATCATTCTAGCCAATGCGATTTCGAACGAATCACACCTCAAACAAGTGCCTCTCGTCTGCGAAAAGTGGAGATGCGTCACACCCCGGTGTGTCACAAGGATCCACCTAAGACATTATAACAGTTTGGAATACGCAGTATCACGCATTTGCAGGCTCAAAGAGTTGAAAATAGGTGTCAATCGGGGGGAATACGTACCCTACCAATCAATGTCGGCTATCGAAGACAAGATCCAAGACATATCGCCGCTGTCCGGCCTCACTTCGTTGGTTCACCTGGACATATCGAACACCTACGTGACCGACATATCGCCACTGTACGGACTCACTTCATTGACGCACCTGGACATGTCGCACACCTACGTGACCGACATATCACCTCTGTCCGGACTCACTTCGTTGACGCACCTGAACATGTCGCACACACCTCTGTACAACATACAAGCTCTGTACGGACTCACTTCGTTGATTCACCTCAACATGGCGCACACACTTGTGACCGACATATCACCACTGGAAGGACTCACTTCGTTGATTCACCTAGACATTTCGCTAATACAAGCAAAACTCAAAGACATATCACCGCTGTCAGGTCTCACTTCGTTGATTCACCTAGATATTTCGCACCTCACGTACGTGGACGAACACCCATTATCAGCGATTTCAGGGCTCAATGCGTTGGTTCACCTCAACATTTCGCATTTAGGAAACAAACTAGAAGACATATCACAGCTGTCCGGACTCACAGAGTTGGTTCATCTGAACATGGCGTACACACGGGTGGGCGAACAGGACATATTATCACCGCTGGCAGGACTCACTTCGTTGATTCACCTCAACATGGAGGGCACCGACGTGGAATACCTATCATCTCTGTCCGGTATCAATTCGTTGATTCACCTAGACATTTCGCATCTCAAATACAAGCTCGAAGACATCTCACCGGTGTCCGGTATCACTGCGTTGCTTCACCTGAACATGGAGGGCACACGTGTACCCTCTATATCACTACTGTCCGGCCTCACTTCGTTGGTTCATCTGAACATGGCGTACACATGTGTGGTCGAAGACCGAGTACCGATGTCCGGCTTCATTCCGTATTGTCGCCGGAGCAAGGTGATCGACATATCGCCGCTGTCCGGCCTCACTGAGTTGGTTCACCTGGACATATCGAACACCTACGTGACCGACATATCGCCACTGGCAGGACTCACTTCATTGGTGCACCTGGACATTTCGAACACCGACGTGGAAGACATATCACCGCTGGCAGGACTCACTTCGTTGGTTCACCTGAACATGAAGGGCACCGACGTGGAAGACATATCACCACTGGCAGGACTCACTTCATTGGTGCACCTGGACATTTCGAACACCGACGTGGACGACATATCACCTCTGGCAGGACTCACTTCGTTGACGTACTTGAAAAATGGATGGAATGATGTGTAAAATTGTTCAACGGGTCATCCTTAGTAAATGTAGCCGGTATCTACATATGGACTGACAATTCGTCCTACAGTCGGCGGAACAGTAAAATGAAACATCCCAATAAGGCGTCGACAGACGTTATAGTGTACGAGTGGATGGTCCTACAAAATGGCCCGTCCAGCAAAGAAACCTCCTTTCATGACGCATTGCACATCAACAAAGACCCCGTGTTCTTTTGGGCCACGGTACCGGGGAAGAGGCGATCGCTTAAGTGCGGCTGGTCCTTCAATGGACACTCTCGAAAGTACCGACAAAAGAACGATACGGAGTCTGCAGGATGGAGAGCCGTGATCTAAAAAAGAACCACGATATTCTCGTTAACATCCTGCAATTTGTTGATTCAAAATCGTATTGGTGTTCCACTGCCCCGTGGGTTGCTACACCATTTGGTTACACCGTAAGGTGTGCCGTACACTCCAGAAAACGGTTTCATTTTAGTATTCCGTCAAGTGTACCGTTGACAGATTAGCAACGAAAAAACTATTGTTTTAATAAAAACGAGTGTACATCCATAATCCATACAGGTCTCGGCATTGTTTTGCTGAGTATGTAACGTTCCCCCCGTTCCCCCAGTGGATCACATCACATCACATGGTGACCGACCTCTCGCATTACATGACGGCGGAAACTGTCGAGTAGAGTCGAGGCAAAGATAACAAACAACACTTGGATGAGAAACGTCTCACATTAACAAGCGGCGGAGCCCCTTTCACCTCCCCACAGCGGAGCGACTGGGGGCGACCGGAGGGGAGCCCCCACAAAAGGGTCCGCGAGGAACCGAGCGGGTGGGCGACCGGAGGGGAGCCCACAGTTCACATCAAGCTTGGAAGAAGCGATATCGTCAACGGTATCGGAGGACACAAGCAAACGGCGGAAAACTGTCGAATGTATCGGAGATGCGGAACACTGTCGGAGCAGGACGGAGTGCAAGCGTTCCTCGCCGAGAACTGCGAGTTTGCGGAAGATTTCAGGGAGTCGAGCGTTGCCTTGTTCCACATGTATCTCGAGGAAAGCGGGGACAGTAACGATCGAGAAAAGTGGTTCCACGGGCAGATGAAGAACAAGGGGGTCGTAACAAAAGTGCTTCAAATCAAAGGGAAGTCGACACAACAGGGATATATGGGATTGAGGCTACGACATGATGAATGAATGAATGCACGGCGGAAACATGTCCTCGTCTCCAAAAGACACCACGGCGGCACCTGTCGTGTCGAGTCGAGTCACATCACATGGCGACCTCTCGCATCATGGCGGAAACTGTCGAGTCGAGTCGAGTCACATCACATGGCGACCTCTCGCATCAGGCGGCGGCACATGTCGAGTCGAGTCACATCACATGGCGACCTCTCGCATCAGGCGGCGGCACATGTCGAGTCGAGTCACATCACATGGTGACCGACCTCTCGCATCACGGCGGAAACTGTCCAGTCGAGTCACATCACATGGCGACCACTCTCATCAGGGGAACCTCTGTCGAGTCACACTCTCGTCACAGAGCGACCTCTCACATCAGGCGGAGGCACATGTCGAGTCGAGTCGAGTCGAGTCACATCACATGGTGACCTCTCGCATCACGGCGGAAACTGTCCAGTCGAGTCACAGAGAGAGCGACCTCTTGCATAATGGCGGAAACTGTCGAGTCGAGTCACGTCACATGGCGACCGACCTATCGCATCATGGCGGAAATTGTCGAGTCGAGTCACGTCACATGGCGATTATGAAAGGGGAATCGCGGGACACACGGAGTGGGGTAGGGGAATTGAGATGCAGAAACCAAGTGTGTCAAGGCATCAATGCTGATGATGCACTGCACTGCACTGCCTGACTGACTGATTTCTCACATCACATCACATCACATGGCGACCGAACTCTCGCATCACGGCGGAACCTCTGTCGAGTCACATCACAGAGCGACCTCCATCATCGCATCAAGGACGGCGGAACCTGCGGCTTCTCCACGTGCCACACGGCGGAACATGCGGCTTCCCTAAACCCGAAACCCGGCTTTCGTCGCTTATAAAACTCGATGCATAATGGAAATGAAAGAGATTTGCGCAGTCAATCAATCGCTAGATTCCAGGATAATCAATCAATCGTACGCTTGCTGTCTGTCTGTCTGTCGCCAGAAGCCAAACAGGTGACCATTTGAGTTCAACATGTCGCATGCATTGGGATGGATGCTAGCAAGTTTCCATGATAGGCGCAGGGAACTAAACCAATGTGTCTCCCTCCCCAACATACAGGGAAATGCCGAGTGCGAATTGCGATGTTTGTAAAGGTCGGAGGAATTTCGGCTTTGATGGCCGATGCAGGAATTGTGGAAAGAAAATCGTCGGGGAGACAATCAGGACCAACAGGAATGATGATGATCATGTCACCAACAGGAATGAGCCTACAGTGAAGGGGATCCCCTAGATTAGATAAGCTAGACCATGCAGAGCTACCAAAGCTGCTGCGAATGCAGGCAGATGGTGATCAAGTGCGGCATCGAAGCTCATATGTAGGGACAGTTGATGATTACATTGTACTTTTTTTAAGGATTATGAAAAGTTGACCAAGTCAACCAGATTTTGTAACCGATATTGTCAATACAGAGACGGTGTGTCTTGTGACTCTGTGTCTTCAGGATAGGACCCCACCCCCCACTCCCACTCCCATCTCAGACTCCCAAAGCGACCTCTCGCATCACATGACGGCGGAACCTGTATAGTCGAAGTCACATCACATCACATCACATGGCGACCGACCTATCGCATCAGGCGGCGGAAACTGTCGAGTTGAGTCGAGTCACATCACATCACATGGCGACCTCTCGCATCAGGCGGCGGAACCTGTGTCGAGTAGAGTCACATCACATGGTGACCTCTCGCATCATGGCGGAAACTGTCGAGTAGAGTCGAGTCACAGAGTCACATGGCGACATCTCGCATCACGGCGGCACGTGTGTCGAGTCACAGAGTCACATGGCGACATCTCGCATCACGGCGGCACGTGTGTCGAGTCACAGAGTCACATGGCGACCTCTCGTATCACGGCGGAAACTGTGATACGAGTCACATCACATCACATGGCGAGGGGGCTTAGGCCACTCACTACGTTTACACTCGTTTTTAGAGGAACGGCTCATCAAGGACGGCGGCATATGTGTCGAGTCGAGTCACAGAGTCACATGGCGACATCTCGCATCACGGCGGAAACTGTGTAAGAGTCACAGAGTCACATGGAGACATCTAGCATCACGGCGGAAACTGTGTCGAGTCGAGGCGAGTCACATCACGGCGGCATATGTGTCGAGCCGAGGCGAGTCACATCACATGGCGACCGACCTCTTGCATTACATGACGGCGGAAACTGTGTCGAGTCGAGTCGAGTCCAGGCAAAGATAACAAACAACACTTGGATGAGAACCGTCTCACATTAACATATAACAAGCGGCGGAGCCCCTTTCACCTCCCCACAGCGGAGCGACTGGGGCGACCGGAGGGGAGCCCCCACAAAAGGGTCCGCGAGGAACCGAGCGGGTGGGCGACCGGAGGGGAGCCCACAGTTCACATCAAGCTTGGAAGAAGCGGTATCGGAGGACACAAGCAAACGGCGGGAAACTGTCGAATGTATCGGAGATGCGGAACACGGTCGAATGTATCGGAGATGCGGAACACGGTCGAATGTATCGGAGGACAGGACACAAGATGCGGAACACTGTCGAATGTATCGGAGGACAGGACACAAGATGCGGAACACTGTCGAATGTATCGGAGGACACAAGCAAACGGCGGGAAACTGTCGCATCCACACAGTCCGTCAGTCCGTCCATTCATGACTAATACACGGATGCGGTGGCGGATCATATCCATCAATCCTGCTTCTCCTCCTCCACATGCAAACGGCGGAAACATGTCCTCGTCCTCGTATACAAAAGACACCGCGGCGGCAAGCGCATCCTCATTGTCTAGTCCATCTGTCTCCAAAAGACACCACGGCGGCTTGCGCGTCACTCATCGTCTCGGAAAGTGGTGTAAACAACTGTTGCAACCATTTAACGAACATCATTATCATCTTCACAGCCAGAAAGTTGTTATTAATGTTCCTACACATTGAGGAGGAGGAGGACGACGTCCGCGCGTGCAACGGGAGCCATAACGAGATCGCGCGCATCGCGAAACGAATACTTGGAAACCGCATCGCTGCCGCCGCGAGGAGCACGAACGGAAAGCTATTATGGTACGTATTCGACGGGCGATGGAAGACGGTCGCCAAGTTCCAAGTCAAGCACGAGCTGTCCACCGTTGTTCGAGATCACTTCATAACCGCTCTGCACAAGGAGAGAGCTTACGATATGCAGAGCAACCTGCTAAGTATGAGAACAAAGAACGAAACCGCCGAACGGCTAGCGAACATCACCGAGCGCCTCCAGGACGCGACCTTCAAGAACAACGTCCTGAAAGAGATGCTAGAGTACTTTTACGACCCGGACTTCATGAAGAAACTAGACGCCGACCCAAACCTCGTAGGGTTCAACAACGGCGTGTGGGACCTCAAAAACGCCGTCTTCCGTCAAGGGCATCCGGAGGACATGGTCTCCATGTCCGTGGGATTCGATTACAATGGCGCAGTGTGCGCGGAATCAGCAGACCGCGTGCGTAAATACTGGGACACGATGCACCCAGATATATACCAACTCATCCATACATTTGCTATACAGCTGTACGGAGACAGCGGACAAGAGCTCTTTCACATACACGCCGGAGCCAACGCGTCCGCCTCTAATGGGAGGACAAACTTATTCGAAGTCATGGAAATAGCATTGGGCGACTACATCAGTCGGTTTGTGGACGAGGATGAGGCGGACGCCGCAAAATTCCTCTTCACACGAGACGCAGGGCTTGTAGAGGCATTCAAGGCAGACGACGGAGCGATGTGCATGGAGTTCCTACGCACCCTTCTACACGCGTTTGCATACGAGTACAAGTTCGATATGCCCGATTCGTTAAAGAAGAACGGTGCGATGTACTTGAACGCGAACGACGCAGTGGCTATGTTCGTCGAAGAGCACGTCGCGGCCAGCCCGGACAGCGCATTTCTGCTGAAGGAGGCCAAAGAACGCTTCAAGACATGCGAATATTTCAACGGGAAACTCAGCACGATCAAGGCGGACCTGGAACGTCACCTAAGCGTCAGGTGTCTAGAGCAAAGCCGCGTCAAAAGCCGCGGAAACGAAAATTTGCGAGGGGTTTTCAAAGGATACAAGTTGGTGTAAAGAATCGAATGAATGAATGAATGAATGCAAGCAAACGCACGCACGTACGTACGAACACACGCAAAGGGATGAACACTGTCATCGTCCATCAATCAGACTCCACATGCAAACGGCGGAAACATGTCCTCGTCCTCGTCTCCAAAAGACACCACGGATCCTCATTGTCTCGTCCATCTGTCTCCAGGCTAGATGATAATGATGCTTATGGATTATCTAGATTTGTTCAGAAAATAAGGATGGAAGCAAAAGACGGCTTCAAGGAACCCTCAAGGATCGTACAGAGTGCCCAGGAGACTTTCACAGATTGGAAGGAGAGAGTCTGACGATTCAGAGTCACAGAGTCACATGGCGACATCTCGCATCACGGCGGCACCTGTCGAGTCGAGTCAAGTCACATCACATCACATGGCGACCTCTCGTATCACGGCGGAAACTGTCGAGTCGAGTCACATCACATGGTGACCTCTCGCATCATGGCGGAAACTGTCGGGTCGAGTCACAGAGCGGGCGACCTCTCGCATCATGGCGGAAACTGTCGAGTCGAGGCGAGTCACATCACATCACATGGCGACCTCTCGCATCACGGCGGAAACTGTCGAGTCGAGTCGAGTCACATCACAGAGCGACCTCCATCATCTCATCAAGGACGGCGGAACCTGCGGCTTCTCCACGTGACACACGGCGGAACATGCGGCTTCCCTAAACCCGAAACCCGGCTTTCGTCGCTTATAAAACTCGATGCATAATGGAAATGAAAGAGATTTGCGCAGTCAATCAATCGCTAGATTCCAGGATAATCAATCAATCGTACGATTGCTGTCTGTCTGTCGCCAGAAGCCAAACAGGTGACCATTTGAGTTCAACATGTCGCATGCATTGGGATGGATGCTAGCAAGTTTCCATGATAGGCGCAGGGAACTAAACCAAATGCGTCTCCCTCCCCACCATGCAGGGAAATGCCGAGTGCGAAGTGCGAGAATTGTGGAGGTTGGAGGAATTACTGCTTTGAAGGCCGATGCAGGAATTGTGGAAGGCAAATCGTCGGGCACACAATCAGGACCAGCAGGAATGATGATGATCATGTCACCAACAGGAATGAGCCTACAGTGAAGGGGGTCCCCTAGATTAGCTAAGCTAGACCATGCAGAGCTACCAAAGCTGCTGCGAATGCAGGCAGATGGTGATCAAGTGCGGCATCGAAGCTCATATGTAGTGACAGTTGATGATTACATTGTACTTTTTTTAAGGATTATGAAAAGTTGACCAAGTCAACCAGATTTTGTAACCGATATTGTCAATACAGAGACGGTGTGTCTTGTGACTCTGTGTCTTCAGGATATAGCCCCCACTCCCACTCCCATCTCAGACTCCCAAAGCGACCTCTCGCATCACATGACGGCGGAACCTGTATATAGTCGAAGTCACATCACATGGCGACCGACCTATCGCATCAGGCGGCGGAAACTGTGTCGAGTCGAGGCGAGTCACATCACATCACATGGTGACCTCTCGCATCATGGCGGAAACTGTAGAGTCGAGTCACATCACATGGTGACCTCTCGCATCATGGCGACCGACCTCTCGCATTACATCACGGCGGAAACTGTCGAGTCGAGGCAAAGATAACAAACAACACTTGGATGAGAACCGTCTCACAAGCGGCGGAGCCCCTTTCACCTCCCCACAGCGGAGCGACTGGGGGCGACCGGAGGGGAGCCCCCACAAAGGGTCCGCGAGGAACCGAGCGGGTGGGCGACCGGAGGGGAGCCCACAGTTCACATCAAGCTTGGAAGAAGCGAGATCGTCAGCGGTATCGGAGGACACAAGCAAACGGTGGAAAACTGTCGAATGTATCGGAGGACACACGCAAGATGCGGAACACTGTCGAATGTATCGGAGATGCGGAACACTGTCGAATGTATCGGAGGACACACGCAAGATCGAATGTATCGGAGATGCGGAACACTGTCACACCACATCAAGTCACATCACATCACATGGCGACCGACCTCTCGTATCACGGCGGATGTGTACATGTGTACCACAATCGACCGTCTGTCCAAGTTGTACATAGAGAATTGTAATTGATTCAATATACTGTAACATTATTGACCGGTCTGAGTGTAACAAGCGGTGAAGCCCCTTTCACCTCCCCACAGCGGAGAGGATCCAGTGGCACACGTTGGACATCCATCCTCGACCGCATGCCGCAGTGGACTTCGCACACGCATTTAAACCCTAAACCCGTGTGTGGGTTTAGAATACCCAAACGGAGTATAAATTCTGGGACAAATCCATTTCCTTACATATTTTCTCAATCATCATCACGAAATATCCACTTGATAAGCAGGTCACGTCGGAGGACGATGAGGAGGAGATTGTGATGCACACTCGGACCGGTATGGACGCGCTTCAGATGGACCTCGTGGTTTTGATCATGCGCCGAGCAGGCAGTTGGCAAAAGGACGGGAACTGGATGCACGCGGGATTCATCAGTCGAGCCATGCATACTGCTTTCGCGGATGACGCTGCATGTGAAGCACAGGCGCTCGTGGACAGATGTGAT
Organism: Chlamydomonas sp. ICE-L; assembly: GCA_013435795.1. Lineage (NCBI taxonomy): Eukaryota > Viridiplantae > Chlorophyta > Chlorophyceae > Chlamydomonadales > Chlamydomonadaceae > Chlamydomonas > Chlamydomonas sp. ICE-L. The sequence goes on from JACBWV010000480.1 coordinate 76,967, forward strand.
CATCTCAATAAGAACCCCATGAGGATAGCGTGTAAGGCCGGGCGAGCCGACGTCGTCCGCATATTGCTAAAAGATCACAACGACATCCGGGCATTGGAGTACGCCGCTGATGGAGGCCATGTGGATCTGTGCAAGCTTCTTATGGATCCGGAGTTCGCAGGAGAGGAGCACTGCGCCAAGGCAGATGCCAATAATGGCCATGCACTGAGTGTCGCTGCTAAGGGAGGTCATGTGGATGTCTGCAAGGTTCTGATGAATCCTGAGTTCGCTGGCGAGAAGCACCGTGCCAAAGCTTATACATACTACAGCTACGCACTGAGTGCCGCCGCTATTGGAGGCCATCTCGATGTCTGCAAGGTTCTGATGAATCCTGAGTTCACAGGCGAGGAGTACCGTGCCAAGGCAGATGCCAGTGAAAGCCAGTCACTGAGGTTAGCTGCTCGGGGAGGCTATCTGGATGTCTGCAAGATTCTGATGAATCCTGAGTTCGCGGGCGAGGAGCACAGGGTCAAGGCAAATGCCATTGACAGTCTAGCACTGATGATCGCCGCTAGTGGAGGCCATCTCGATGTCTGCAAGATTCTGATGAATCCGGAATTCGCGGGCGAGGAGCACCGAGCCAAGGCAGATGAAAACAACAGTGATGCACTAAGTGCCGCCTCTGCGAGAGGCCATCTCGATGTCTGCAAGGTTCTGATGGATCCTGAGTTCGCAGGCGAGGAGCACCGAGCCAAAGCTGATTCATTATATAGCAAGGCACTAAGTGCCGCCGCTAGTGGAGGCCATCTCGATGTCTGCAAAATTCTGATGAATCCTGAGTTCGCGGGCGAGGAGCACCGGGCCGAGGCAGATGACTACAACAGTGATGCACTAAGTGCCGCCGCTCTGCGAGGCTATATCGATATCTGCAAGGTTCTGATGGATCCTTTGTTAGCGGGCGAGGAGCACCGAGCCAAGGCAGATGACGACAACAGTCAGGCACTGAGTGCCGGCGCTAAGGGAGGTCATGTGGATGTCTGCAAGATTCTGATGGATCCTTTGTTCGCGGGCGAGGAGCATCGAGCCAAGGCAGATGACGACAACAGAGAGGCACTGTGTGTCTCCGCTAAGGTAGGCTATCTGGATGTCTGCAAGGTTCTGATGGATTCTTGTTACACTCGACAGGCGGAGGACCACCGTGCCAAAGCAGATGACATTAATAGCCATGTTTGTTTGTGAAAGATTCTCTACATTTCGATAGTTATTTTACGTGTCCTCATGTGCAGACACATGTTTCAGAGTCTGTTGTTTGTTAAAGATTCTCTACATTTCGACAGTTATTTTACGTGTCCGGAGGGGGAGCCCACACTTAACATTAGACACACACACTACTGCGTAACAACTGTCAAGTCTTCTTACACAATGATGATGTGTACGTTGTTTGTAAAAGATTCACTGTAACACTTGGGCTTATTATCACTGTAACGCTTGAGCTAAACCGACCTCAAGCATTACATGACGGCGGAAACTGTGTCGAGTCGAGTCGAGTCACATGGCGACCTCTCATTACATGACGGCGGAAACTGTGTCGAGTCGAGTCACATCACATGGCGACCTCTCATTACATGACGGCGGAAACTGTCACACTCGCATCAGGCGGAACCTGTGTCGACACACACTCACACTCATCAAGGACGCACACACGCACACACGGCTACGGGGGGATGGGGGCGGAGCGGGACGGCAGAAACATGTCCTCGTCTCCAAAAGACACCACGGCGGCACCTGTCGTGCTCTCGCATCAGGCGGCGGCACATGTCGAGTCGAGTCACAGAGTCACATTGCGGCGACCTCTCGCATCAGGCGGCAGCACCTGTCGAGTCGAGTCACAGAGTCACATGGTGGCGACCTTTCGCATCAGGCGGCGGCACATGTCGAGTCGAGTCGAGTCGAGTCGAGTCACATCACAGAGCGACCTCTCGCATTATGGCGGCACCTGTCGTGTCGAGTCACAGAGCGAGCGACCTCTCGCATCACGGCGGCACCAGAAGTGTAAACAACCATTCTTCAGTATAAACAACCATCAGCACAGCACACTTCACAAACGATCGCAGGTCTTTTAAGGAATAGCTCTGCTATATTCCAAAGAATGCTTGGAAGCAGTGCTCTGCGGGAGTTGGCAATGGTCGGCAATGGGTGGACTGCTGAATTGCTGGAGCAAGCGGATATACAATCTCTGTCGGATGTTTGGGCCCTAGATCTGGATGATGACAGTTTGATTCATAGGCTGATCGCTTCAGCACGAACCCTTGCATCTGATACAACCAGGATTGTACATTGGGACAATGTACTGATGCGGGCATACAACCGTATAGTTCTCATCCACGCAGTAGATCGTGTTGAATTTTATGTCCCGTTCAAGTTCCGATGTTCCATATCGCACCAGTGGCCAGATCAGCCATCCGTCTCACCAGCAGGTCATCTGTATGACCGTTGTTGGATAGAAAGATGGGTGCGTGCAAGTGCCACCGATCCATTCACTCGCGATCCATTAGATGTGAGTCAGCTCTGTCCAGTATCACCGGAGTTCGCGTCAGAAATTGCAGAAGAAAGACGCAATCATGCCATCGGCATTGTTCCCACCAGGGTTTGTGGAATCGATGAGGAGCGGATTGATTGATTGATTGATCCGATCCTCCTACAGTCGGAAGACGGAACGAACTCTTAAATGAGGAATGCCACGATGAGATGACGCACACGGCGGCCCCCTCGTCCAGACTCATCACGCACACGGTGGCGGCTTCTCGCATCATGGCGGCACCTGTCGAGTCACATCACATGGCGACCGACCTCTCGCATTACATGACGGCGGAACCTGTGTAGAGTCGAGGCAAAGATAACAAACAACACTTGGATGAGAACCGTCTCACATTAACATATAACAAGCGGTGAAGCCCCTTTCACCTCCCCACAGCGGAGAGGATCCAGTGGCACACGTCGGAGAGGATCCAGTGGCACACGTCGGACATCCATCCTCGACCGCATGCCGCAGTGGACTTCGCACACGCATTTTAACCCTAAACCCGTGTGTGGGTTTAGAATACCCAAACGGAGTATAAATTCTGGGACAAATCCATTTCCTTACATATTTTCTCAATCATCATCACGAAATATCCACTTGATAAGCAGGTCACGTCGGAGGACGAGGAGGAGGAGATTGTGATGCACACTCGGACCGGTATGGAAGCGCTTAATATGGACCTCGTGGTTTTGATCATGCGCCGAGCAGGCAGTTGGCAAAAGGACGGGAACTGGATGCACGCGGGATTCATCAGTCGAGCCATGCATACTGCTTTCGCGGATGACGCTGCATGTGAAGCACAGGCGCTAGTGGACAGATGTGATCATCTCAATCAGAACCCCATGAGGATAGCGTGTAAGGCCGGGCGAGCCGACGTCGTCAGCATATTGCTAAAAGATCACAACGACATCCGGGCATTGGAGTACGCCGCTGATGGAGGTCATGTGAATCTGTGCAAGCTTCTTATGGATCCGGAGTTTGCAGGCGAGGAGCACTGCGCCAAGGCAGATGCCAATAATCGCCAGGCACTGAGTGTCGCTGCTAAGGGAGGTCATGTGGATGTCTGCAAGGTTCTGATGGATCCTTTGTTCGCAGGCGAGGAGCACCGTGCCAAAGCTTATACATACTACAGCTACGCACTGAGTGCCGCCGCTATTGGAGGCCATCTCGATGTCTGCAAGGTTCTGATGAATCCTGAGTTTGCGGGCGAGAAGCACCGGGCCAAGGCAGATGACAACGATAGCCAGTCACTGAGGTACGCCGCTCCGGGAGGCTATCTCGATGTCTGCAAGATTCTGATGAATCCTGAGTTCGCGGGCGAGGAGCACCGGGCCAAGGCAAATGCCATTGACAGTCTAGCACTGATGATCGCCGCTAGTGGAGGCCATCTCGATGTCTGCAAGATTCTGATGAATCCTGAGTTCGCGGGCGAGGAGCACCGAGCCAAGGCAGATTCATTATACAGCAAGGCACTAAGTGCCGCCGCTAGTGGAGGCCATCTCGATGTCTGCAAGATTCTGATGAATCCTGAGTTCGCAGGCGAGGAGCACCGAGCCAAAGCTGATTCATTATACAGCAAGGCACTAAGTGCCGCCGCTAGTGGAGGCCATCTCGATGTCTGCAAGGTTCTGATGAATCCTGAGTGCGCGGGCGAGGAGCACCGGGCCAAGGCAGATGACTACAACAGTGATGCACTAAGTGCCGCCGCTCGGCGAGGCTATATCGATATCTGCAAGGTTCTGATGGATCCTTTGTTAGCGGGCGAGGAGCACCGAGCCAAGGCAGATGACTACAACAGCCAGGCACTGAGTTCCGCCGCTAGTGGAGGCCATCTCGATGTCTGCAAGATTCTGATGAATCCCGAGTTCGCGGGCGAGGAGCACCGGGCCAAGGCAGATGACTACAACAGCCAGGCACTGAGTTCCGCCGCTAGTGGAGGCCATCTCGATGTCTGCAAGATTCTGATGAATCCCGAGTTCGCGGGCGAGGAGCACCGGGCCAAGGCAGATGACTACAACAGCCAGGCACTGAGTTCCGCCGCTAGTGGAGGCCATCTCGATGTCTGCAAGATTCTGATGAATCCCGAGTTCGCGGGCGAGGAGCACCGGGCCAAGGCAGATGACTACAACAGCCAGGCACTGAGTTCCGCCGCTAGTGGAGGCTATCTCGATGTCTGCAAGATTCTGATGAATCCTGAGTTCGCGGGCAAGGAGCACCGAGCCAAAGCAGATGACGACAACAGTCAGGCACTGAGTGCCTGGCGCTAAGGGAGGTCATATGGATGTCTGCAAGGTTCTGATGGATCCTTTGTTCGCAGGCGAGGAGCACCGAGCCAAGGCAGATGACGACAACAGTCAGGCACTGAGGGCCGGCGCTAAGGGAGGTCATGTGGATGTCTGCAAGATTCTGATGGATCCTTTGTTCGCGGGCGAGGAGCATCGAGCAGAGAGGCACTGTGTGTCTCCGCTAAGGGAGGCTATCTGGATGTCTGCAAGGTTCTGATGGATTCTTTGTTACACTCGACGGGCGGAGGACCACCGTGCCAAAGCAGATGACATTAATAGCCATGTTTGTTTGTGGAAGATTCTCTACATTTCGATAGTTATTTTACGTGTCCTCATGTGCAGACACATGTTTCAGAGTCTGTTGTTTGTTAAAGATTCTCTACATTTCGACAGTTATTTTACGTGTCCTCGTGTGTACACCTAGGAGGCTTTCTCAAGCAGACCCCAGTTGACTTACTGTCTTCAGGAGATTTAGCTTCGTAATAGCATGGATCGATACAGAATACACAACTGCACGAAAAACATAACAGCAAGCAGCTCCAGAATGCCCTTTTCCTGAGCGGAAGATACCCGAATAGCCTTACGTAATCGTCCATGTATTCCCGTGTGTTTGCCGTGTGCGTATTTTCTATCTCTACAATCTTCTTCAATCGAGCAGCATTCTGGGCGTACTCAATTTTGGCACCAGATAATAGGTGGATTGTCGTTCCGTCAAACGTGAACATAGTCTTATTCATCACGTTCGATGTATGCCTGTAGTAGAATGTCTCTTTGTACAGGTCGAGTATTTCTAAACATTTCTTGGCGTCATCCTCATTATCGAATACCACCGTTCCATGTAAAATAAAATGTTTGCCATTCCACGTACTGCCTGAAACTGTGAAACACGCATACATGCTGGTATCCAACTTCTTGAAGTTATCCATTGTTTCTGTTTTACACAGAAGAGATAGGGAGGGGTCCCACTTGAATGGCCTATGACTCTGTGCGCAAAGCAATATAATAGACATAGTCTTGATTTCTTATACTTAATGGGCGTTCCTGCCTACCGGCCGATTTTGACTACAGTCGGCGGAACAGTAAAATGAAACATCCCAATAAACGGTATAAGGCGTCGACAGACATTAGTGTACGAGTGGATGGTCCTACAAAATGGCCCGTTCAGCAAAGAAACCTCCTTTCATGACGCATTGCACATCAACAAAGACCCCGTGTTCTTTTGGGCCACGGTACCGCGGAAGAGTCGATCGCTTAAGTGCGGCTGGTCCTTCAATGGACACTCTCGAAAGTACCGACAAAAGAACGATACGGAGTCTGCAGATACCTTAAAATACAGAGCCGTGATCTAAAAAAGAACCACGATATTCTCGTTAACATCCTGCAATTTGTTGATTCAAAATCGTATTGGTGTTCCACTGCCCCGTGGGTTGCTACACCATTTGGTAAGGTGTGCCGTACACTCCAGAAAACGGTTTCGTTTTAGTATTCCGTCGAGTGTAGTTGCGAAACATGGTATGGAGCGGATTTGTGATTCCTTGATGCTTATGTCTCAAGATAGCGAGTCGTTCAAGATGCTGCTTCTAATATAAAAAAAAGTTCGAGAGCTATGTCATATATAGCGTTGCATCTCACAATATCATTCGCTTCTTCTATACAAATGCAAATTATATTTCTTACATTAAGGAATTCAAGTTTTCATCAAGTTTTGTAACCGATCTTGTCAATACAGATATTGTCTTCAGGAGTTTGATTAACACAAAACATTCAAGGACTGTAAAGACCAGAAGTTACATCTTCAAAGTAGCCTGAAAAGTCCAAGTGCTAGATCACATCGTGCGCATCAATAATTATTTTCAAAGCGTTCCTGTCTCATAATCAAATATCTGGGCACACGCAGCGATATTTTAGCTAGAGCAAACTGAACACATTTCTGAGGATTGCTACACCATTTGGTTACACCGTAAGGTGTGCCGTACACTCCAGAAAACGGTTTCATTTTAGTATTCCGTCGAGTGTAACAGAAGACCTAGATTCTGTCCAGATGTACTCGGGGCCAGCCGCCTCTGGATCCATCAGCAGCAAGCAGACATAGGCGTGACCTTCCTTTGCAGCCTCCCACAAGACCTAGCTGTCGTTAGAGTTCGCCAGGGCCCTGAACTCAAGTCCAGCCACCGCTGGATCCATCAGCAGCTTGTAGACATCTGCGTGACCGTCCTTCGCAGCCTCCCGCAATGCTCTGCTTTTGACAGAGTTCGCCAGGGCCCTGAACTCAAGTCCAGTCACCGCTGGATCCATCAGCAGCTTGCAGACATCTGCGTGACCTTCCTTGGCAGCTGCCCACAAGGCCCTGCTGTTGACAGAGTTCGCCAGGGCCCTGAACTCAAGTCCAGCCACAGCTGGATCCATCAGCAGCTTGCAGACATCTGCGTGACCTGCATTGGCACCCACAAACAAGGTCCAGCTGTCGCTAGAGTTCGCCCGGGCCCTGTACTTGAGTCCAGCCACATCTGGATCCATCAGCAGCTTGCAGACATCTGCGTGACCTTCCTTTGCAGACACCACCAATGCCCAGCTGTCGTCGGAGTTCGCCTGGGCCCTGTACTCAAGTCCAGCCACAGCTGGATCCATGAGCAGCTTGCAGACATCTGCGTGGCCTTCTTTGGCAGCCGCCCCCAAGGCCCTGCTGTAGCTAGAGTTCGCCCGGGCCCTGAACTCAAGTCCAGCCACCTCTGGATCCATGAGCAGCTTGCAGACATCTGCGTGACCTCCATAGGCAGCCGCCCACAATGCCCAGCTGTCGTCGGAGTTTGCCCGGGCCCTGAACTCAACTCCAGCCACCTCTGGATCCATCAGCAGCTTGCAGACATCGGCGTGACCTTCCTCTGCAGCCGCCCACAAGGCCAAGCTGTTGAGAGAGTTCGCGCGGGCCCTGAACTCAAGTCCAGCCACCTCTGGATCCATCAACAGCTTGCAGACATCTGCGTGACCTGCCTTGGCAGCCAGCCACAAGGCCCTGCTGTCGCTAGAGTTCGCCTGGGCCCTGAACTCAATTCCAGCCACCTCTGGATCCATCAGCATCTTGCAGAGATCTGTGTGACCTGCCTTGGCAGCCGTCCTCAAGGCCCTGCTGTCGCTAGAGTTCGCCCTGGCCCTGAACTCAAGTCCAGCCACCGCTGGATCCATGAGCATCTTGCAGACATCTGCGTGACCTGCATTGGCAGCCGCCCACAAGGCCCAGCTGTCGTCGGAGTTCGCCAGGGCCATGTACTCAAGTCCAGCCACCTCTGGATCCATCATCAGCTTGCAGACATCTGTGTGACCTTCCTTGGCAGCTGCCCACAATGCTCTGCTGTCGCTAGAGTTCGCCAGGGCCCTGAACTCAAGTCCAGCCACCGCTGGATCCATGAGCAGCTTGCAGACATCGGCGTGACCTTCATTGGCAGCCGCCCACAAGGCCCTGCTGTCTCTAGAGTTCGCCAGGGCCCTGAACTCAATTCCAGCCACCGCTGGATCCATCAGCAATTTGCAGACATCTGCTTGACCTTCATTGGCACACACAAACAAGGCCCTGCTGTCTCTAGAGTTCGCCAGGGCCCTGAACTCAAGTCCAGCCACCGCTGGATCCATCAGCATCTTGCAGACATCTGCGTGGCCTTCCTTGGCACTCACCAACAATGCCAAGCTGTCGCTAGAGTTTGCCTGGGCCCTGAAATCGAGTCCAGCAACCGCTGGATCCATCAAAAGCAAGCAGACATCGGTGTGACCTGCCTTGGAAGCCTCACACAATGCCCAGCTGTCGCTAGCGTTCGCCCGGGCCCTATACTCAAGTCCAGCCAGCCACCGCTGGATCCATAAGCAACTTGCAGACATCGGCGTGACCTTCCTTGGCGGCCGCCCATAAGGCCCTGCTGTCGCTAGAGTTCGCCTTGGCCCTGAACTCAAGTCCAGCCACCGCTGGATCCATCAGCAGCTTACAGACATCTGCGTGACCGGCCTTGGCACCCACATAGAGAAGATTGTTTTCATTTTGGTTCGCCCTCAATTGTAGGGCCCCCTGAACCTGTACAAGAGGATTGGACACCAAGCATACTGCTAGAAGGTCGGCGCGCCCCCCTTTCGCCATCATCTCTCCAACTATCTGTGGTGGTTTGATCAGTCCGGCAAGGGGCAATCCTGAAAATCTTTTGCGCAGAGTTTTGCACACTAATACAATCTGGGGGTTGGAAGAGAATAGGGCAATACGATCAAGAATGTCATGGGGACACGTAAGGAATGGAAACGATGATCGAGTGTGAGATTGCATTTCGATGAACATGTGTATATTCATGCAAGCGCACAGGATGGTATAAATAAATAATGAGTTGGGATAAACCCTATAAACCCTATAAACCCTATAAAACCTATAAACCCTATAAACCCTTGGTTGCACTTGCTTGTCGGTAGCTGTAGCGGTATCTGCAAAGCGGTAGCGGTATCTGCAAAGCGGTAGAACGACACACGATGCACAAGTCGACGCCAGAAACTGAGGACGATTTGTAACCGATCTTGTCAATACAGATATTGTCTTCACAAAACATTCAAGGACTGTACACTCGACGGAATACTAAAATGAAACAGCTTTCTTGAGTGTACGGTACACCATAAGGTTACACTCCAGAAATCTGTTTCATTTAAGTATTCAGTCGAGTGTATTCGCATTCAAGTTGCCAGTTCGAGTCGAGTCGAGTCGAGTCACATCACAGAGCGACTCTTCCAGTAGTCAGTCATGGAAGAAGACCCCCATTGGTGCCCGCGAAGCGCACGGCCTGTACACAGTGCCCTCCTGCCGACCATTCTCGGACCAGCTCCCGTGCGAGAGAGTCGTACTCGTGTCGAAACACCACCCACTTGCTCGAGGCGCCCACGTGGCTGAACCTCCTCACGGACTGGAGTTCCCCGTCGTTCCACACGTACACGTTGAGTTCCAGGTCGTCCGGCAACGCTCCGAGGGCGGCGTTCAGTGCGTGCGTCTTGCCGGTGCCCCCGGCGCCCACCACGACCAGGCACGACTTGGCTTCGCTTAGGAGGAAGTCGAGGATGATCCGCGTCTTCTCCACGGACGTCTCGCATGTCTCGCGCATCTCTGTGTCTGACATTGGTGATTCGGACATCGCGATTAAAGTAGATTGTCACACACGACGTCACTTTATACTACAAAATGGCCCGTCCAGCAAAGAAACCTCCTTACATGACGCAATGCACATCAACAAAGACCCCGTGTTCTTTTGGGCCACGGTACCGGGGAAGAGGCGATCGCTTAAGTGCGGCTGGTCCTTCAATGGACACTCTCGAAAGTACACCCAAGTCAGCGACCATTCTTACGCCAATTTTCTAACGGCGATGTCGTACATTTATTTGTTTCATTTTACTGTTCCGCCGACTGTAGAATCCAACAAGTGGGTACTCGTCGACTGGAGCCTCGACCAGTTCAAGTGCTTGCCTGAAGGAGCCTCGACCAGTTCAAGTGCTTGCCTGAAGGAGCCTCGACCAGTTCAAGTGCTTGCCTGAAGGAGCCTCGACCAGTTCAAGTGCTTGCCTGAAGGAGCCGAGATGCTCCTGTACATGTGATGCCATCACACGCATGTTCCCACCAGCACTTGTGGTACACCCACGTATTGGAGTCCGGGGCGCACTGCTCCGTGTGTGATGTATCATCGTTTGAAATAGACGATTTGCACATGTAGTTGAGGTACTCAGATTGTACGACACCTTGGATTGACAGACGTGCGCATGTGCACAAGAACGAATGGAATCCATACAGTTCATCTTTAAGATTGAATTTTTGAGATGCATGGATGCCAATGACAATGAATTTAATCTGCGGAGTTTTTGATAGATTCAACATGTGCGACTGTAAGTCAGTAAATGAGAACACCAGTACAGGACGCGGATCGTAGTCAGCGTGCGTCGTCTTTGTGTACGCAGCAATGTTAGAGATCGCCGCAGTCGTCACGACGTCGTCTAGGAACATCTCATTGTGCAGTTTGTAGCCCAGCGAACGAAGTTCCTTGCACAGAGCCACTTCATGACGTGCACAACCACATCCCAAAAAAACAGGTACATACATGCCTTTATCCATGCATCTTGTCGTTAGGTGCCTTGCAATGCCCTTGATATCCAGTTCTGCGACGGTTGGCGCAATATCCATATCCGGGGGCACAACCAACACACATGGTGGTCGCGGTTGGGGCATAATTGCTGTCGGGCGGGATAGTAAATTCTACGCAAGACCCATTGTAAATGATTATTGCAATTGCATTTATACTCATGCATCTCCAAGCATTGGTTGGAGCTTTTTACACCTGAATGCTTAAACAAAAGGAAAAAGCACCGGAGCGGGACAGTGGAATTGCACAAACTGAGGAGACGCGTCGTGCATGGAAGAGACCGCATCATGCATGGAAGAGCGGGGAATCCAATTTAACAGTGGCTAAAAGCGATTGCGTGAAAAATCTTTCTTCTTCATAAAAATGCAAACACTAACACGCAAAACACATACTTATTAAAGGCGAACCAATAGACCTGTTCAACTGGTATATTCTGCCGTCAATGGCGTTCTATTTCTAAATGGTGACGTGTGTCACACCGAAATGCGGCCCACGTCTCACTCCTGGATTCCGTTTTAAGTAAAAACATACTGGTCAATGGGGCAGAGTAGGAATATCTCATGGCGCCCATCCCTGTCAGTACCAGCCCAGATCGCGGATCCGCGAATGGATCTTAAACACGTTGGCTTCTGTCATTATTCCACGCATGATCATGGCCAACGCAGATGCTTGGAAGCGGGCTACATGCCTGGAAGCAGCCGCCAAAGCTCATTTTTACATGTAAATGATGCAATTCTTGCATTCTGAGCATGTGTACATGGATTCTGAAGGACAGCATTTGATCACTCTTTTATTTGTAGGTTCGCATTCTCCACAGAATACGCGTAGGTCAGGGTCTACTATTTCGTATTCATCGCCTCCCATGTATTGCTCGAGACGCACACCCATGGCTTTCATTGTGTATTGAATTCTGCGGGCCTTTTTCAGCCATTTGGACATTGCAGAGTGCGGATGCTTTCCGTTAATCCAGTATGGCATCAAGTAGTCCACGAACAATTCTTCTCCCCGCTTCACTTTCCTTGATGTGCATAGGTATACTTCTTCCGTCTCCCCCTTCTTCTTCTGTATGAATTCGCAGTTGTTTGAGAATCCCGTCACTTCTGGATGGATGGCATCGTTTGCGATATGTGCCACTCCCTTGCTCAGATCGAATGGGTCTGGTTGGAGCGTGAGAACGTTTGGGGTGCACGCGATCTCAAATAAGTACGCATGTACACGTTTGCTTTTTCGCTTTCCCGATCGTGTACGCGAGGACACATTCGATTCGTTGATGACAGGTCCTGGGTACTCTGTGAGTGGTGTTCCAGTGGGTAGCGAACGGATAGCAAAGAGGCCCCTCCCTGCTCCGGGTATTTTGGATTTACTGATGCGTATATAGGATGGTATCTTTCCTGTATCGCTGAATGCTACACGCTCAAATGAAAATGGGCGAACGTGTTCTCGCATGTTGTTACAGTTGTTCTCATTGAATGATCTATTATTCCATTTACACCATAATTTGTAATGTACAGTTGTTCTCAAATAAAGTGGGACACACCCACTACAGTCGGCGGAACAGTAAAATGAAACATTCTTCTTCCCAAGATGGAGAGCCTTTTCAGAGGTGTTCATGTGAACACGTTTAAAATAGGGATGATTGATTGATTGATGATTCTTATTTTTTGTTTAAATAATTCTTCTGGACAGACCTTCGTCCCAAATCAATGAATGCAAATGCATGGTACTTGTATCCAGAAATGACGAGCTTCGATGAGTTCAAGGCTGACATGGTCAAGCACCTAACGCTGCTTAGGGCCGATGTGAACCGGTCAACGGATGCCTTGGATTTACTCAAGAACCGTGTGGATGAGCACGACACTTTGCTGCGGTGCGTAAACGGTGGTGTGCAATTTGCATATTTTGCAAGCCCTTGCTCTGCCAATTGTTGTCACTCATCGCAACTTCTTCCTGGCTGCAGCAACCATGCGTCTAGCATGCTGAGCATGAGGGATATCGCATCTGACTACATCACTTCTGGTCGTTGCGAAGAGTATGCCGAGCCTGGGAGCTGTGGGCGAGCAGCGCATGAGGCCAAGGTGTTCTTTAACGGAACGCATGCACTCATGAAAGCACAGGTAATCAGGGGTGTGCTCTTCTCGCCCTCGGGGGGTGAGCTGTTGCTGAAGGCGGACGGCCTGGCGCCCAAGAGAGATCCCTGTGCATTGGTGGCTAGGATGCGACCATTTGTGCTGCAGGAGGAGGAGGGGTGCATCTGGAAGCCCGAGGATGGTGGGATGGTGTTGGAACCCGACTCAAACAATACAGGTTTCAAGCACTACATCACGCTGGTCTTCACGCTTGAGGGTTTGCAGGTGGCTGTAGATTGGTCATTGGGGCAGTTTGAGAATGTGCCGGCGGACATGCGGTTGTACTTGCCTTGAACATGCTTCAAGGGAGGGGGGGCTTTATTTGTGATTGTGCTGATGCAGGAATAGGGAGCCATGCCAAATGTCACCAACTCCCATGTGACATTACCAGTACGCACTACAGCTGCGAAGGGTGGCAAGAGTAACGGCCGCCGTCCGGCTGAACGACCAAGCACCCCTCCTTGATCGCATCTGCCATGCCATCCTCATCAAAGCTCTGGCCACCCATGCACAAGCGCACATCATGGGTGCATAGCTCGCTGAGCGCCTTCAGCTGCATGAGATAGTTGTGCCGCCCCCCGGGTGGTGTGATGTTGTCGCGGAGGCCATGCATGAGCTGGACCAGTTTGTCACGCTTCTTCGCTGCATCCTTCACGTTCTCCTTGCTCACGCGGTGCTTGCACTCAACCAACACCAAGAGCTTCTGCGGAGCGCGGATCACCTCGAAGACGCCATCAAATGAGTAGGCATGCTTGCCATCCGGGCCCAGTATGGCCTTGAACATCGGGAGCTCCTCCACAGACTCGGCACCTAGGCTCATGTAGTGCGTCTCGACTGCATGGTTTACTTCTGCTTCTGCACCGAAGTCCTCGTTCGTCATCCACCCACGATGCTGCCCCACAGATGTAGCCAGCTTGTTGACGGTACCGATCGCCGTTGCCAAGGCCTCCTCCATGACAAGCTGTTGCCGCAGAATAGATTCCACGAGGGCATGGCTCTCTGTAGACGCCATGGACACACGGCCCTGCTTTAGCATCATGTAGCACATGAATGTTGAAGGTATAGACGCATTGATGAATTGTGCCTACTGATGTTTACAACGGAGAGCCACTTGCATCATAGCGAATCTTGTCCTTGGGGAAGTTTGAGAATGTGCTGGCGGACATGCGGTTGTACTTGCCTTGAACATGCTTCAAGGGAGGGGGGGCTTTATTTGTGATTGTGCTGATGCAGGAATAGGGAGTCATGCCAAATGTCACCAACTCCCATGTGACATTATCACACGGGACACGGCAGCTTTCGCAGCCTCGTCCATTCAGTCTCAGTCTCACGACCGCATGTGCTCTGTCTGTGTGTGCGTGCGTGCAGCAATGGATAACAGAGCTCAATCCAATACAGGCCACATCTTCTCACGCATGTCATTGATGACATCCGTAATGCAGAAAGAGTAAACAGCACCCGTGTTGCAGCGTCGCTTGGAGACGCCCAGAGCGACCTCTCGCATCACATGACAGCGGAACATGTGTCGAGTCGAGGCAAAGATAACAAACAACACTTGGATGAGAACCGTCTCACATTAACATATAACAAGCGGCGGAGCCCCTTTCACCTCCCCACAGCGGAGCGACTGGGGGCGACCGGAGGGGAGCCCCCACAAAGGGTCCGCGAGGAACCGAGCGGGTGGGCGACCGGAGGGGAGCCCACAGTTCACATCAAGCTTGGAAGAAGCGAGATCGTCAGCGGTATCGGATGACACAAGCAAACGGCGGAAAACTGTCGAATGTATCGGAGATGCAAAACACTGTCGAATGTATCGGAGATGCGGAACACTGTCGAATGTATAGGATGACACAAGCAAACGGCGGAAAACTGTCGCATCCACACATCAGTCAGTCAGTCAGTCCGTCCATTCATGACACACGGATGCGGTGGCGGATCATCGTCATCGAATGAAGTGTACACAACCATTTTTCAGCACAGCAACTCCTGATTTACATCTGACTATTTTCATTTTATGAGGGGGGGGTGGGTGAAGTGCAGCGGCAGTTAAAACAGATGATGATGATGATGCGGTGTGTGCAGTGTGGAGGGAAGCTACCAGTAGTTTAAGTAATCCTTTATCAATGTATGTATTGAGTGGGAACGCGGACAGGGCATAAGTATACAATGTCCATTCTTACTTATTCCAACAAGTCTGACAATTATTTAATTTCAAATATATACACTTTCATTCATTCATTGAATGCCACGAGTGGCAAAACTACCTCAAGCGAAAAAAGAAACGAAGAGTCGAGCTGATGTCGTTTGCTACACAGGTCCCCGTCCGAGCGGAAAGAAGGACGACTCTTACACGTCCGAAGAGTTCGTCGCGTTTATGAAGATTGAGGCTCTCCGTATGGGCTCTGACAAAAAAGAACGGACGCTTGATGAATGGATCGAGTGGGCAGACGCGCTGCGCATGAAAGAATCGAGTTGCAGAAAAGTAACAAAATGCAACGATAAATTATCGTCTGCGCTTAAGGTAGCTGAGAAAACTTCAAAGCCCCTCGAATCTTGTATCAAGAGCAAATGTATTAGTCGTTATGAACTCATGGCGAAGTTTACTGACAAAACCGCCATGAGCTCGTTCGATAAACACGCACTTTCCGCGGAGTGCGGTGCCGTCCATTGCTCTAAGGAAGGCGTGAAATATGGCAAGGCGACCAAAGCATTTAACGCAATATCGAAGCGATGCGAAAGAATCCGCTAAGCGAATGAGATCCTCTAGTCCTTCACAGCTTCGTACGATATCTTGCTTTCCTCATCAGGGAAGATTCCGTCTACCCCGATACGTAGCCAATCCTTCCAGTAGGTATCTTTCATGTTGTACAGGTCTGGAATATCCAGACCTTTCTCTAATAGACTCGTGATGTGGAAAGTCAGCACCAGACTGGACCGCCGCAACATGCGGCTCACCACATTGACGAGCTGATCCACATGCTCCCTAAACTTACCGAATTCTTCATCGTCAAGACTCATTGCCTTCTTCAGGGCGCATTTCACTACACACATCTTTTCCACCGTCTTGTATTCTGGAGGGGGTATGGTCTCTCTTCATCTTAGCCTCACTCACTAAACCCACATTCGTCAACTGATACTAAAATTTTCCCAGCATTGATTGTCTCCTTGTACCTACTACAAAATTCATTGACAAGTGGAACTAAGTCCCCTTTGCACTGTCCACGGAGTTTGCTCCTTTTTCTTGTAAAACCAATGAGTTTTATGAAACGATACACTGTTTTAGTTGATAATCGTACATTGTGAGTACTTTTGAAAACCGTTGCCTCAGATGTCGAAACACATAATTGTATTCCCATTGTCTGTGAAGTTCCCTTGATCCATTCATTCATTCATTCATTATCGTGCCCAGGGTCGGCTGAGTCAGCTTCCTCTGCAACCACCTCCAGCTGACGCGTCCCGTCGCCCGGCTTGCGTTCGAAGACGTGCAGCGTCGTCCCGTGATCCGTGCATTCGTTCTGGCAGGCACAGATCACCGACATGAACGCCTGGTAGTCGACGCAGTGGGGGTCGACTCCCACGAAGGACATGGTATTCAAGCCGTCGGTGAAGATGCGGCTCGTGTTGCCGCAGGACTTGCCACAGGACTTGCCGCAGGACTTGCCACAGGACTTGCCGGGGAACGCGTCGTCGATGCCCTCGTACCGCATGACCCGGTCCCAGAGCAGCGGGTGGTGGAGGACCTCGGGCGAGAAGCCGGACATCAGGTTCGGGTGGATACGGATGCGGTAGCGACGGCCCGGGACGAGGACCACCGACGTCTCCATGAGAAAATACGAATATACATACAGTACACTCGACAGGGTCTCTTTACACGAAATGGGTAGAGGTGACGCTGTTGATACAGGCTGGTGTAAAGAATATATTGTTTACACTCGTGATTCGAGGGTGCGCGAAAACACGTGTCGTCTCAAGCAGACTTCTGCTATCACTCACTCAGATTAAAGGGACCGGCGCTTGCGTACACAGGCATGCCCAATCCTTGTGTATTGCTGGAGGTACGATAGCCGGGCATCATAAAATGACATCCTCGCCCCGAGAATGCATATTTTTCTTTTATTCTCCTCATCATCCTCTTCATTCGCACACCACCCTACTCTTTCCTTTCTTCCATCTACAAATAACGCAAAATACATACACACTCGAATATCTATCCCTCTCTCTCTCTCTCTCTTTCTCTCTCTCTATCTTTCTATCTCGCTCTCTCGCTCTTTCCACACGCCACACAGACGGATATTTAAAGCCTTCTTTTGAGATTGGAGTCATTGCCACATCCACGTATGCGCGAAGAAAAGAGTCTTCATCGACGCGATGCCGACACAACCTTGTCAGCCCATTTCAAAGCCAGTCCGCCAACTAGGAAGGGCGCTGGACATGGACAGTCTCGACACATCAAAGTTTCTTGATCGCCTCCACTGCCGGAATGTCAGCCGTCTCAATGCACTGCGGACGTCATCGGCTGCTTCCGGCGATCCACGCGTCTTGGAGTATAACGCATTGCGCCACTTAATTAAACAAAAACACCACACATCCCCATCGTCACGTTTGTTCCTCGTCGCTGTGGAGTACGTCTTCGATGACGGCTGCTTCAAGCGCGCCAACGGGGACGCCCTTGTATTCTCACATGCTATCAACACACTTTTCGTGGTGGAGACGAAAATCCTCAAAGCCCATGCCAAAACTGGAAATGCCAAGGTGTTGAAAGCCATACAGCAGGCCACTATGTGCGCGAGTAGACTTTCGTCCTGGCTACCGCATCTCATCAACATTGACATGAAAGACGAAACAACACTTGGATCTGTGACGATTCGTCGTATGATCGTGACAGCTGTGGATCACGGTGGACGCGTCTTCAGTCAAGATATCCGCAGCCAGGAAATTGACTAACTTGATAATCTACCACTGAGTTACAACCCCGATGACAGATTAGCAACTAAACAATTGTTTTAATAAAAACGAGTGTAAACAACTTTTGATCAATACAGGTCTCGGCATTGTTTTGCAGAGTATGTAACGTTCCCTCTCTCTCTATTCCTTCCATTCACGAGCGCCCCCATGTCATCCAAATATTTGCTTGCTGGTGGCCATGTTCAGATGCGGGGGACCTGGTTGGTCATGGGATGGCATGTACTCCACCAGGCGTGCACCTGAGTCCTCGCGTGACACTCCGAACAGGCCATTCAATCCAGCAATTGCATCTTCGCGTTTTACATCGATGTAGTAGTTCTTCACTTGCTGGGATGGTTCCGACTCCTCGATTCACAGGGAGACTGACTGACTGACACACACACACAAAGGAATGCATGGCATGGGTGGTGGAATTAACAGAGGCTGAACCACATGAACACGGATGGGGAGAGAGGGGCGGGTGATTGACGAAAGTGGGCAGGGGAAACTCTACCGCAACCATACTCGCATGCATGAATGACCTGGACGTCATACCCAAGAATTTCGAGTATTTTCCATTTCAAGCTAAACCATGTTACAGTTAAGTCATTGGTGATGGAACCTACCAGGCTTCGGACGGGGGTCGATGTTTTTTCCACCAACACACGTAATTCTCTTTCATATTCTTCTTGCAACATTTTGACAGTTCACGTCAAAATTATTATTAGATAAATGAAGAAACTCCTTTATGTAATGTAAAAGAATGGTCCCACTTTACTTTATTTGAGAACAACACAACCGTGAGAATTTATATAATGCTCGACATCGAAATTAAGAGTCACATACTGGATCGAGTCAAAGCCGGAGAATGCAAATGGGATTGGGGTCAATTGAGTGATAATCCATACCTGACATGGGACGTCGTGTCGAGTAACCCAGACAAACCGTGGGATTGGGGTAAATTGTGCTTAAACCCCAGTGTCGTCACGTGGGACATTGTCTCGAGTAACCCGGACAAACCATGGGATTGGTATTGGTTGAGCACAAACGCCAGTGTCGTCACGTGGGACATCGTGTCGAGTAACCCGGACAAGCCGTGGAACTGGAGTGGATTGAGCACAAACCCCAGTGTAGCCACCTGGGACATTGTCTCGAGTAACATGGACAAACCATGGGATTGGCGGGGATTAAGTGCGAATCCCGGAGTAGCCAATTGGGACATCGTGTCGACTAGCCTGGACAAACCATGGAATTGGTATTATTTGAGCACAAACCCCGGAGTAGCCACTTGGGACATCGTCTCGAGTAACCTGGACAAACCATGGGATTGGATTGGATTGAGCACAAACACCTGTGTAGCCACAATGGAAATCGTGTCGAGTAACCTGGACAAACCATGGGATTGGAATTGGTTGAGCACAAACCCCAATGTCACATGGGACATCGTGTTCAGTAACCTGGACAAGCCGTGGAACTGGCGTGGATTGAGTGCGAATCCCGGAGTAGCCACCTGGGACATTGTCTCCAGTAACCCGGACAAACCATGGGATTGGTATTGTTTGAGCAAAAACCCCAGTGTAGCCTCGTGGGACATTGTCTCGAGTAACCCGGACAAGCCGTGGGATTGGTGTGGATTGAGTGTGAATCCCGGGGTAGCCACATGGGATATTGTCTCGAGTAACCCGGACAAACCATGGGATTGGTATTGGTTGAGCATTAGTGTAGCCACATGGGACATCGTGACGAGTAACATGGACAAACCATGGGATTGGTATTATTTGAGCACAAACCCCAGTGTAGCCACCTGGGATATTGTCTCGAGTAACCCGGACAAGCCGTGGGATTGGTATTATTTGAGTGCGAATCCCGGAGTAGCCACTTGGGACATAGTCTCGAGTAACCCGGACAAGCCGTGGGATTGGTGTGGATTGAGTGCGAATACCGGAGTAGCCACTTGGGACATTGTCTCGAGTAACCCGGACAAACCATGGGACTGGCATTTATTGAGTAGAAACCGCAACATGTTGGTATCCGTCCAAGACGCGTGCCGTTTAGTGCGAAGACGCAGAGCCGCAGCGACTATTCAGGAAACATGGAGACACGTGAATACAAACCCGAGTTATGTTGTGTGCCGACGCAGACTCCTGAAAGAATTCATAAGCTGGGGGGATTTGTTATAAACAATGCTGATGCGCTGGTGCTGGTCACGCAACTGTATAAGAGAGGGCGACTTCTACAGTCATAAATTGTGATTGAGTATACATAAATTGTGAGCGAATTACATGGACTGCACTCGACGTAAATACGGAATCCCTTGCCAACCATATTCCAATAAATGTCCCCGCCATCTTGCTCACATTCCAACCTTTGCAGGTGACAGCATCGCTTACTTGGAAAGACTGGATAAGGCGAAAAAAGAAGTGGATGCCCAGGTCGTTGTCATGTCAGCCCAAGCTGTACAGGATGCAGCCAGGATAGACCATCTGGCATCTCACTCCAATGTCATGTCAGCCCAAGCTGTACAGGATGCAGCCAAGACCAACTATCTGGAGGCCGCTAGGTTTCCGCACAACCCGGGTATGCATTTCTACGGCGATGGCAACATCACCCCGCCTTGAGATTATCTGCTGTCTGTACGGGGGGGCGAATTCTGGTTTTTCGTTCGGCGCATCGAATGAGTCGAAGTTCGATAGAGAGAGATTCGTGTGTGTAAGTCTGTAATCTGCTTCGAATGAGTCGCAGTGTGTGTAAGTCTGTCCAAATGTACATAGCTGTATGAGCGTGATGCTGCAGGAAACCATGTGTTGTTGGAGATGCGTTCAACAGTGTTCTTGTCAGATTTGCGGAAACCGCCAGCTTAGTATGGCCCATCTATTTTGATGGTGACGTGCTCAAATGCGCTATCCATTTTACTATTGAAATATGGAAGATCACATTGTGGAGGCGGGTCAAGTAATTGGATGGTGTACACGGGTTGCATGCCAAAATCTGAGTGCGGGCCTGCAATGACTTGTAAGCGCGTTCCACAGAGTGGTATGTGTTGTTGTGCAACTCGATAGCATACACCTATCTTTACCTCGGCTATAAGTACATAGGCGTCGATTTGTAATGATGCTGTAACAAACATAATGGTGTCTCTTCAATATCAGCCAAAACATATTTGCATGTGTGAAGCGCAGGGAGTCAGTTGCTGAATCCCACTGTGAATACACAACAACGGTTACACAGTTCACTCGCGATTATGATTCCGCAGATCGTGGGAACACGTTCAATAAGTGAGTTTGCTTGGGAGAGAATGGTTCAATTCTGACACCGACCAAGAAAGTTGCAGGATCTCAAAGTTTGTTGTGACTTTTCATTTGCTACGCAGCTTCTCATTCCCAGATATTCATGATTGCCATCAGCCGCCATCCCGATCTGTCTCATTCCATTGAGTTTCGCTGTTTTCATGTGCATAAAGGGTTCTAAGTTCATTATGGTATTAGAACTGATTGCGTCAACTGCGGCCGCTGCAACGCTGGCAGAGAAGGCGTGTTGTCATCCCGTCACTCAAAAGGTGATATTTCATTGCACAATGTGGATGTGCGGTTGCTTACTACCACTGAGTATCAGATTGATGCTAGCTTCTTCTACACTCGACGGAATACTAAAATGAAACGGCGACGACGATATGCACTGTTGGATGCTCTTTTACGAATAAGTTTCGTACACTGCAAAAGCAGTCAAATCACATGGCGACAGACCTCTCGCATCACGGCGGAAACCTGTAGCCTCTTTCTCGTCCACACACTCACTCTGTGAAAAGAGAACCAGTCAAAGTTTCGCCATTTTTTTTGTTTTTGTGTATTTGTGTTTTGCATGCGGGGGACCTGGTTGGTCATGGGATGGCATGTACTCCACCAGGCGTGCACCTGAGTCCTCGCGTGACACTCCGAACAGGCCATTCAATCCAGCAATTGCATCTTCGCGTTTTAAATCGATGTAGTAGTTCTTCACTTGCTCGGATGGTTCCGACTCCTGCATGGTTGCTTGTTGTACAATCGGACAAGGGAATTATGTTACATAATATCCCGAGTCAGCACGTCCCTTAGCGACATCAAAGTCCGGTACTCAAAAGAAGCCGTGTGTATCAAGCAGGCTATTGGGTTTTGAGGGGTTTAGCGGGCTATTGGGTTTTGAGGGGTATAGCGGGCTACTGGGTTTTGAGGGGTATCAAGCAGGCTATTGGGTTTTGAGGGGTATAGCGGGCCAGATGGATTCAGTTGCGGAATGCATGGGCCTCGGTAGTATAAATAAATAATGAGTTGGGATTTTATAAAAGGCTATAGACCATCCTGTGCACTTGCATGCATTGTACACACATGTTTATAGAACATGCATTCGCACACGCGATCATCGTTAATCCTAACGCTTCCCCATGACATTCTTGATCGTATTGCCCTATTCTCTTCCAACCCCAAGATTGTATTAGTGTGTAAAACTCTGTGCAAAAAATTTTCTGGATGGCCCCTTACCGGACTGATCCAACCACCACAACGAGTTGGAGAGATTATGGCGAAAGGGGGGCGCACCGACCTTCTAGCAGTATGCTTGGTGTCCAAATCTCCTCTTGTCCACGGTTAAGGGCGTACAATTGAGGGCGAACCAAAATAAAACAAGATTCTCTATGTGGCTGCCAAGGCCGGTCACGCCGATGTCTGCAAGCTGCTGATGGATCCAGAGTGGCTGGACTGGTTCAGGCTGGCGAACTTAGACAGCTGATTGCGTGGCTCCGTGAAGTCCGCGATGTCTGCAAGTTCCATGATCCGCGGTATGAGTCAGGCCAGGAACTCTAGCGACAGCATGGGCGTGCCAGCAGGTCCACAGTGGTGAGCTGCGATGGTCCGATGAATTGAGTCAGGGCAGGGCGACAACAGCGACGTGGCAGTGGGCCGTGCTAGAGAAGGTCAGCAGATGTCTGCTGATCCAGCTGCGGACTTGAGTCAGGCCGGGCGAACTCTACGCCAGCAGTGCTTGTGGGCGGTGGTCACACAGATGTGTGCAAGGCATGGCTGGACTGAGTTCAGGGCCCTGTAACTATAGCGATTAGGCATGGCATTGTGGGCCGCTGCTAAGGGCGGTCACGCGATGTCTGCAATCTGCTGATGGATCCAGTCCCGTTTGGGCTGGAATTGAGTTCGGGCTAGGGCGGAAACTCTAGCGACCCGGCGAGGCCTTGCGTGGAGGCGCCAGGCAGGTCACGCAGATCTCTGCAAGCGCTTAGGATCCAGAGGTTGCTGGGAATGAGTCAGGGCTAGGGCGAACTCTAGCACAAGCAGGCCTTGCGTGAGGCTGCCAAGGAGGTCACGCAGTGTCTGCAACGGCTGCTTATGATCCAGAGGTTGTGGAAATTGAGTCAGGGAAGGGCGAATACTGTCAAACAGCTGGAGCTTGCGGCTGGCTGCGAAGGTAGGTCACGCCCGATTCTGCAAGCTGCTGATGGATCCAGCGGTGGCTGGAATTGAGTTCAGGGCCAGGGCGTACACTTTCGACAGCAGGGCATTGTGGCTGGCTGCGAAGGAAGGTCACGCAGATGTGTGCAAGATGCTGATGGATCCAGAGGTGGCTGGAATTGAGTTCAGGGCCCTGGCGAACTCTAACGACAGCTGGGCATTGTGGGCGGCTACCAAGGCAGGTCACGCAGATGTCTGCAAGCTGCTCATGGATTCAGATGCGGGTGGCACCGAGTACAGCTGAGTTGAATCAACCAACGTCTGTGTCTTTTTGATCAGACTTCTAATGGCCTAAAAAACCCGGATTCGGTACATACAGCTAGGGACATTTGATTGTGGGACACCTTTTATTTGGGGGATTTGACCAATTCAAGCTTTGTAACCGATCTTGTCAATACAGATACTGTCTTCAGGAGATTGACACAAAACATTCAAGGCCTGTAAAGACACAGAAGTTACATGATCAAAGTAGCCTGACAAGTCAACGTGTTGGCTTACATCGTGCGCATCAATAATCATTTTCAAAGCGTTCCTGTAATCAAATAATTCTGCTACATCTAATGGGTGTTCCTGCCTCCCGGCCGATTTTTTAAAATTTCTAATCAGGATTTAGAGCCTCCTGAACGACTCGCTAGCTTAATACATCAGCACCAAGGAATCACAATTCCGCTCCATACCATGTTTCGCAACCAGTCAAAATCGGCCGGGAGGCAGGAACGCCCATTATCTGGAATTATTGGGCACGCGCAGCGAATGAGCAGGGTGAACCCGGCAGAAGCAAGCAAGTACGAGGACGACGACGCCTTCCTCCAGGGAGGCGCCGGCTCCGTCACCTTCAGAGCCATGCAGGGCATGGCACTGCATAGCCGGACCTGCGTCAGGGTCCTCTCGGAGAGGGGCGTGCCGCTGCCAGAGGAACTACGGACGCACTGTCAAGATTCACAATGGCCATGTACTCGGGGCCAGCCATGTACATCTGGATCCATCAAAAGCTTGCAGACATCTGTGTGACCTTCCTTGGCAGCCACCATCAAGGCCCAGCTGTTGACAGAGTTCGCCCGGGCCCTGAACTCAACTCCAGCAACCTCTGGATCCATCAGCAGCTTGCAGACATCTGCGTGACCTGCCTTGGCAGCCGCCCACAATGCTCTGCTGTCTCTAGAGTTCGCCAGGGCCCTGAACTCAATTCCAGCCACCACTGGATCCATCAGCAGCTTGCATACATCTGCGTGACCTGCATGGGCAGCCGCCCACAATGCCCAGCTGTCGCTAGAGTTCGCCCTGGCCCTGAACTCAATTCCAGCCACCGCAAGATCCATGAGCAGCTTGCAGACATCTGCGTGACCGGCATTCGCAGCCGCCCACAATGCCCAGCTGTCTCTAGAGTTCGCCCGGGCCCTGAACTCAACTCCAGCCACCTCTGGATCCATCAGCAGCTTACAGACATCTGCGTGACCTGCATAGGCAGCCACCTGCAAGGCCCAGCTGTCGCTAGAGTTCGCCACGGCCCTGTACTCGGGGCCAGCCGCATCTGGATCCATCAGCAGCTTGCAGACATCTGCGTGACCTTCCTGTGCAGCCAGCCGCAATACCCAGCTGTCTCTAGAGTTCGCCCTGGCCCTGAACTCAACTCCAGCCACCGCTGGATCCATCAGCAGCTTGCAGACATCTGCGTGACCTCCATAGGCAGCCTCACGCAAGGCCCAGCTGTTGACAGAGTTAGCCCGGGCCCTGAACTCAATTCCAGCCACCGCTGGATCCATGAGCAGCTTGCAGACATCTGCGTGACCGGCCTTGGCAGCCACATAGAGAAGCTTGTTTTCATTTTGGTTCGCCCTCAATTGTAGGACCCTGTTCACCTGTACAAGAGGATTGGACACCAAGCATACTGCTAGAAGGTCGGCGCGCCCCCCTTTCGCCATCATCTCTCCAACTCGCTGTGGTGGTTGGATCAGTCCGGTAAGGGGCCATCCAGAAAATCTTTTGTGCAGAGTTTTACACACTAATACAATCTTTGGGTTGGAAGATAATAGGGCAATACGATCAAGAATGTCATGGGGACACGTAAGGAGTGGAAACGATGATCGCGTGTTCGACTGCATGTTCGATGAACATGTGTGTACAGGATGGTATAAATAAACAATGAGTTGGGATAAACCCTATAAACCCTTGGTTGCACTTGCCTGGCGGTATCTGCAAGCGGTGAGTGTAAGAGGAACTTGCCTGGCGGTATGCATTATGTTATCACGACACATGCCGCATCCTCACACACGCGTCGCTGCGGCTGCTGTCGAGATGTTGATACCCACCAACCACTCACTCATTCTCACGCACGCACTCTATCACACGCAAACGGCGGAACACTGTCGAATGTATCAGGCATGCCCAATCCTTGTGTATTGCTGGAGGTACGATCGCCGGGCATCATAAAGGACCTCCTCGCCCCGAGCATGCATATTCTCCTCATCATCCTCTTCACTACCGCGTTATTATGCACATAATAATGGTTTAAACGGCGCGCATTGGGATATATATAGGATCATAGGAGCAGCTCGACAGCGATCATGGCGCACATGACAACCAATGTCGTGTACGCGTTGGTTGAGCACAAGTTCATTCAGAAAGATGAGATCGTCGTCAAGGTGGGCAGGACGTCGAAGCCCTTTGGTCAGCGACTTTCTCAGTACCCGAAGAACTCAAAGATGATATTCGCAATCCACGTACTTAATCCGCGTGCTTGTGTGGAGGCTGAGACTGCCCTGCTCCGGTACCTTAGCGGAGATTACCCTCGAGTCAAGCACCGTCTAGACGTTGGATACGAGTACTACCAACTTGACGCGGGTGATGCAGGTGCCGTCTTTCGGGAGATGGCCGATGTCGTATTCCAGTACGTGTGGACAGGTGGCGTCGACAACCTTGATTGCTGCACCGAGGACGTGCCACCCATCTTTGACGTTGTTGAGCGAGAGAAGGAGAGAGAGAAGACTGTCTCTCGAATGGTCGCCAAGATATTCGAGAACGTCTTGAGGAGCAATACCCCACGTTCCGTGGAGGTACTTGCATCTCTTCTGTGCCCTGAGTTGCAGCGCCCCTTTCGTGGCGTGACGTTGCACCCCGATCTTCTGAAGATCGTGTTGATAGAGGAGACACTCGCTGATCTGGGGTTTTCGTCCCCGTTCGACACTGAGACAATCATCCCGAACATGATGACGGTGTTCGACGCCAAGCTCAAGGGAACACAGATGTTCAGCGACTACGCAAACACCGCTAGGCTGTTTAGCCATGCATCGTGCGGCGTTCGCGACGGGTGGGACCTGCGCAAGGTGTCCAAGGCTGTGAAGATGATCCTGAACGCCGTGGGTCTGGATATGGTGAGCGTGACGAAGCGGGTGCAGGTCAATGGAAAGAGAACTCAGGAGGAGAGGAACTACCGCCTGTGCCCGGAGAGTGTCTGCCGTATGCTCGAGCTCGTGAAACTTCGTCTTCTGAGCACGGACCTCACGCCGCAGCTGCCCTTTCTGGCCACGAGCTGTCCATGTACAGCTCTTCGGGCACAGGCGGTAGTTCCTCTCCTCCTGAGTTCTCTTTCCATTGACCTGCACCCGCTTCGTCACGCTCACCATGTCGATACCACGCGCGCGCAGGTCAAGGGCAAGCGCACCAAGGAGGAGAGGAACTACCGCCTGGGCCCGGAGAGTGTCTCCCGGATGCTGGAGCTCTTGAAACTTCGTCTTCTGCGCACGGACCTCACGCAGCCGCCGCTGCCATTTCGGGTCACGAGCTGTCCATGTACAGCCATAGTCCATCGGCAAACAACGGATTGTATTATTCAACAAGCGGCGGAGCCCCTTTCACCTCTTCCCCCAGCGGAGCGACCGGGGGCGACCGGAGGGGAGCCCCCACAAAGGAGTCCGCGAGGAACCGAGCGGGTGGGCGACCGGAGGAAAGCCCACATTTCACATCAAACAGCAGACACACTACACACTACACACTACACACTACTACACACTACTACACACTACTGTGTAACTAACTGTCAAGTCTTACACAATTGTTTGTAAAAGATTCACTGTAACACTTGGGCGTTTCCGATGTGTCGTCTCAAGCAGACTTCTGCTCGACAACTATGTCGGGAGTATGAAAGAGGAATCGCGGGACACACGGCGGCAATACGCTTCGGTATCACACCGCAATGAGAAAAAATAAATTCAGGCCAAATTTTCTATATAATGGGCGTTTCTGCCTCCCGGCCGATTTTTTTAAATTTCTAATCAGGATTTAGAGCCTCCTGAACGACTCGCTAGCTTGAGACATCAGCACCAAGGAATCACAAATCCGCTCCATACCATGTTTCGCAACCAGTCAAAATCGACCGGGAGGCAGGAACGCCCATTATATGGAGACCATCCCACAATTGCTACCTCCATGAGGTGAGTTGAGTACACAAAGAGCGAGCGGAGGAGTTTGGTACTGCACCACTCTTCAACGTGACTGCAGTTGCATCATCCACCTCCAGAATGGTCGTGCTGCAAGTTCTCCTCACACCAGTGAACATCCCACGCACAAGACCATTCATGGCATCAATATTTTGGGTGGTGGCACCGATTACAAACTCTTCCAGGAGCGCCTTGGCAAATTGCTGCTCATCCATGGGAGAGTTCACAAGAGTGGCAAGAGCTCGAATGACGCAAGTACGCGTCGGACTGCAACAGCAAGAGATAAACGAATGTTGTGTGTCATTTGCTAGCATGTTGTACACGGCAAGTAGTGTGGCGTAACACATATCGTTCGGCCATCATCAGGCAAGCATTTACAAACATTAGCCTCTCGATGCGACGATCATATGCCGCTTTTGCAGCCGGGTGTTGTGAAAGCAAAGCATCTAGTTCATCGTCGCCATCCATGACTGCAATAAAGAACATGAATGGAGACTTTTTTATACCCCCCATGCAGTCAAAGCCATCAAAAAATCCGCTATCGAGCCTCCGGGATTCTTCAGTATTTATTTGTTGTTGAAATAATTGTTGTTACAGAGATGGAGAGTCTTTTTTTCAGAGGTGTTCATGTGAACACGTTTAAAATAGGGATTGATTGATGGATGATTCTTATTTTTTCTTCGTAGTCGAGTAGTTCTGGCCGGCCATTTCATCGCTCTATTTCTCCGCCCACGCTGGAGGAGCCTTCGGCATCGTCTGTGACCTCTGGAGTCCTCGCTGCCGGTGGCTCTGTTTCAATGATGTTATTTGCTCAAATCATGATGGAATTCGGAGAGTATCTAAGAAGAATCTTGCCCAGGGAGACGTTGCCCTGTTTACACCCCCCAATCAATGCCGTCTCCCAAGAGTAGTTCGGAGGCTTCGCAAGAAGCATCGCAGCCCTAGAAAATGCATCGGACTCGTTATCCAGCATCCGTTCGCAAGTCCCCACGGCACCGAGGTCGCATTGCATGCGGAACAGTGTGTTCTTGTCGAGGGTTTTGGCCTCTCGAATGGCGAGCTCCAGCCGATCCGGCCATGCGAACCCGCCGCGGATGGCTTTGTTGGTGCACAAAATTGCGGTCTCGCCGCAGAGCGTCGCGATGGAACGGATCAACGGGAACGGTAACATCTCAACGTGGAAAGATGAAGAAGACACCGACGAAGACGAAGACATTTTCTCGTTCGCGGTGGTGGTTGCTGAGCCACCACCGATGACTAGCGGTTTTCCAAAAAGAGGAGAATAGGGGGCTGTTTAAGTACAGGGAATCGATTGAGGTCCGTTATCAACCGAGGCATAAGAAACAATGCGTCAAACAATGTATTATTGTTTGCTAATGCATATATTAAAATGGATATAACTCAAGTTTTGCAACACCCTCCATCAATCGACAAAAATCTTGCCACACAACTTGTATGCATTGTCATGCAATGGATACACTCAACAGGCAAGTATCCGCCAAATATTGAAATCAATTGCGAACGGCTCATCAAATGGTATCAAAACAACGAAAACAAACCTGAACTCCTCGATCAAATCATTTCAAACTACAACGTTTTGTACGGAACCATGGCCTTTCAGAATTTTGCAATCAAATCATGCAATGTACCCAAATCTTCTCAACCATGACAATGTCCGAAGATGCCGATTTGCTGGAATGTGACATTTTAATACCAATCGTTTTCTCCCACCACATGTATCATCTGTCCAATAAGATGCATGCCTCCTCCGCGAAAACGGCGGGACACTGTCGACACCTACGTCGCACTCCACAGGGTTCGAAAACGTTATGATATCTTATGAAGAGTTTGAGCATCCCGGCAAGCTCACGGTGTCAAGGAGCCCGCACCAAGCTGCCATGGATGATGTCATGTGTAGCGTTTTTTCACGGACCCAACGTCTTGCGCATCGTGGCAGACAACATGGGTTTCGAATACCGAAATAAATAGCTTGGTTTTACATAAGCGCAAACCCCAACATCACGTGGGATATTATACGAGATAATCCATTAAACTATGATTACAGCGTAAATAAATAGCCACATCTCGAGACGGGTCAAATGTATGGAACACAAGTGGGATTGGTGGTTATTGAGTTATAATCCATGTTTGACGCGTGAAGTTATCGAATGCTATCCAGACAAACCATGGAATTGGTACGGGGTCAGCAGAAACCCCTTAATAACATGGGATATTATACAAGCCAACCCAGATAAACCATGGGACTGGCGTGGATTGAGCGCAAACCCAAATTTCATATGGGATGTTATTAAAGCCAACCCTGATAAACAATGGGACTGGCGTGAATTGAGCGCAAACCCACATATCACATGGGATATTATACAAACCAACCCAGATAAACCATGGGATTGGTATAATATCAGCAAAAACCCTTGCGTCAAATGGTTTATTGTCAAAGCCAACCCCGACAAACCATGGAACTGGTGTGGATTGAGCGCAAACCCCAGCATCACATGGGAGATTATACAAGACAACCCTGATAAACCATGGGATTGGTTTTTTATGAGCAAAAACCCCAATATCAAATGGGATATTGTGCAATCCAACCCAGATAAACAATGGAATTGGACCTGGATAAGCGCAAACCCCAATATCACTTGGGATGTTGTACAAGCCAACCCTGATAAACCATGGGATTGGTACTGGATCAGCGAAAACCCCAATATCACATGGGATATTGTGCAATCCAACCCCGACAAACCATGGAATTGGACCTGGATCAGCGCAAACCCCAATATCACTTGGGATATTATACAAGCCAACCCCAACAAAAATTGGATTTGGTACTGGGTCAGCAGAAACCCCAACATCACATGGGATATTATCCAAGCCTACCCCGACAACCCATGGAATTGGTACTGGATCAGCAGAAACCCCAACATCACATGTGATATTATCAAAGCCAACCCCGACAAACCATGGGATTGGCGTGGATTGAGCGCAAACCCCAATATCACGTGGGATGTTGTCGTAGCAAACCTCGATAACCCATGGAATTGGTATGAGTTGAGCTCAAACCCCAATATGTTTTTATCTACCCAAGACATTTGCGATATCATACGTAGATGTAGAGCAGCAAGAACCATTCAGAAAATATGGCGATACGTCAATACAAACCCGAGTTATAATGTATGTCAACACAGGCTCTTTAGGGAATATAATGAAATGGTTTATTATTAAATTATTATTATCTTTTCAAATCGGGCCACTCAAAATCGTACTCCTCGTCCACACGACGCCACGGTGGCTTGCGCAGCCTCATCAATGCGGATAATGTAGTCGAGTCAGCCACTCGTCTGTATATCCCAGTGTCTCACATGCAGAAGAAGGGGGCACACAAGCCAAGCTCACCTATTCTCTATGCATG
Source organism: Chlamydomonas sp. ICE-L (assembly GCA_013435795.1). Lineage (NCBI taxonomy): Eukaryota > Viridiplantae > Chlorophyta > Chlorophyceae > Chlamydomonadales > Chlamydomonadaceae > Chlamydomonas > Chlamydomonas sp. ICE-L. The sequence goes on from JACBWV010000480.1 coordinate 108,383, forward strand.
ACGAATGCAGGTTGAAACAAATAACCTCGCATCTCGTTGTTTGCCCCCACAAGATGCAAGGAGGATCCGTTGAACACACGCATGTGGCCGCGAATGGCGTCCTCAATCCCAGAGTAACAACATTGAATGTACCTGGTATCCATGATGCTGCCGATCGCTTTCACAAATGCATTCAGTGTTTGCGAGTCCAAGACAGCGTCATCGGTTGCAAAGATGAACATGCACCGTCGAAGTTGGTTGTTGTTATTGATCCCTCTCAGTGGGTTGAGGCCATCGGAAGGCCTCGCACCGCAAAATAACATGAAAGGCAAAACTGTTCCTCTGTGATGCATTGTCGCATGTGACACATCCTCCAGTGACACCTTCGCACCGTTGGTCAGAACGAGCTGACCGGAGGATCCATGACCACACAAGACGATCACGAGCACCGAGTCATCATGTGAGTTTGCCACGTGATCATCAAACAGATCCATCAGATCCACCTTCTTCAAGTGCCCCGGAAGCACAACGACATGAAAGTCGAGTGGGTGCAAAAAGCGAACCCACGTGCTGTGGTGACCTGGTATATCCAAACCATCCACATTCTTGCCCAACATGGTTCCTGCTTCACGCATGTGCACCCACAAAGTCCTCTGAATGTGATCCCTAGGAACATAATTGTAATCCACATACAACAGAAGTGCCTTGTTTCTGGATGATGAAGAGGGAGATTCGGTTGCTGATGGATGGGGAAGAGGGAGAGTCGGTTGCTCATGTTCATGGCGGCAAAATTGATGATGATCTGCCTCTTCTTCATCATCATCATCAAACTGCGGGAGACGCCAACGCATTTCGTCAAATATTTTGACACTGATTACAATAAACACACGATTCCCCCTTACACAATAAACTCCTGATGATGGCCCGGTCATACCACATCATGCCACCAGCCATGCAGTGCGTGCAAGCGTACAGTCACCAATGCGGTCAACATTGAATGCGTTTCCGCGATACAGTCAGAGACAGAATTTGTGGGACAGGTTTTGCATATTTGCCGGGAGCCGAGAATTATTACAAGGTGGAACTGGATCCTTCAGCATTGACAAAATAGACATCCATTTGGAGAATTCAATTCGATACAGGGATATTCCGGATGTCCATGTTGGAGCTCGCCGGTTGAAGATCGAATGCCACGGTGTACATGATCTCGATACAGTCAACGGAATACTAAAATGAATCCGCTTCGTGTACGGAACACCTTACTACTACAGTCGGCGGAACAGTAAAATGAAACATATATCAGATATATCAAATGTACGACATCGCCGTTAGAAAATTGGCGTTAAGAATGGTCGCTGACTTGACCGTGAATGAATAATAAATAATACTACGAACGCATTTTCTGCTTCTGCTTTTTGTTGCTGGTGCGAGGACCAACAGAAGAAACTCTCTTATGGCCTGCGACACCACTGGACTTCACTTTTGGATACTCATGTGGATGAAGAATCCTGTCATGCAGATTGGCCATGGAGCAGCACCGTGACACCAAATTCTGGTACATGGAATGGGGGTCGCATACGTTGCCATGAAGGATAGTTTTTGCCATATTGACAACATCAGATGCACAGATCACAAGCTCAGACCGGAGAGAGTCTACTAGCTCATTACTACAGTCCTGGAGGAGAATGTTCGCCCTAGATACCAAAATATTCAGGATAGCTTTTATCTCGTCTGATAGCTGCACATCAGTCTGTGTCAACTGCCAGAGCTCTCTGATCTTTGCAATGATGATGTCTTTCTTCAGGAACTTGAATTCAGTCAGCAGCTTGCACACCTCAGGGACCAACAGCCAGAACTCACGCTTACCACTGGCCCCAGTACGATTTCCGGTATATTTGATATCATCCTTGCCGTTTCCACATAAGTCAGAGAATGGGTGATCGCAAACTCCTGAGGTAGCTAGGCCACCCATTTCTGAGAAGTGCTTGCGGTTGTATGTGCTGGTAGGACTATTGTCGATCAAGAAAGTCATAATGACAGCTTTTTTGACCGCGTACACAGTAGCAGTCGTTGCAGTCGTATGCACGGGCTCCAAATGCTCCATGGGCTCCACGGGCGCCATGGGCTCCACAGGCTCCACGGGCGCCATGGGCGCCATGGTCTCCACAGACTCCGCAGCAGCAGTCATGGCAGCCTTAGCAGCTCCAGCTACAGCAGTCACAGATGCCACTGCAGACTCCGCAGCAGCAGCCATGGCAGCCTTAGCAGCTTCAGCTACAGCTGCAGTCACAGATGCCACAGCAGACTCCGCAGCAGCAGCCACGGCAGCCACGGCAGCCTTAGCAGCTTCAGCTACAGCAGCAGTCACAGATGCCAATGCAGACTCCACAGCCGTGTTAACAGCAACCTCAGCCATAGAAGCAACAGCAGCCACAAAAGCTATTTTTATTGCAGCGGCATTGGCAGCTTTACCAGTCGTAGTTGAATCCTCCTCATTGTTTGCTTGAGATGGAGGGGCGCAAGGGGGCAGCATGATATGGTCAGGATGCGTTTAATCACAGGATTGGATAGATACGATACGATATGATGCGATGGACTATATGAGCAGGCGTGCGGGAGGGTTGATGGTGTAATGGTCAGTGAATCTCAATGTGTTCGATCGTATGTGGGAAGCGACTCTTATACTATGGTGGCTACAAGGTTTCAGGGTTTCAGGGTTTCAGGGTTTCTGGGACCTGCAAGGCGTTGCATTTTCCCCGAAGTGCGGACACATCTTTGACAGATCTGCAGGTCGATGTGTTGAAGGGACACCAGTGCCGCAATCTCGGACAAAGATGTGTCCGCTCCATGCGTGGACACAATCCCACTTCTGTCGATTCATCTATCCTTGGCGGGCGTTTTTTTTTCCGTCTGGACGTCGGGATCCCGGCGTGATACAAAGGCGGTGTGACATGTGCGACGGTTGAGCTACTCGAGATTTCAAACATTATGTGTGCACTTGCTCATGTTGCCCATGTTTCCGCCCATGTTGCTCCCAAATAAAGTGGGACACCTTCATACATCGGTGTAAAAATCGAAGCACCGAGGAAACACAAATCCGATCCATACCATGTTTCGCAACCAGTCAAAAGCGGTTTCATTTAAGTATTCCGTTGACTGTAGATCACGGCTATCCATCCTGCAGACTCCGTATCGTTCTTTTGTCGGTACTTTCGAGAGTGTCCATTGAAGGACCAGCCGCACTTAAGCGATCGACTCTTCCCCGGTACCGTGGCCCAAAAGAACACTTATACCGTTTATTGGGATGTTTCATTTTACTGTTCCGCCGACTGTAGGAGACACAGCAGCAGCTGCCTCGGTGACCTCAGCCCGGTGGCAGAGTTCTTCGTTCGCATCATCAGCAACGAACGATCTGCAGTCTGGATGATTATAAGGGGTGTCCCACTTTATTTGAGAACTGTAAGAACGAGCGCATTTGGTAATACAAGTTCTTAGAGATGCTCAACCCGATCATGTTCCGATTTTATTCTCAGGATTGGTGGCCCCCGAAGGACACGTGCATGGTGCTTTCGGGGACAGGCACCGTGATTGCCGAGGATGTCCGACTGTTATGGGATTTAGGCACATCCATCGTCATCCGTGATTGGATGGGGGAGCGTGTTTACATGAAACAATTGAACCCATGTGTCACCGCTCTTGACCCCAATACATTGTTTGCGCATACAATCACAAAACGAGATAAGGCCTTTGACATCTCGTTCACCATTTTCTGGCACAACAAAGTTGAACATTGCTTGCGCCGTTGGATAAGAAGGTTTCGTAAGAGAAAGGCACGGCAAGCTGTTCGAAAAATTGAAATAACGGCTAACGAGATAAGCGCAAATGCACCCTTGGTGGAGAATACCTTCACGATACCTAGAATCTTATGAATTCTGGGGGGTTTACAACACATGTTACCGTCCCGAAGATGGATATTCCTGCCATTAGGTTACCGTGCCTGATGTGCGATGTGCGATTGGCGCCGGAGGCACGATGGAGGAGGCATTTGAAGCTGCCAAGGAAAAGCTGACAGACATGGTCAGTGACATCATGTACCGCGGTGAGGCCATTCCAACGCCATCGCATCCCGTCGAGATCATCGACGGCAGACAAATAATGACAAATGATTGGAATGTCGCCGGCTTTGTTGTGACTTTCGTGGGTGTCGTGCGTGTTTCCACACTGCCAAGTTTACGGGACAAGGCCCGTATGCCACAAGATTTGGTCACAATCAATATTGAAGACGAGTAGAACAAAACTTGGTCTCATCCATCCTCTTGTGTATCCACATTCGAAGTGAAGACACACGTACACGAAAACGGTATTTAGACCCTTCTTTTCAGATCCGAGAAGCTTGGGTGTGCAGGGTTGGGAGGGGGGATGTTCCATCATCATGCGCTTCAATGTGTGCGGGGGAGATCACACGTGAACAAGAGTGATAGGAGAGGGGTATCCAACTAATTGTTACAACGGTAACAACGGTAACAGCGGTACATTCCTACTCAGGGTCTTCTTTGACGCATGACGTCTACTCTCTTCGCTTGTTGATTCATCATCTGAATTATCTTCCTCACTTCATAAACCATGTCACCAACGATACCAACGTTACCACAGATTTCATAGGGTTATGAGAAAATTGCATTTTTCATTTTTCATATTGTAAAGTGAAAAGTTACATTTTAATATACTTACTTTTTATTGGTATCATTGGTAACATGGTAATATTAATTATTAATTCATGATATCCTTCTTTTTTCAAGACGATTCATCATCTGAATTCTCATCTTCTTAATAAACAGTGTAACCAACTAAATTGTAACAACGGTAACAGCGGTAACAACGGTACATTCCTACTCAGGGTCTTATTTGACGTATGACGTCTACTCTCTTCGCTTGTTGATTCATCATCTGAATTATCTTCCTCACTTCATAAACCATGTCACCAACGATACCAACGTTACCACAGATTTCATAGGGTTATGAGAAAATTGCATTTTTCATTTTTCATATTGTAAAGTGAAAAGTGACATTTTAATATACTTACTTTTTATTGGTATCATTGGTAACATGGTAATATTAATTATTAATTCATGATATCCTTCTTTTTTCAAGACGATTCATCATCTGAATTCTCATCTTCTTAATAAACAGTGTAACCAACTAAATTGTAACAACGGTAACAGCGGTAACAACGGTACATTCCTACTCAGGGTCTTCTTTGACGCATGACGTCTACTCTCTTCGCTTGTTGATTCATCATCTGAATTATCTTCCTCACTTCATAAACCATGTCACCAACGATACCTTTGGGCCAGCTGAAATGCTGAAATACAGAGATGAATGGCAAAAATATGTCCTCGCATTTAGCTGATCTACCCATTGGGTTCAAGGGTCATCGGTAGGGTGTCCCACAAATTGCGTCTCCGACTGTAACATTGTGATGTTAAAACATTAAAACGTTAATTGACTTACATACACCATGCACTGGGCTTCTCGATGTAAAGCTTGGGATTTTCATTGAAACGCTTGGGAGGTGAAGCAAAGTGCAGGGGAGTTGCGCTCTGCGAAGCACATGCGCACTCGATCTCTTTTTGGGAGGGGAATCTACTGTAGAAACAATCCAATCGATTATGTATAAAGTGAAAACGATAATACAAGGCATTACTAAGACAAATCACTCAGGTACACTTGACGGAATACTAAAATGAAACCGTTTTCTGGAGTGTACGGCACACCTTACGGTGTAACCAAATGGTGTAGCAACCCACGGGGCAGTGGAACACCAATACGATTTTGAATCAACAAATTGCAGGATTTTAACGAGAATATCGTGGTTCTTTTTTAGATCACGGCTCTCCATCCTGCAGACTCCGTATCGTTCTTTTGTCGGTACTTTCGAGAGTGTCCATTGAAGGACCAGCCGCACTTAAGCGATCGACTCTTCCCCGGTACCGTGGCCCAAAAGAACACGGGGTCTTTGTTGATGTGCAATGCGTCATGAAAGGAGGTTTCTTTGCTGGACGGGCCATTTTGTAGGACCATCCACTCGTACACTATAATGTCTGTCGACGCCTTATACCGTTTATTGGGATGTTTCAATTTACTGTTCCGCCGACTGTAGTATGGGCACTGAAGATCGATACAATATGCAAAAAGGGAGTGATAAGGGGGTGTAAAATTGTTGGTTAGACACGATTGAGGCTTTAGCATCATCATCATCCTCGTCGAACATCGTCCATCTGACGCGATCGAACATACGCCGGATTTCGAACCCTCGTACACTCGTAGACGAGTATAAACAAGTCAGCGTACTCTTATTCACAGCACACTTCTTTATTCGATGCATTCACGGTACTGATGCTGAGGGACGAGACGGTCGAGCAACGCCTTGACATCGTGGACACGGATGGTCTCATTGGCGGGGACCGTCCTCAAGGTCCTGTGGAAGGATTATGTCCCATTACAGTCGGACACATCTCGTCCACAATATCAGACTTCCACTCTGTCATATAATGGAGTGGAAGTCTGATATTGTGGACGAGATGTGACGTCTTGTCAGCTTCAGTCTTCAACACCAAGCTGGTCAATGGTATCTGTTCTTTGTTCTTTGCGGGCAAACAATAGAATGCAAGAATCGATAAAGGGGTGTCAACTTGTTTCACTGTACACGTACACGTACACACGCAAACGGAGGAACACAACACTCACTGTCGACGACGATCGAAAAACATCTGAGTACACGCGCAAAGAGAGGAGGAACATCAATGTCAGCCAATTAATCAGACTGAATACACAAGACACGCACGCACTCTATCACGACACATCATGCCGCATCCTCACATGCCGAGGCGGAGGCTTTCGCATACTCCTCGTCCACACGACACCACGGTGGCTTACGCAGCCTCATCAATGCTCATATTTATACAAGAGTCATAAAATGAAACCGCTTCGTGATGGTTTCTGAATTGGGTGTGTTAAAAACTTATTTGTTTACGAACATCAGTCGCTTCAGAATTTGGGATTCCCCCAAACATCACCTTTGACATTGTTCAAACAAACCCCGATAATCCATGGGATTGGGGGCAATTGAGTTCATTATACTCTTTCAAGAGTCTACTCCGACACACTAGATACCTAGGGTTGGTATTTACATGTCTCCAACTTTTTTGTATATTTATAGCTGCTTCACGTCTTTTCACTATCCCATAAATGTCTTTGTCGCTAATTAACATGTTGGGATTTGTGCTCAATCCACGCCAATCCCATGCTTCATCTGGGTTTTCTAGTACAATGTCAAGCGTGATGTTGGGGTTTCTACTCAACCCGCGCCAATCCCACGATTTCCCTGGGTTGGCTTGTACTATTTCCCACGTAACGATCGGGTTTGTACTGATATAATACCAGTTCCACGGTTTATCTGGGTTACTGAGTACAATGTCATTAGTGATGTTTTTGTTCATGCTTAATACAATCCAATCCCATGGTTTATCTGGGTTGTTCTGTACAATATCCCATGTAATGTTAGGGTTTCTGCTCAACATATACCAGTCCCATGGTTTATCTGGGTTGTTGAGTACAATGTCCATTGTGACATTAGGGTTCATACTTAATCCTATCCATTTCCATGGTTTGTGTGGGTTGGTTTGTACAATATCCCATGTAATGTTAGGATTTGTGCTCAACATATTCCAATCCCATGGTTTATATGGGTTGGATTGTATGTCGCCCCAAGTAATACTCGGGTTGCTACTCAACCAATACCAACTCCATTTTTTGTATGGGTAACTCAACACCATACCCAACGTAGTGCATGGATTTCTACTTAACCAATACCAATCCCACATTTTGTCAGGATTGTTGAGTACAATGTCCTGAGTGATGTTGAGATTCATGCTCAACCCACCCCAATCCCATTGTTTGTTAGGGTTACTCGAGACAATCTCCCACGTAATGATCTGTTTTCTGCTCAACCATTCCCAATCCCATGCCTTGTCAGGATTTGCGAGTATCACACCCCATGTTAAACATGGATTAGAACTCAACCCCCCAAAAATCCATTTGCATTCTTCGCATTTGAGACGCCTCAATATATGATCGGTTAACTCATCAGTAGAAATAACAGACTTCATGCCGTGTTGTGTAATGGTGATTTATGATTGAATGGAAGTTATGTTTATACATGTATGGTTGATATATGTTTCATTTTACTGTTCCGCTGACTGTAGCGGTTGCAACAACCATTGCGCTTTTCATGTACTTCCACCGTCGTGCTGAAAAAGAAGCTACTGCCCGGCGTGAGGCTGAGGACCGTGCCGACAATGAAGCTTCTGCACGTCGCGCAGAAGCTACTGCACTTCGTTCGGAAGCTAATGCCCGGCGTGAGGCAGAGGACCGTGCCGACAATGAAGCTACTGCCCGTCATGCGGCTGAGGACCGTCTCAGGCAAAAGTTGTTGTCGTTCTCGCCTGATGACGTTGTTGCTATGACTCCTAAACATATTGCGGAGTATAGGACGGCGTGTGCTTCGGTTGGGGTAGCATTTCATTTGGATCAGCATGTATTGTGAAATGTAACGCGGACATACTGCACATGGCCATCGCACACACATTATCTTCGCGCGCGAGCAAGTAGATCCTGAGAATCTTATTGGGTAGCTTCTAGGTAGCTTCCGGTCGAAAGAGGAGGAATATGGTGTAAACGTAATCATCAACAATACGATTTATTTGAGAACAACTGTATCATTCGATGGCACACAGGACATCAAACGTTGTGTACGGTATCATCGAGCGCGAATTTGTAACGCACACACTCACATCCGATGAGGTAATCATCAAGATCGGGCACACAACAAAACCGTTCCACAAGAGATTATCGAATTATCCAAACGGATCGCAGATGGTCTTTGTCATTGGCGTACAGAGCAACAAGTCGAGGGAAGCCGAAAAATGCCTACTGAACATGCTCCGTAACAATGACGATGTGATCGAAAGAAAAGACATCGGCACAGAATACTTTGAAATTGATCAGTCAATGTTTCCGACTGTGGTGCTGCAGATGCAGGCCGCGATGTATCATAAATTCCTGTGGAAACGCGCAGAAGCAAACGGCGATGATGACACATCCGACGAGTCAGAGACAGAGGTGCGCGAGGAAGACCACGAGGACACCGTGGAAAGAGAAGGAATCATCGCGCATCTGTGCACAGAGATCATACAGAATGTCGTCGATGCAAATCAAACACACAAGGTCCCCTCTGTGATCGAATTCGTCGCTGCAAACATCGATGAACTCTCTGAAAAAGTGGTGAAACAGACAGATATAATGCGACGCATTCAGACGTCTGTTGAAGGAAAAACGACCGCCAACAAGACCCTCGCAGTACTCAAAGACCTGGGGGCAAAGCAAGTCAGGTACATGTTTGAGGAGGCATTTCCGATTCCCGCATTCCAATTCCCAGACCTCAAGAAACACGACAAGATCAAGCAGTTTGCAATGTCCGTGACAGATACCGGACAGAAGTTCGTATCCATGCAGGAAGTATTCGACGGATTCACGGCGTTCTGTGGTTATCGCGGAGAGTCTACCCCTGCTGAAAATGCTGCCGACATGGAGAAACTGATGCGCGAGTGCGGCGTAGATCCTGAGAATCTCGTCGAATCGAGAGAAAGGTTGCAAAAGTTCCTGAATGGAGAAGTCTCTCATCAGTATAGAATCGAACACATCGAGGGAGCCACGACATCACTGAATAAGTTCAAAACGGCGTACAGCAGCGTCATGCAGTGCACGTTTGAGAAGGACGCCGGTGTGTTCCAACGCTTCGGCTTCCTTTGCCCAGACTCCAGGATGCATGTTTGCAAGTCATGCTCCAAGGTGTCTGGCAAAGGATGCTGTGCTGAGTACTCAGCAACCAACCGTACCCAGCGTATGGTCATCGTCAACATGAAGCTGTCTTGTGATGGTGATGAGATTGATGAGTATGAGACCAGCTGAAAATGAGTCATATGTGTATTGAATATTTGGTTCGTTTGGTTAACTGTTTTTACACATCGAGATATATTCAGACTTTGTAAATCGTAAAAGAAGACTGAGATAATCAAGAGTAGTCGTTTTGGGGATTAACCATATGAACCAAAGGTCCGGTACCTAGTTATAGCATGCATTGCAAATGTAAGCAATGCACTGAGACCAGCTGAAAATGAGTCATATGTGTATTGAATATTTGGTTCGTTTGGTTAACTGTTTTTACACATCGAGATATATTCAGACTTTGTAAATCGTAAAAGAAGACTGAGATAATCAAGAGTAGTCGTTTTGGGGATTAACCATATGAACCAAAGGTCCGGTACCTAGTTATAGCATGCATTGCAAATGTAAGCAATGCACTGAGACCAGCTGAAAATGAGTCATATGTGTATTGAATATTTGGTTCGTTTGGTTAACTGTTTTTACACATCGAGATATATTCAGACTTTGTAAATCGTAAAAGAAGACTGAGATAATCAAGAGTAGTCGTTTTGGGGATTAACCATATGAACCAAAGGTCCGGTACCTAGTTATAGCATGCATTGCAAATGTAAGCAATGCACTGAGACCAGCTGAAAATGAGTCATATGTGTATTGAATATTTGGTTCGTTTGGTTAACTGTTTTTACACATCGAGATATATTCAGACTTTGTAAATCGTAAAAGAAGACTGAGATAATCAAGAGTAGTCGTTTTGGGGATTAACCATATGAACCAAAGGTCCGGTATGAATTGTTCAGAATACCATCTCATCACCATCACAAGACAGCTTCATGTTGACGATGACCACACGCTGGGCACGGTTGGTTGCTGAGTACTCAGCACAGCATCCTTTGGCAGACACATTGGAGCATGACTTGCACACGTACACCCTGGTGTTTGGGCAAAGGAAGCCGAAGCGTTGGAACACACCGGCGTCCTTCTCAAACGTGCACTGCATGACGCTGCTGTACGCCGTTTTGAACGTACTCAGCAGTGTCGTGGCTCCTTCGATGTACTCGATCTTGTATTGGCGATCTTCATTGTCCATGCTCAGGAACTCGTGGAGCCTGTTCGTTGCAGCAGCGAGGCGGTTCTGCCAGTCGATCATGATGGGTGGAACAGCCGTCCAGAAGTCTCCACGAATGCGCTTCCGCAGGGCATCGTACTCGACCAAGGCACGGTGGATAAAGTTGGCAATCTCTCCAGTCTCCATGATCTTAGCCTTGAGGCCGTAGTCGCGCTCTGCCTTTGGTACAGCGACGTCGAAGCGGAAAGAGACGATTCGTCGCCCAATGTTGTCACCAGTGTCCTTGTAGTCCGGCGTGTAGTTGCTCGCGATAATGATCGGCGTAGTCCACTTGATGAACAAGGCCTTCTCCTTTTTCCTCGGGATTTCAAGCCGATCGCCAGAAGTCATGCTCTGGAACGATACTTGTGGGATACAGCTGCTCATTTCAGCCGGCATGTCGCATCCCACGACGACCTCCTTGTCGAAGATGTTTGCTGAACCAAACACTTCCTCTCGCTTGCTGGAGAGATTGCCAACAGCATCTTCAGCGAAGCACGATGTGATGGTATTCAGCAGGACAGACTTGCCCGTACCACCGACTCCTATCATGTATGGCATCACTTGCCAGTCGTCGTGTTTGCCAACTTCGAAGAACAGCCGGCCGATCATCGCATAAAACATCGACGCGACTTCGTCATCGAAGTTTGTCTCCAGGATCTTGTCGATGATCGGCGTGTCGGTAGATGCGGTGTAGTCGCAGTCGAGATGGTGGCGAGCAACCTTTCCCATCACGCTTGAAGTGTCCCCGTCATAGGGGACGAACCGCATGTCAGACAAACAAAGAACTCCGTTCGAGAACGACAGTAGATCCTTGTCGACCGTGTACTGAGGCATGCTCTCCTCTTGCTTCAGCTTCTGCAGGTACTTGATACAGTTGTCCACACGAGTAGGGTGCATCCGCAGCATCTTGTACGTCTCCGGGTTGTGCTTCAACGACGTGTTGACATAGTCTTCATAGTCGCAGAGCACTCGGTAGGCACACGGGCAAGATTCGATGGGTTCATACACGTTGCCGTTGCCCTTCATGAGTCTCCTGTCCTTGGAGAATTCGAGCATTTGATCGAGCATGACGACGTAGTCTGGGTCATCCTCTGACCTGACGATAATGTTGTTGACCGTCCCGTTGTTGATGAATATCTGCTGGTTGATACCGAACCGGTTCTGCATAGCCATCTCCTGCTGCTTGTACACGATGTCCATTGTCTTCTTGATGTCTGACTTGCCATTGATAAACTTCGGCTTTGCATCCCTCATGTAGACTATAATGCTCTCGTTTCCAGAGTTGACGTTGCACACCTTGACCTCGAGTCCTTCGTGGTCCTTGCTCTTCATCGTCACACCAGAGATCTCGGAGTTGGACGTCTCCAGCTTCGCATCAAATGAGCAGTCCCGTGGCACGCCATTGAGGAACTCGAGCGCCGACTTGGGCATGGTGAACGTCTTCGGCATCGCGCCGTGGCACTGGGAACCTAGTTTTACAATGTATCTGTTGCGGTCGATTGTTCCATCGATACCCTCTGCGTTCCGGAAGGTTATGGATCCATTCTTGAGTTCCACGTATTTGTTTATATCCGAGCAGGTCATTTCCTCAAGCTCCCTAGCAACTGCGTCCAACTTAATCTCGTGGTTCTGTGTGGGCGTCAGCGGTCCTTCAACCTCGGTGGTGGTGGCAGACGGCCGGCGCTGCGTAGAGTTCTGGGCCGGCGCCTTGTGCACGGAAGACCACTTTTTGTATTCGTCCGGGTTGTCCTCCTTGGCCCACATGCGCAGCGACCCGATGCCGAGGGCACTCGGTCCCTGCCTCGGTGGTCCCATGTTGCTCCACTTGCGGTCGTGCTCTCCATCGTCGTACTTTGTCGGGCAAAGCATGCCGAAGCGCTTCCAAAGCATGCGTCGCGCAATCGACTCGCCGACCGGGATGTTGTTGAGGGCCCATCCGACGTTCATCCAATTCGTTCGGGTCTTGGAGCGCTCCTCGCCGAGCAGGGCGCACAGGCTATCCAGCATCATCCAGGACTCGTCGTCGTCTGCGAAATCGCAGTAGACATCTTCGGTAGCGGCCCGGCGGTCGATCTCCTTCTTCACACGTTCCACCTGGTCGTCTTGGATCTTCTGGAGTCCTTCGGTTGTGAGCGCTGTCTCCATATATTTGTTCCTGATCGAGAGGCGCTCGACCAGCTCTCCGGGCGACAGCTCGCAGCCCTCGGTTACCTTGCCGTCCTTTGAGACGGTGTACGCTACCTGCCACGCGGAGGTCTCCTCTGGCTTCTTGGAGCCGTACATGAACCATCCTGCGTGGTGAGTATGAGGTAATCCGATGAGTACGAGGTAATCCGATGAGTATATTATACTCATTATTAATGGAATCCATCCTCACCGTTCCTCTCGATGACCGCCTCATCGTACATGTCACTGGGATCGTTTAGGTAGTCGTCCCCGAACGACTTCCAGTTGGTCAGCATGTCCTTCCTGACGGTGTGCTGGATGCAGGGATGCGTCACGACGTCTGGGACGACGAGGTGCACACCGTCCTTCCACGTACCGGGGATGTTACTCTCGCGCGGCTTTTGTTTCTCAAGGACGAAGCACTGAGTGTTCTCGGGTACGACCACGTACTTTGCGAGCTTCTTGAAAAACGCCTTGACGAACAAGCGGACGTCTGCGTCATCGTAGATCCTTGTTGGCTCGGACTGACGCAAGTCGATGTCGACTATTGCCGGGCCGATGTATCGGTGCTGCTCGACGATCGAGAGGAACTTTCCGGCATTTATTGCTTCAATGTAGGCACTCATGAATTCATCGTAGGCATTGGCAGCGACGTAATACTTTCCGCCGTTCATCGCCGTGTGCGTTGGCGACGCACCGGTCCTCTTGCATTCCGACTCGCATTTGCGAAGCACGTTGATCAAATTCATGGTCAATAGAAAGTTGCTCCATGAAAAAGGACTGAAGTGGTGGATCCTGATGTTTTGTACAATCCATAGCTGGGTTTCGGGTTTCGGGTTTCGGGTTTCGGGTTTCTCACTTGTGGGGAGTCTCGAAGCATACTGGGTCAAGGCGTACCGTTTGCTCGCGAACAAGAGAGTCGCGCCCGCACAAACATGTACTTGAAAAGAGCTATCTTTGTTTTATTTGTTGCCGTTGTTGCTGAATTTATCTACAAAAAGTGGTTCGTGTAGAATGTTGAAGAGGTTCTCGAAGATAAAAATAAGGGAAGCCCAGGATTTTGTATTCAACAAGCGCGGATCCCCTTTCACCTCTTTCCCCCAGCGGGGCGACCGGAAGGGAACAGTAAAATGAAACATCCAAAAACAAATAAAACAAATAGACAACCGTTTTTTGTATTGTCTATTTGTTTTATTTGTTTCAGCTTGGTTGGGTATCCAGGGCCACCACGTGGAGGTGCTGATTTTGGCCCCGTTTTGTTTCAAATACTTGAAACAGGAACACCTTCTCATCCAGATTACTTCTTGGTGTGGGACATACCTTTGCGTGTTAACACAGGCTTGTCGACGAAAGTCGGGTTGTCGTAAATGACGAATACCTTGGGTCGGGACGCAATGATTGCGAAGACGTCAGAGATTCCAAACATTTCGTATGACAGATGCAGTATATTAAGGGGTGTGAGGAGGTTGTTGTTGTATTCCTAACGTTCCGAAAAACCTTTCAATTTTTTTTGTATTTAAAGATTCTCAAACCACGCGATCGAGGACTCGGGGATGATACCGGCACTCACCTGCCATCGCTGGTGCTTAGCCAACTGCTTCACCAACTTAATTCCGTTCTTACGGGTCTCATACAGCTAGGGACATTTGATTGTGGGACACCTTTTATTTTGAAAAGTTGATTATGGGTATAAGGAAATGTGAGTGAAATAGTGTATCACCATGAGAAGAAGAAGTAGTGTCAGACAAAGGAGAAGGGGCTAAAACGTTTGAGAAGCAGAAGATGGTGGTAAATAACGTCAAGGTCCACTAAGTACTGCACTGTCACAACAGTGTCAAAAGCGCATCCAATGTGGCTATAGTGCAACCTGGAACCTAGACGTGAACTCTGCTTAACCTTCTTCTGCTTCTGATAACGTGGAGCGACCGGATGTATTCTGTGTTCCCTCGCCCCCCCCCTAAAACCCCAGCTTCCGGAGAGGCAAATGTGGGCGCTCAACCAACCGACCCACCTGGGTCAGTTAGCAGCTTACAATTGTTATCCTCTGGGCCAGCTTAAATGCTGAAATACGGGATGAAGGACACGAAGGATTGGGACCTTGATACAAAACCTTTAGCTGACCTACCCAATCAATTGGGTTCAAGGGTCACCGGTAAGGGTGTCCCACAAATTCTGTCTCTGACTGTATGAAGTCTCAATCGTGTCTACGAAACGGTCAACAAGAACGTCACTTGTAAAAGCACACCGACGCAGGCAACTGAACTTTTCGAAAGAAAGAATATCCTCGATGTTCTTGCTACTACACAACTGAGCTAGGGCAATGGACAAATTACCCTTCGTAGTGCTCATAACCACTTGAAACCCCTCGCGACTGATGTTCATATGCAAAAGGGGGATGATCAAGGTCCACAAAGTACTGCACTGTCGCAACAGTGTCAAAAGCGCATCCAATGTGGCTATAGTGCAACCTGGAACCTAGACGTGAACGCTGCCAAGAACCTTCTTCTGCTTCTGACAACGTGGAGCGACCGGATGTATTCTGTGTTCCCTCGCCTCCCCCCAAAACCACAGTTTCCATCGAGGCGATCGTGAGCGTGAGCGCTAAACCGACCGACCCACTTGGGTTTGTCAGCAGCTTCCCTTGTTATCCTTTGGGCCAGCTTAAATGCTGGAATACAGAGATGAAGGGCAAAAATATGTGCTCGCCTTTAGCTGATCTACCCATTGGGTTCAAGGATCACCGGTAGGGTGTCCCACAAATTGCGTCTCCGACTGTATACATGTATAAAAATAGGAACGACTCGCTACAGTCGGCGGAACAGTAAAGTTGATCGTACACCTTTTCATGCGCTCCGGCGTGATCCAGAGTTTGTGATCAACTCGTTCACTACCGCCGTGATGCCTTCGCATTCGAACACCAAGCTGTGGTATGAATCGTCAGCATGGCAAACCGTATGTCTGCCGAAACTACGCAGTGTGGCATACAATCCGATGCGGTCTCCGACATGCAACGGCGTGTCCCCAGTGGTGCATGACAGGCTGCATGTGCCCTCGCCAGCATCACTCGTGTCATAGATGGTGGTGTAACTAGGCACTAACACTGTGATGGTCCGTGGTGGCAGGAACACCGCCTCGTCCACATCAAACCATTTCTTGATCATGTCCCTTCGTAGGGCGTCTACCGCATGCCATGTGTGTTCGTCACCTATTTTGAGATCCAGGGTGGCACCGGTCTTGAATGTGCCGTCGCCTGACGGACTGAATATCGCAACGATTTCTCCCATAGGAATGGTGACAAAGGCGCACGGGACATGACTGGGGAACTTCTCACAGGCACCGGTGGCATCTGCCCCGATCACGATCATATTGTTCTCAAATAAAGTGGGACACACCTTATACTCATCCAGACTGCAGATCGTTGCTTTTGGGCAACGTTGGGGGGTGCAGCAGGTTTAAGAGGTTCTCGAAGATGATATTCCGAGTAGCCTCTTTGGTAAACCGTAATTCATCAGGGAGGAGCTCATTCGGCGGACCTGGCATCCGAGCCGGGTGATGCAGTGTCTGGACTTTGAGGAAAAAGGTAAAAAAAAAACAGTTGTTCTCGAATAATTACTTATTCGCGACCCTTGCAATCCTTGAGCAATGACACGATCCTGGGGATTGTGATGAGGAGGCGCTTTTGGCGCTGGATCTTTTTGTGCTCGATGTACTTGCGGTACGTGCGCTGGATCTTGCGCGCCGAGCACCACGCTCGCAACCACTGGGACGCTATGTGCTGTACAAAGTCCCATTCCATATTGACGAATCCACAATCTGACACCCAATCGATCATCTCGTCATCCACCTCAATGAACAGACTGCTTAAAATCTTGCGTGTGATGTGAGGGTGATCGGAACAAAAAGGATTGTACGGGAAGACGGCTTCCAAACCAAGAAGCATGCCTTGGAAGCGGGGATCGCATATGATATTGTCCGGCGAGACTGTCATCAGATTGAGGATAAACAGCTTGGCGTGGTTTCCTGTGTAGTCGTTGGCAGTAAATTCTCCGTAGAAGATCCTTTTGTATTTCGTTGTCCCACGATTGAATGGCGAGCTTTGCAAGTACCTTCCAAACGCGCGCCATGGGCGGAAGGAGTTCTCTTGCGCGATCGCAAAATGGATCCGACGGAACGCCCGAAGTGTCATTGGCAACATCGTTGTATAATTCAGTAAAGTTTGCCATTGTGTTTGTGGGTATTTGTGGGTGTTTGTGGGTGTTTGTGGTGGTTATTTCTTTTATGACAATTCAGTCAATTTTTTTTTCACATGCGGCTTTCGCATGCCCCCCATCCGTCCATTCATTCTCACCCACGACACGGCGGCTTTCGAAGCCTCGTTGGCAATTTCATGCTGCATGGAATTTCTCTGAGCTAAACCCAATCTCCTGACTCTTCAGATACGCTTACTACAAAACTAAACAGCAATCTGGTCCAGAACGACGAACATCTTCCTAATCTTCGTCGGCACATACTGAGCGTCGATTGTAGGAGATGCTGCGCGTAGCGCATTCGCGTCTGGCTCCCTTACCATACTTATTATGTTCTCTATCACGTCAGGTGGAATTGATGACAATAGGGTTGGGTCCAACTGTCTGGCAAGACAAGTGGTTTCGTTTGGGCAGAAGCGGATCACGGAATCGCCCACAACAGCGTCGGATGCAATGATGCGGGTTAGTCTCCTTTCTAATACATTCCACTCCACATAAATCTCAACAATGCATGCCCTCCGTCTAGGTCCATCCTTATTGTTCTCCCATGCTCGCATGTGCTCCAACAGTGTCAGTCTCCTCATAAGCGCACAGACGAGTCCGTTGAGATTGCATTTGCGGATATGAATATTCTCATGCCACATTTTTTGAGGGTCTAAGGGTATGCTATCGTCCTTGACGTACGCCTCGAACGCATTGCGTTGTAGAAACAAAACCTGCAAACTGTCAGGAAATCCAAACAATTGACGCACATCGGCATACCTTGCACATTGTACTCCAATGTTCAACGATTTAAACCCCACCTTGAAAGGCATACTTGATTATACATGCACAGCTTTTTACTCCTTATGTCGTCAGTACCAACATCCAGGAGTCATTCCTCGAATCCGCGATTCATCTTTTCATTAACTGCCGTCTCAAGCAGGCGTCTGCTTACCAAACTATTCCGGTATCATGAAAGGGAATCGCGGGACCCACGGAGTGGGGCAGGGGAATTCAGCTGCGGACTCGCGAAAGATCTGACTTGTCCATCGGAGGAGGACACACGCAAACGGCGGAACACTGCCGAATGTATCGGAGGACGCACGCAAACGGCAGATGGACATTATACTGTAACATTATTCACCGGTCTGAGTGTAACAGTGTCGAAAAGTGCCCGGTTAAAATCTAGAATTTAGCGCAACCGCCGCACAGGTCAGTGTCCTAACACCGCACCTGTGCTCCAGCGCCCGCACTGCGTCGCGCACGTCGTTGATCTGTTGTTGCATGTGCATGTTGGCTGCGATGAGCTCAGCGCGCATATCATTAATGTCGTTCAAATGTTGATGCATGCGTTGCATGATGCGGAGCTCGCATGCAACGAACTGCTCTTGGGTGACGTAGAAGGGTAGTTGGTTTTGCAGGGGGGGCGGCTCCATGTTCATGTCCCTAAAGGCGAAGCAGACAAGGAAACGCTATATATAAACGTACATAGACAAAGTGCTGACGATTGAATGCAATCTCATGCATCTCAATGTCAAAGCAATCCAAAGAATCCATGCACGCCGGCGGATCCTCGTCCAGACTCATCACGCACACGCACGGAACTGATGCGGCGGCGGCGGCTTATCGCCCAGCCACATCACGCACGGCAGAGGCAGCGTGTAGTCCATCCTTATCACACATCATGCCACGCGGCGGCTTGAGAAGGTTGCAACACTGGAAATCGATCGTCATTGATTTGAGCATAACAACAACGCGGCGGATTATTATTAATTCGCGGTACCGGATTAGATTTGAGAGTAGGAGCACATGATGGCGTCCGTGAAGACTCGTCGCGCCTTGTTCATTTTTCCAAGTTACTACGTAGACGGGTTGGGATTCTTGCTTATTCACACATTGCAAGAGTGTGGTACGCTGCCAAGGGACTTGAAGGGGTACAGATGTGGCGGAGCCATGAAGGACCATGATGTTTTTGTCAACAAGGTTTTGGGTTCTGGTATGGAGATCAATGTTCTCGAAGGCACCGTGTGCCGGAGGACCGTCATGGACCAATTGGCTTGGTTGTTGGAGCCCTCAGTGGACGTTGCTCTTTTGTTATTCTGTGGGCATGGCATGAATGAGGGGTCGCCACGTCACGGTACATTGGTATGTTCTTACAAACAGCTGGTGTCAGCTGATGCCATCGATGCGGTGGTGGCAGCTCAACGTTTTTGCGGCACACTCATCCGCGTGCTCAACATGTGCGAAGAAAATGCCATTGCCCCCGGCCCTGGTCTGCCGTTCCAGCACGGAAGATCTCTGCTTGACGCATCAAGAGCAGATCATGATGCACAGTTCCATCTCGTTGCACACAAGGACGTGATGTTGTTGGCAACTGGGACTTTTGAAGAAACGGCAGGTGGCAAGGCAGGCACACACTTCATCGCTGCCCTGGGCAGAATGTTTGACGCAGAGTCGATCTTAACCTACGAGCGCCTTGATGAGCTCTTGCAGAGGCACTGGCCTGGTGGCAGTGGGAGGGCACTTCTGTATCCTGCAAGGTTGAAAGGGATCTTCGGATGGCCGGCTAATGGTTCACATGTGAGTGGCGATTCTGCATGACGATCACAAGCAGACTCTATTTGTTTCTGAA
This sequence comes from Chlamydomonas sp. ICE-L, assembly GCA_013435795.1. Taxonomy (NCBI): domain Eukaryota; kingdom Viridiplantae; phylum Chlorophyta; class Chlorophyceae; order Chlamydomonadales; family Chlamydomonadaceae; genus Chlamydomonas; species Chlamydomonas sp. ICE-L. The sequence goes on from JACBWV010000480.1 coordinate 128,502, forward strand.
GGGGGAGCGCGTGCAGATTGGATTCATTTTGATGACTCGCGTACACCATTCACTGTAACGCTTGGGCTTCTCACCTTACATCAGGCAGAGGCCCCTGTAGGAAAACCTGTTATCGTTAAAACTACTGGTGGGTGGGTACACCACAGTTTGTTGATGGTAGTTTTTTCAGATGGTAGGAAAGAGTTCGTTGTGCGTTTCTAAAAAACGAGTCTAAACAACGCAACATCCATACCTGATAAAAACCATTGAGCGATTGCGCGAAGAAAAAGAGTATTCATCGACGCGATGCCGACCGATATATATATCCCGCCTTGTCAGCCCATTTCAAAACCAGTTCGCAAACTAGGAAAGGCGTTGTCGCTGGACATGGACATTCTCGGCACAACCAAGTTTCTTGATCGCCTCCACTGCCAGAATGTCAGCCGTCTCCATGCACTGCGGGCGTCATCGGCTGTTTCCGGTGATCCACGCATCTTGAAGTATGACGCATTGCTTCACCTTATTAAACAAAGACACCACACATCCCCACCGTCACGTTTGTTCCTCGTCGCTGTGGAGTACTTCTTCGATGACGGCTGCTACAAGATCTCCAACGGAAGCGCCCTTGTATTCTCACATGCTATCAACACCCTTTTCGTTGTGGAGCCGAAAATCCTCAAACCCCCCCCTGCCCAGTATGGACATGCCAAGGTGTCGAAAGCCATACAGCAGGCCACTATGGGCGCGACTAGACTTTTGTCCTGGCTACCGCATCTCATAAACATGGACCTGAAAGACGGAACCTCACTTGGATATGTGAAAATTTCTCGTATGATCGTGACCGCTGTGAATCGCGGTGGACGCGTCTTCTGTCAAGATATCCACAGCCAGGAAATTTACTAAGAATTGGAGGAGGAAGACCCATACAGCTAGGGACATTTGATATTGGGACACCTTATATTTGGGGATTCTGAAAAGTTGACCAATTCAAGATTTGTAACCGAGTACAGTGATCAGTTCCAAGTACCAGTCTGAATCATTGATGTTCAAGCCTCCTCATGTGATTGTGTTCAGCAACAGGACTTGAGTTCCTTGAGTTGAGCGGATTTGTGATTCCTTGGTGCTGATGTCTCAAGCTAACGAGTCGTTCAGGAAGCTCTAAATCCTGATTAGAAATTTAAAAAAAATCGGCCGGGAGGCAGGAACGCCCATTATGTTCAAAGTACCCTGAAAAGTCAAACTGATGGCTAACATCGTGCGCATCAATAATCCTTTAGCAGAAACGGCAGCAATTAGTGTCAATTTGGACATTCGCAATGTCCTAGAAATTTGGATATTTAAGGAGGACACGCAAACGGCGGAACACTGTCGAATGTATCGGACACCGAATGGCACACGCAAACGGCGGAACACTGTCGAATGTATAGGAGGAGGAGTGTACACAAGAGGCCGAACACGGTCGAATGGCACACGAAAACGTACATTCATGACACACGGATGCGGTGGCGGATTCTCGTCCTCGACTGAAGTGTAAACAACCATTCTTCAGTATAAACAACCATCAGCACATCACACTTCACAAACGAATGAGTTCCTTTGACGAAATCAATGAAGATGTATTGGATATCATTCTATCCAATGCGATTTCTAACGAATCCCACCTCAAACAAGTGCCTCTCGTTTGCAAACAGTGGAGATGCTCCGCACCCCGGTGTGTCGAAAGGATCCACTTAAGACATTATAACAGTTTGGAATACGCATTATCACGCATTTGCAGGCTCAAAGAGTTGAAAATCGGTATCAATCGGGGGAAAGACGTACCCTACCAATCAATGTCGGCTATCGAAGACAAGATCCAAGACATATCGCCGCTGTCCGGCCTCACTTCGTTGGTTCACCTGGACATATCGAACACCTACGTGACCGACATATCGCCACTGTACGGACTCACTTCGTTGACGCAGCTGAACATGTCGCACACACCTCTGTACAACATGCAAGCTCTGTACGGACTCACTTCGTTGATTCACCTGAACATGGCGCACACACTTGTGACCGACATATCACCACTGGCCGCCCTCACTTCGTTGATTCACCTAGACATTTCGCTATCACAGCTTTCCGGACTCACCGCGTTGGTTCATCTGAACATGGCGTACACACGGGACCTATTATCACCGCTTTCCGGCCTCACTTCGTTGATTCACCTGAACATGTCGTCCACACGTGTGGACGACATATCACCACTGGCAGGACTCACTTCATTGGTGCACCTCGACATTTCGAACACCGACGTGGACGACATATCACCGCTTTCCGGCCTCACTTCGTTGATTCACCTGAACATGGCGTCCACACGTGTGGACGACATATCACCGCTGGCAGGACTCACTTCGTTGGTTCACCTGGACAGTTCGAACACCTACGTGGACGACATATCACCGCTGGCAGGACTCACTTCGTTGACGTACTTGAAAAATGGATGGAATGATGTGTAAAATTGTTCAACGGGTCATCCTTAGTAATATTATTGTTCATTTTCCGTTTAAAATAGGGATTGATTTGAGCCTCCGGCATTCAATGGGCGTTCCTGCCTCCCGGCCGATTTTGACTGGTTGCGAAACATGGTATGGAGCGGAATTGTGATTCCTTGGTGCTTATGTCTCAAATGAGGTGTTCATGTGGTAAGGGCCATAAACTGAGCCGTCTACTGCGATTCTTAGGCCAAACGGTTATGGGCTTGTGATTCATTCAGATACCTACAAAACCGCGGGGAGGCAGATGTGATGCAGGGAATGTATTCAGTTCAGCAAACTGTGCGTCAATGATGAGATGGCATGCCTTCCATGCATACCTGAGGCAGCGACACATCGTTGCAAAGTGCTCGCAGTTGTTAAATGCGGCGTTGTAGACAAATGGGGTTTGCTCAGCATCTTTGACCAGAGCGAGGGCAAGGCTTGCCGAGAGGGTCTGATCCAGAGCAGCCCCTTCGGGGTACAAAGCCTCCGCAAAGATAGAGCCGTTGGCAACGAAGTCTTCGTAGGATCGCAATGAGACGTTGGCCTGCTCCTTAGAAATTCCCCACACATCAACGACTGTCGGGACTTCGATATCCCCTGGTGCCACCACTTGCTGCCCGACAAAGATGCCATGGTGCCTGTAACCGGATGCGTCTTTGACCATGATCTGGGCGCCAGGCTTAAGCTTGCCGAACATAGCATAGCCGCTCTTGTACGGCGTCAGGGTAGCATATGGGTGCCCGAGGTCTGGGGGTGACCAATCTGGAAGCATTCGCTTGATGTGGGCGATTGCCGATGTGAGGATGTCGGTAAGGGGATCTTCCCGAGATGCCATGTTTGTCTCAAATTGAGCTGCTGACTCGTGTTAAGCTTCGAGATAGATAATTATATAGGGATCTTTTTTATGCGAACGTCATTTTCTCATTGCAACACCGGGGGGGACATGGGTTTTAATTCAGTACTTTTATTGATTGGGTACAAGGATACCTGGTACAGATGGGATTTGTAAATGAGGAATCCGTATTGTCGAAGCCGACAGTGTGTGTGCTTACAGGGTTCAATACTGTCCAAGACGCATTTAAGATTGTCCCTCACAAACACATTCCATTTGTCATACTTTGTGTGCATAATGGGCATTTAGCATATGCATTTAATGACATTGAGGAGGTGCGCATTGAGCCAGATTTTGTGTTATTGAATGCCCTTGGTCTAAAACATCGTGTGTTTGTGTTGTGTGACAGGTTTACAGATCTTACTCCCAATTATACACTTGACGGAATACTAAAATGAAACCGTTTTCTGGAGTGTACGGCACACCTTACGGTGTAACCAAATGGTGTAGCAACCCACGGGGCAGTGGAACACCAATACGATTTTGAATCAACAAATTGCAGGATGTTAACGAGAATAACGTGGTTCTTTTTTAGATCACGGCTCTCCATCCTGCAGACTCCGTATCGTTCTTTTGTCGGTACTTTCGAGAGTGTCCATTGAAGGACCAGCCGCACTTAAGCGATCGACTCTTCCCCGGTACCGTGGCCCAAAAGAACACGGGGTCTTTGTTGATGTGCAATGCGTCATGAAAGGAGGTTTCTTTGCTGGACGGGCCATTTTGTAGGACCATCCACTCGTACACTATAATGTCTGTCGACGCCTTATACCGTTTATTGGGATGTTTCATTTTACTGTTCCGCCGACTGTAGGTCGTGCGTGAGCCACGTCATCTGCGCATCAACAAGTTGCGATGTTGTTGTACCCCATTGCAATGATTTGTTATGGCTGGATTTGGAGAGAATGCAATTTGCGTTTTTGTTCTAGATTGTGACAAATTTTCCAGGAAGATCGTCTTATCTGATCATAATTGTGAAAGACAGCCAAACACTACATCACAGTCGACGACAACTTAAACTCACACACGCGTAGCGTTGGCTGCTGTCGAATGGCACACACAGGACACTCATTGACACACGCAAACATGTAGACGAATCCTCTTCATACAGTCGACGGAATACTAAAATGAAACCGCTTTCTGGAGTGTACGGTGTAACCAAATGGTGTAGCAACCCACGGGGCAGTGGAACACCAATACGATTTTGAATCAACAAATTGCAGGATGTTAACGACATTAACGATGTTAATGGGGGGGAGGGAGCAAGACGCCGACGACGTCAGGATAACAAGAGACCAATTCAAGATTTGTAACCGCATCTAATACACGAAGCGGTTTCATTTTAGTATTCCGTTGACTGTACGCCCCCATGGATGAACGACCTAGCCTCAGATGCTGTCTTAGCTCGCTCCTGCTGCTCAGCATTTATAACTGCTGGGTCGTCTAGCTTCCAAATGGCCTTGCCATCTGGTCGGTCTTCCAATCGAACACCAAGCTCCACAAGGGCCACATCACGCACACGGTCGCAAGCTGTCATGGTCTCCTTGGGATCAGCCTGGGTGCGGGCAAGTGATCGCACCTCATCACGGAATGCAGCAAAGGCATCCAGGTAGCCTGCACCCTTGGCATCCCCAGCCCCGCCTGCGGCGTCAGCAAAGCCAGGCTTGTCCCAGGATGCATCGACAATACCAAACATGGACAGCATCCTGGTCACATAGGTGGACACCTTGCGTAGGAGAAAGGGCTGGGCCGGGGCAGCTGCAGAAGCAGACTCTCGCTTCTTTGAAAGGTAGATGTTGGTGCTCTTGATGAGCTCGCTGAGGGTGTCCATCACAGCTGCGGTGTTCAGGTTGTCAAGCAAGTGCTCATGCACCTGATTCTGTACTGCCTGCAGCTTTTGAGACAGGTCCCTCTCCTCTGCCTGCCATTTAGCACAGGAGGTGATTTCGTCCACCCCGCGCACAGCAACCTCAATGTTCTGGAAAAAGTTTTTCAGCTGCGCTTCCCGAGTCTTCATTTCGGCCCTGGAGGCCTCTCCATACACCATGGACTTGTTCCAAGACTGCAGCACAAACAAGAGACGCAACTGGCGAGCAGAGAATGACTTCAGAGCCTCCCTGATGGTGATGAAGTTCTTCAGTGACTTGGACATCTTCAGCCCTTCAATCTCCAAGTGGCCAGAGTGGAGGAAGTACTTAACCCACTGGTGGCAGCCCTCGTTATGGTAGAATGCCTCAGCTTGTGCCAGTTCATTGTCATGGTGTGGGAACCTCAGGTCATCCCCACCGGTGTGGATGTCCATGCGGGATCCGATCAGGGTGCTAGCCATGGCACTGCACTCGATATGCCAGCCAGGCCGCCCCTGGCCCCAAGGAGACTCCCAGAAGGGCTCCCCAGGCTTCGACGCCTTCCACAAGGCAAAGTCAGTGTTAGAGCGCTTCTCTGATGTCTCGAAGTTGGAATCCCCCTCGGCTGCTAGTGCAGAATATCCCACAGCCCAAGGCTTGAGCTTGCCGTAGGTGTGGCCACACGCCCTGAAATTCGTTGTATCGAAGTAGACACTTCCATTGCTCTCATAGGCAATGCCATTGTCTACAATTTTCTTGACGTAGTCCACAATCTCGTCCATGTACTCGCTGACACGGGTGAGCACATCTGGGCGGCGCACACCCAAGGAATCCATATCTTGAGTGAACTCCGCCTCATACTTGGCAGCATGCGCCCTAAAGATTGATGAATCCGTCACGCTCTTGCCTTGCTCTCTGTCCAGCTCCTCAGATACAAAATCCGAGGCAACCGCGTAGATAGTAGCTGAATCGCCAGCCTGTCCTAACGCTCTCAGGGCTGTCTGAATCTGACTTAGCTTGTGGGCCTCGTTTTTAATAGCACCCTCCAGCTCGTTCAGTTGTCGCTGAAGGACCCCCTTTTTGTCAGCTGCAGCAGCCTCCTGCTCTTCCATGGCTGTGACCACCAAGGCCTCCGCTTCTGCGAGCTTTGCTCTCTGCTTTGCAAAGCTGTTCTGGACAGCCTTCTCAGCGAAATCTTTTACCTCAGCGTCCGTGTGCTTTCCTTCCTTGTACTTTGCCAGTAGGTAGTTGCGGCGAGCGCGGAGGATGATCTTGTCGTCAACATCTGTAACATTCATGACGTAGAGAATGTTGTAACCAAAGTAGTCCTCCAGCACTCGGCGGATAATATCAAACGTGACGTAGTTCCTAGCATGCCCCATGTGCGAAACATCGTAAACAGTGGGCCCGCAGGTGTACCAGGAGAGACTCTTGCTACCCGGTCCCGAAGCTGGGACGAATGGAACTTTCTCATCCAGTAAGCTGTTGTAAAGCATGAGCGATCCTGGGGGTGCTTTGGCATTGTCATCGCTGCCGCCTACGCATTTGGAGCCATCCGTGCGGGTCCACTCGCGGACGATACTTGCCTTGGACATTGCTCGCGCTGACGGAAGTGCTTCTGATCTGAGGAGGGCTACGAGGGAGGAGCACAGAGACAGAGAGGCTCGCCAGGGAAGCTTCAGAAAACTATGCAGTCCAGCACAGGGAGCTGAAGAGGAGGGGGGGGGTGTGCAGTCCAGCACAACAAAGTAGCTAAAACTCATACAATATATGATTGCCACCGCATTATACCGGTTTTTTTGATGTTTCATTTTACTGTTCTGCCGACTGTAGAATAGTAATATAGAGACCCAGCCCTAGATTATTGTGTATTTGTGTATATGTGTTGGGGTAGAAGGAGGTCAAAACATTCCCCGTTCGAAACCAAAAGGGGTGTCCAAGCAGAAGCCTGCTTAATACACGTCTGTCTTCAGAGTCCCTTTATTACCATTTTGAGCCCCCCTCTGCGGCACCCCATCTGATCACGTTGCGAGTCAGCAGCTCAATTCCCATAGTCTGAAAAGAGTCTCCATCTCGGGAACAACAACTATTTCAAAAAAAAAAAAAAAAATCCATCAATCAATCCCTATTTTAAACGTGTTCACATGAACACCTCTGAAAAGACTCTCCATCTTGGGAACAACAACTATTTCAACAAAAAATAAGAATCATCCATCAATCAATCCCTATTTTAAACGTGTTCACATGAACACCTCTGAAAAGACTCTCCATCTTGGGAAGAAGAATTATTTCAACAAAAAATAAGAATCATCAATCCATCAATCAATCAATCAATCATCCCTATTTTAAACGTGTTCACATGAACACCTCTGAAAAGAATATGTTTTAGAGGTTGTTTGTGTGTGAAATGATTCTCTCTATTTGAAAGGCATTTTGAAGAGTCCGCATATGCAGACAGCCATTAACATCCACAATTGCTTTACAATGTACCCCACCCGCCCCGGAATTCTTGCGAGGCCCGAGCAATATTGCAAACTGGAAGTTAAGGTAGGCCGCATGATTGATTACATGCTGACAGGTTCTTTACAGAACGCAGTGTCGAGCGAAGTGTAGAAGATAAACACATACAAGAGGACATTGGGAGGACTTGGGATTATGATGTAACATAATTCACTTGTCTGAGTGTATAAGAGAACTGTGGGAAACGCCTTCTTCCTAGAAAATCCACATTGTTTTATGTGTCTTCGATGCCGTACTGATCAATAATCTCACATTACAACTCTTGCAAATTATACCGACCGAATCCTTGCATGTTATGAAGGGGTTCCTGTTTGCGATCATGCAAAGACCTGTGTTCTCGTGCATTGTACACATCCCCTTCAATCCAACGATGAAGACTGTGTCCCTACACGACCGATGCGGGCTCCAGAAAACGCCCAGAATACAAATTGTTACCCATGCAGATGGTAGGTGGACCACGCCACTTCCCCAGGCTCTGGCGCGGATCGCGCGTCTCCACCCACAACTCATCCGAGCGTTGCTGTAACTCTACGTACGTCGGACGCTCAGAAAATAGCCTGCCTAACAAACGCGCAAAGTGCGTGGCATGGGACACATTCTGAACTTCCTGCGGCCCGCTGGAGTAAATAAGCACCCAGGGGAACGGCGAACACGCTTCCAACCATGGGCCACTGCTGATGGCTCGCTCGCAGACGGCTCCGCGTTGCAGACGTTGATGGTGCATACCACAGTGCCTTTGTAGCGCGCGGCATGCAATGCAGCAGCGATGTCTGACAGCGCGATGCAACTGCCATCAGCCAGAATCAACTCAGCTCCCTTACCACCGTGACCACACAGCTGAATGAGCAACACCGATGCTTGCTGTGATGCACGTGCCTCGATCTCCTGCATGATGTACTGCCGTGTGAGGCTGCTGCCTGTGAGCGTGTGTACGCTGTTGATCTGGTCTGCGCCTAGCAACTTGAGGTGCTCTGTGCACATTCCAGCCGGTAGGGGCCGTGGCAACCGCCCCAGACGCTGCAAGTATGCATGCACTGCCTGCTCCATCGCAGCTGTTGTGCCTTCGGCATCCGTATTGTTTCCCGAGGGAGGCACCCACTCGTAGTTCGGGTACACAGCAAGCAGCTCTAGCGACAGCCCCATGTCTGTCACGGAAACCTCTTCTTCGGTGCATGCGTCGCAAAAACACGGTGGATCAGGCCCCATGCCCCTTGCCACATGATGCGACATTGCTTTTAAGCATTGTGATGAACGCAACATCACTGCACGCCACAATGCATCTTGCACGTGATTAGAGAGGTTGAGCTCCTTTGCAAAAGCGGCAAAACGACGCCCTTGATGGTGTTGGCACATCAGAGGGGCAAGCAAGTTCATCGCCTCGCGCTTTGTATTGGTGTACCATACAGCATTCATCATCTGGATGTGCACAGGGCATCCCAGGTCCGATAGCCTAACACAAATCTAATTCGGATGTATACTAAAACGGATGTATACTGTCTGTACGGGGGCGAATTCTGGTTTGTTAGCTGCTTGACAACCCTATTTTATCGCGGTATTACTTAAAGCCTACAGTATAATTGTGTACACAGTCACTGCTTTCATTGTTTCATGCACACAGATAATAAGCATGGACTTCACTAATACATCACCAGCTCAGCTAGGCATCATCATCGCTGACGGAGGACCACACAAGAATGCTGCATTGGCTGCACTTGACCAAACTGCTGAGCGAGCTGATGAGGCAGTGCGGGTGGCGCATGCGGTTGTTGAAGCTGCCGTAGCCATGCTGCGAAACAACAGGTATGATTTGATTTGCGCTTGTGATTGCACAAAGGTGGGTCATCAACTCAACGGAGAAATCGGTGCTTCAGACTGCCCTGCAAGTCCTTCACACGCATTGCATGACAGACTTCAACAGAGAGGAGAGCAATGCTGTGATCACGATATCGACTTGGTGCAATATCGTCATTCAACAAAGTGGCCATGTCGCTCTTGTGCAGGGAGGGATTGGAAGGCGGGCATGGGTTTGATCAATTGCGTCATGGAGTTGTACATGATAATTGGATTAATAGGGAATGGTACTACTTTGCCTCATGGTATCACCGGATGAGGAAGATGCTCAGACCTCCTCTTTTGAAAAATCGCAGAATTAAATTATCACTACTCAAGAGAAAGTCGTGTGTATCAAGCCGTATAGGATCAACCTGTTAACGACCATATCACAGTTTAGTGAACGTGTTAGCCAATTCAGTCCATGACTTGCAATCGGCAGGGTGTCGCATGTCTCGTCCAATGAAATTAATTGTGAGTTGGTTAGCTGCGTTCTGGTCACACCACTTCCAGAATTGTGCCGCCGCAGTGAGACATGCAGAGGATCCATGTTTGGCACAATACGACTCACCGAACTTCAGCCCACCATTGATGTAAATTACAAACACTTTGTTTGGGGAGGTTTGCTCCTTCGTCCAATGCTCCAGCGCTACGTACGAGTCAACGACTTTTGTCGCGACATGGTGCACTTGAGACAGCCTAAGCCACTCGTCCACCGAATGGGGTTCGATATGTGCCGTACACTCCAGAAAGCGGTTTCATTTTAGTATTCCGTCAAGTAATGGGCGTTCCTGCCTCCCGGCCGATTTTTTTAAATTTCTAATCAGGATTTAGAGCCTCCTGAACGACTCGCTAGCTTGAGACATCAGCACAAAGGAATCACAAATCCGCTCCATACCATGTTTCGCAACCAGTCAAAATCGGCCGGGAGGCAGGAACGCCCATTAAGTGTAGAATTTGAATGCATACGTGGTCTTCAACATCTTCAGCCAGTCAGATCCGTGATGGTCATGATACTGACTGAGTTGTAAGATGGTGTCTCGACCGTCTGGGGGAATGCTGCAAGGGTGAGAGACAGACACGATGACGGCACGAGCTTTCGACTGCATGGCATTGTGTAACAATTGGCGGCCTTGTACATTACAAAGATGGATGTCATCAAATGCTAGCACATTGAAACCATCAAGTGAAGGTGATTCTGATTCTGATTCAGACAGTTTACACAACTTTGCCTCTGGTGTATGTAAAGCATGGTACTCCTTGTTATGTTCTGTCATGACCAATATTAGAGTGGTTGGTGAATGTTGAGCAATAAGTTGAGTGATAGCGTGACTCTTCCCACTTTCCCTGCGCCCTAAAATGTACATTACTTGTGGCTTACAAGTTGTCTGTGGGATGCTCATTTACTCACATGACTAGGGAATTTGATGCATATAATAAACGCAAACAAACAAGCTACAGTCGGCGTGTCCAGGAAGAGAGGCGATCGCTTCAGTGGGCACTCTCGAAGGTCGAAGACCGATTATCGCTGTCCGGCTTCATTTCGTTTTGTCGCCGGAGCAAGGTGCTCGACATACCCCCGCTGGCAGGACTCACTTCGTTGATTCACCTGAACATGAAGGGCACCGACGTGGACGACATATCACCACTGGAAGGACTCACTTCGGTGGTTCACCTGGACATTTCGAACACCGACGTGGACCTCACGCCGCCGCTGCCCTTTCTGGCCACGAGATGTCCATGTACAGCCATAGTCCATCGGCAACCAACGGATTCAATATTCAACAAGCGGCGGAGCCCCTTTCACCTCTTCCCCCCAGCGGAGCGACCGGGGGCGACCGGAGGGGAGCCCACACAAAGGAGTCCGCGAGGAACCGAGCGGGTGGGCGACCGGAGGGGAGCCCACAGTTCACAGTTCACATCAAGCATTAGACTTGTTTGTAAAAGATTCACTTGTTGGTAACGCTTGGGCTTCTTTCTCACTGAAAGTCATCGGAGCGCACTGGAACACTTGAGCTTATCACTGGAACACTTGAGCTTATCACTGTAACACTTGAGCTTATCACTGGAACACTTGGGCTTATCACTGGAACACTTGGGCTTATCACTGGAACACTTGGGCTTATCACTGGAACACTTGGGCGTTTTCCTGGATAATAAGTGAACAAAGCCTGTCGAGATGAACAGCCTGATGTTGTTGGTGGCCAAGATACTGGGCGTAAAGTCAGAAGGTGCTGATAGTGACGTTTTCGCCCTCATGGAGGGCGCGATGAATGTCATGGGAATTCACAACTTGCTCCCGCAGTCAGCCCGCCGTGTTGACATAGCTGAAGTTGCCACAGAGCTCCTTTATGGCGATCAGATCCTCATTCGGACAGCGGGTAGCAAGCAGAGATTCCATCATGGAATCTTTGTTGGTCCCATTTCAGGAGTGCAGGGGGGTAAAAATCTCGTGGTTGATTGTTGGGGCTCACAGGATGCGGGCAAACAAGAGGCCAAGATCCGGCTGCGTACATTGGGCGAATTCATGGCTGTCCCCGGCTGGCCTGAGCTTGCTGTAATGTGTTGGGATAGCGACACACCAGAGCTTCGGGAGTTCTCGGCGGCACTGGCGTTGGGGCTGCACAGGGATCTGCAAGATTGCTCTGGCCTCTATCACTTGCTGGGCCGCAACTGTGACCACTTTGCGACATGGTGCCGTACGCTCAGGTGGGATTCAGTTAAGTTGTCTCGAATTGCCGCTCAGGTGTACCTGATGACACATGCGATGCATTTTCATCCAACACAAAAAATCAAAACCTGGTTTGTTTAAAAGATTGTTGGTTCACTACAATTTTTTTTTGAGGAGTCTGAGGAAAGTTTGTAAGGTGTGCCCCACTTTATTTGAAACGCGGATGAGGCAACGAGGACCCCGCGCGCCAAATAGACTACGTTTCGAAAAAAATTGAAACGATTTCTCCAGCACAACAACCAACAACTACAACACACGTAATCGCCAAATTCACTCACTGAAATACCCGAAATGTCTGGATCCACAACAACCACCTCTAACGCCCGCTGCACTTGCGCCGGGACCAAGAATGACGGTTTCCCATGTTCCCGAATCCTAACTGACGGCAGTAAATACTGCTTCAACCACGTCAAGCAGGACCCCTCCTTCAAGGAGGAGTCCAATGCGTCTGAAGAGCCGATGACTACTACAGTCGAAGACTACGATGCGCTCCTGCGCGAGCTCGAGAACTGTCGGATCAAGAATCAGACACTTATCAAGCATAACGATGAGCTGAAGCTCATCTCCGAGACTACCATGCATGAGAATATCCTGCTGAAGAGTCAGCTAGTTCCAGAGTTGTCCCCGTACCACTTTGGACACGACCTGCTCACCAGCCTCAATCTGCCATTCTGCAATACGAAGTGCTGCATCGTCCTGCTCGATTCGTCCGGAGCTAGACAGTGCAAAAACAATCGCCAGGCCACTGGCCTTCTGTGCACCACGCACGCGTCATCACCAAAGCATGTAGCAGAAAAGGTCAACAAGGCCTACGCTACACGCTGTTTCGAGAGACACGCGAAGGTCATCAGCGCATCTCAGACACAGTCTGATTGCGTAACCGCGTACACATCTGCGTGCGATGACAACAAGTACAACTACTCTGCGGCTGCTGCTCCGGCGCCGTCGTCGTTCTCATCATAGTTCGTTCGTTCGTTCGTTCGTGCATACATACATACATACATGCATGCACAAGCGAACCAATACTTTTTTTCTGATTAACAAACCTGTGTTTTTTTGGGATGGTGGAGCGCGCCTCTTAAAAATCACGCTGCTTTGGAGTCCCGTATCATTATTTCTTTCTTGGACACGCATCATTGATCGTGAACAAAACTATTTATTTCCAAATTGGAGAATGCCATTTGACTTCCGTTTTTGACTTTGTTTTGGTTGCTCAAGTTGTACATAGAGAAATATGTGTGATTCAATATTAACCGGTATAAATAAGTGTAACCCCCACAGATGCAGAGACAAAAGCGTGCCTTGCTGGTCATCCCCAGTTACGCCACGCCTGGGTTGGATATCAGGACTCGATACGTGATGGAGAAAACAGGAGTGCTCCCCAGTGACCTGGGCAAGTACAGCACTGAGGGTTTTGCGCGCGACGCAGCAAGGCTACGCCGCAAGTTAGGGCCGGGTTTCAGTTTTGAAACACTGGAGGGCGAGGTGTTGTCCAGCGCTGTATTGGACCACCTGAAGTGGTTGTTGTCCCACGAAACAGAGGTGGCTGTGTTGTTGTTCTGAGGCCATGGCATGTAATGGGCGTTCCTGCCTCCCGGCCGATTTTGACTGGTTGCGAAACATGGTATGGAGCGGATTTGTGATTCCTTCGTGCTGATGTCTCAAGCTAGCGAGTCGTTCAGGAGGCTCTAAATCCTGATTAGAAATTTTAAAAAATCGGCCGGTAGGCAGGAACGCCCATTATGTGTCAGGGGTCTCCACAGCACGGTAGTCTCGTGTGTTCATTCAACCAGCTGGTCACAGCTGAGGCAATTGAGTGCGTGGCGGAGAAGTTCAAAGGCACATTTGTGAGGTTGCTGAACATGTGCGATGCCGAAGGGGAGTCTACGTTGAAGGATGGGCAAGGTACCAGGGACGCAGTAAGGCTGCGAGGTGCTCAGATGCAAGGGGGGGCAGGCGCGCCAAGCACCTACTACGGCATGACAGTGGCAGCCACGCAGCAGTTTGGCAAGACCGCTGTTAACAGCCTGGGCAGCAAGTTCGGTGTCGCACTGGGGCGCATGTTTGATCAGGAGGTGATTGTGACGTACGATGGGTTCGAGACGGCATGGACAAGTATTGGAGTGGGGCGCAAGTACGGATGACGCACGCTTTCCGGGGTGTGTTCGGGACGCCCGCTCTCCCGGTGGGTTCTGTTGCATCACTACAGTCGGCGGAACAGTAAAATGAAACATCCCAATAAACGGTATAAGGCGTCGACAGACGTTATAGTGTACGAGTGGATGGTCCTACAAAATGGCGTCCTCCCCCTCCGTACTTTCATGCTGACTTCCCTAAGATTATTTTTCCCCTTCTGCGTCCCTCCCCCCCCCTCCTTTACGACGCCCACTTTTGTGCACTTTTCATCAACAAAGACACACGTGGTCTTTTGGGCCCACGTACCGGGAAAGAGTTCGATCGCTTAAAGTGCGGCTGGCCGTCAATGGGACACTCTCGAAAAATACCGACAACAGCACGAACGGAGTCTGCCGGATGGCGAGCGTGATCTCCCACAACAAGAACCCGATCTTCTCGTTAACATTCCTGGCCAGTTGTTGATGAGTGTACACCGTATGGGTATCCCACCTGCCCCTGTGTTAGCCTACTCCCCATCTTGGTTCAACACCCCGTATGGGGTTCCGACCCCCAGCAACGGTTTCCTTTTTGCGTATTCCGTCCAGTTGTAATTGATGATGAGTAGGGTTTTTTCTTGCAGCTGCTCGCTTCTGAGGTGGCAGATTGTGTGGGGTAGTAAAGTAAACAAAATCATTCCCTTGGGACTTTCACTGGACCTGAACCTCGCTCCCACAATTTACTTATAGTGGCCGAGCCTTTACCTATTCCCGCCATTAGAGACCATCGCGCCGGGGGTCGGGACGGCACCGTGTGGGCCCCCCAAATCTTAGATCCTCTTGTCCGCGCGAACCGCTTTTCCACCTCTTTATGCTTCCGCCTCTGCCCCCCTGTCCCCCGACTCGGTCACTTCCGGTCCCTGTTGGTCCGTCCGGACTCCGGCGTGCTCTTTGTTTTAGCTTCCCCACTTCCTCATCAACCGCAGCACCCTTAGATGACGGATCGGCTCATCCACCTCCATCCCACCGGACCCGCCGCCTCTCTATTTCTTCGGACCCCGGGGACAGCTCCGTTTCCCTTTCCTGCATCATTGGTCTTTCGCTATCCATCTTCGCAGACCCCATTCCGCCAGTGCCTCCCCTTAGTTGGAGTGCCTCGGGCTGCTTTTTCCGGTGCCTTGGACTCCACCCAGATTTTGACACAATATATTGTTTTCTGTGCACTCCTCTCGACCAAACACCCCTTAAGGGTGCACTCTAGCCCCAGCCCACTACACCCTCGACCCTTGCGAAGAGTGCTAGGCGACTCCTGCTTTGACCGAGCCTTCGGATTGGCCTAACTAAATCCCCCGTCGGAATATGATCGGACTAACCGCCCTCACGCCCTATCTTTTCGAACCTAACGCCATCCTCACATTCATTGGAACCGCGGTCGGATGCTGCCGCGAGGCTACATGTTCACACCAAGTCCCTAACCACCAACCCGTCTTTCGCCAGCCGCTCCCGTATCACGAAACACACATGCGCCTGGCCTGTTATTTGCCCTCAATCATTCGGTGTATCCGTGCGTGACATCCATGTACTGCATGTATTTGTACCCCCATCGCAGTTCCCACTTTCACCCTTTACTTTGAGGCTGCGGCCCGCGGGTCAGCTTCACCTGTATTGTTTTTACTTGTCGATTACCAGATTCATGTCTGTGCCGTCCCCAACTGTGCCATTGACGTCACCTCCCAAAACCCCAGTAATATAAAATTGCTTATTGTCTGAAACCTATGCGACTCACTAGTCGCCCTCCAAAGCCTTATCTCAGCGATTAGCACCCACATTAAAGGAGCTCCCCTCCCGGTGCGCTCGGATCACCGTGACTTCACGCCCGTACACTGAGTCATTTGGCACAACGAAACGCATTCTAGCGACCTGCTTTCCCTCCCTCTTTCCTTTCATGCTATAGTTACAAGCTCTTAGGATGTGTGCCACGGTCGCATAAGTACGGCGCGCATTCCTGCCACTCTTACTACTCTATTTTCCACCCTACCTAGCCTCACTATCACCTAACGCTTGCCTACATCTTTCACAAACCACAGGTGCTGTCCTTCAACGCTAAGTTGTTTCTTTCTCTCTCTCTTTGTGTTTCCCCAATTCGTGAACCCATATCTCAACGTAAGTTTCGCCAATATTGTATGCCAACTGTTATGTATCCTGGACATCTAGTTTACTTCCCACCACGGTTAACAGGATTTTAGCGGTGCCATCCTGTTCACTTAGTGTTATCCGTCTCAATTGCCCACATATCAGTTAAGAATGTCGCAGCCGTGCGCCAGTCGGCGTATTCCATTGACAATATTTGCATAGGTATAGTGCCGCTATCAGCTCTTACAAGCAGTCTGTAACGCTGGCAATCCTACTGTTACCCTTGTTGCTTCGATTAGTAATGGTGATACCTTTCAGGGTGATAGCATTCTTCAGCAGAACTCCGACCAGAAACACGCCAATATATACCAAAATTTGGTACAGATGTCTGGTTACGTATAGTAGAACTCGTGGACCTTACTCATCATCCTCCACTTTTGTTCTGGTTTTTCCTCTCGCTCTTCCGGTCTTCTCTCCTCTGCCTCGGCTGTGCTTCATTTTCTTCTTTCCCCTCCTCCTTCCTCATTCTCCCTTTTTTCTCCCGCCTTTCTCCCCTCCCCCTTTGGTGGAAGGTGGTTGGTAGTCTTTCACTTCGACTCTAATATTGTACCTAGTGTGAAGGGGACACAGGCTCGGGGTGACCTGATAAACGATTGGCGGTAATCTTTATTTGTCTGGCTCAACACTCACGTTCTTTCCCCGGGGTTTCCATGGATATGAAATACGACGGATACACTCCCCCTAGGAATATTTGGCAATACGGTCGTTTTCCCCAGGTGTCTGAAAAATGTTTCCACTTATCTCTTCACTGGTTGTATGCAATTAAGACTCTCATTCGGACTTCTACTTTTGTGCCGCCACCATGCCTGGAACTTTCCTTTTGTACATGTACATTCCCCTCTTTGTTGTTCTAGTATTTTCCCTTTACATATTTGCTTTGATCTATGGACCCAACCCTGCGGTCTGCCCAACTTCGGGACACACATCTACACACTCCCATACGCTCCCCCCCTCCTCCGCTACCTTTACTCTCCACCAAACAGTACCCGGTATCACTATGCAGCATTGGTAGCGTGTGGTTGAACGCTCACTCTCTTGTTCGCACAGACGGGTACCGCTATCTCTACCTGTCTGAACAACAAGGACCATTGGTATAGGTTCGATGTGACGACTCACTGTATATTGTAGCAGGCGTTTCTCCAATCCATTGCAGTATTCGCAGCGTGATGCAGATTTACACGGCTATGCAATTGCTCACCTACTGGCACAATCGAACCCCCGGGTTATCGTTTGCCCCTCCCCCCTTTGGTATGCAGAAAGCGATGCTAATGGAAACTTGAAAGAGGGCCTCCTTGCAATGTCGTGATCAATGCCAATATCGTTCCCATGCTCACATGCGGATGGTTAGTCACTACCTTCGTTGTATCCACCACGTGCCATTTCTGATGGAGCCCCCCAGGTACCATCAGCGTCCTCCTAAATAACGGTAGCGCTTATCTTTGTGGTAAGAATGATCAGGGACAATGTGGTGCATCTCCTACCCTCGTTCCACAAGCCAATTCATTGGGGATCATCTCCACACTTTCGAATGTGGTAGATGTTGCTTGTGGACACGAACATACGCTCTTCACGCGCTACGATGGGCAAGTGCTGGGATTCGGACGTAATGATCGTGGTCAATTGGGACAGGGCAATAAGACGTCACCTGTGACGTCTGTGGTGCAGGTACTTGCGGGTGGAGGCGCAGGCTCTAGCAACGGTTTGTCCGTCCCCCCCCGAGATCGCGGCAGGTTTCAACCATTCGGCCCTATTAAAAAATGACAATACCATCTTCGTATTCGGTTGCCAATGATAAGGGTAAATTGGGATGGGGACAGACCACCACGAAGCGTTGACGCCGACACAACTTGTGGGATAGTGGTACGCTATGCAATGTGGCAGGGAACCTACGGTGATCTCGACCACACCGGATCTTTGACATCAATTATACTGGACACACTCATTGATCGGTTTCGTGGAATGCATACGCCGGTGGGTGCTAAAAACCCATGTGACGACGCGCTGTTTGCCCGAAACCGTATTCATGACGGAAAACGTTCAAGAAAACGTTGGGGGTGGGATGTGGACAAGTTATCCGCCTACGTTGTGATTCGGACGCCCGTAGCCCTATCCCCGCTGCATACACAGGCTTTAATAGTCATGGTCAGCACCGGACGATGACAACAACAATCACAAAGGCTACCCGTTCAGACCCGTTTCAGCCGGATGAAGGAGGAAGACGGAGCGTCGGCCATTGCGTTTCGCCGGAGAGCTATCACACGCTCGCCCTTGACTCGACGGGACGCGTGCACGCATGGGGATACAATGTCTTCGGCCAGCTAGGAAGAAACAATACTACTATTTCAAATGTTTCTGTCGATGTATCGAGTTTCGGATCTCTTGTCGGTAAAACGATCGTGGCCATTGCGGGCGGCTTCTATAACACACTTGCACTTGACTCGACGGGACGCGTGCACGCATGGGGATACAACAACTACGGCCAGCTAGGAAATAATACTACTGGCACTAATTCATTAGTCCCGATCGATGTCTCGAGCTTCGGATCTCTTGTCGGTAAAACGATCGTGGCTATGCGTGCGTGCGGGCTTCACACACGTGCCTTGAATCGACGGGAGCGTTTGGCACGCATGGGGTAGCTAGAACGCCGAAGGCCAGCCTAGAAATAATACTACCAGATTCATCCGTCTTTGTCATCGATGTCTAGAGTTTCGGCATTCTCTTCTGTTGTCACGGTCTCAAAATTCACGATCGTTTACGCGGCCACCAACGCGTGCGGCGCAGCTATCACCCCGTCGCCGGACTCTTAGGACGATCCCGGCGCTGATGCTTATGGGGATCTAAGACTCCACGACCAATTGCATGACAGGTAAGAATTCTAATTTACTATCTAACACACAAATACGTTTCTGCTTGACTGTTTTGTATCGCGTTTTGGACCTATTTTGTCGCGTAAAACCCGATCGTGCGCCATCCATTGCGGGGTGCTAGCTAACTTCCTCGATTTGCACCACTTGATCATCGACGGGACGAGGCACGTGCCACCGGCCTTTCATGGGGATTACAACCCAATTGGCAGCTAGGAGAATACCAACATGCACCTCCTAATTCACAAAACGTCTTAGTGTCCGCCGTATCCGGTTCTTCGGATATCTCACTTGTCGGTAAAACGATCGTGGCCATTGTGGGTGGCGATCCGTCACACGCTTGATGGCACCTCATCCGCGGCGCCCTTCCGGCCACGCCACTATGCGGTGATACAACACCAGCGGACCGCCTAGGAAAGAAACAATTACACTCAATCAAAGTTCCCCCTTAATCGACAAGACCGCGCGTGGACTACCATCTCGTGTATTATCGAAGGTCTTGGGTCTCAAAATGCTTAAGAATTACGGATTCTCCCCCCCTGTTACTCCAGTTCCTCCCTAATGGCGGTAGGCACGCCTGCTTCCCGTTACAGATCGGTTCCCGATTCCCTTACTTAGTTTGCTGATCCGATAGGTACCCACTCCCTTTTTACGTTCGACTGTTGTGGGGTTGGAGTTTTGGAAGTGTCATCATCAGTTTCAGGCCGCGAGACTGTGCTCGCACAGCTGCACCGACTCTTTCGTTACAAATGGCACGGTGTTCCAATCGACAGTCTGGTGTGGGTAATTAACACATTTATGGTCACATTGTGGATAAGACTACCGCTGGTGAGTACGTGGAGCAGTTCAAACCTTAAAGTCCCTTCTTTCTTCTTTGTTCGTTTTGGTATGTTATCACGAATGCAGTCGACCAGTCGGCCATGTGGCTGAAACGGGCCTCACATTCGTACGCCTCCCACTGCTGACTATACGTGGCCTTCATGTGGTTCCCTGGTACAACAAGAGTGGACAATTAGTGTGGGAATGAGTAATTGTGTGGCAACAATCACATCTCTTCCTTTTTCTCCCCCCCCAACATTGGTGATTGCTCTATACCCGTGTCAGCCGGTTCTACATACAGATCGGCGGAAGGTAACATATTTCATGCTAGCATTCTCACGACTTTATGGCTCTTGGTTACTGGTACTTTGCGTGTGGAGCCTGTTCTTGTCCCCGGTCTCTTTGCAGTACATAGGCACATAATTGGGTACTTTGCCTTGCCCCCTGTATACTTCTAATTTCAATAGTGCCCACTTGTGACCCACCACAATCGTTGATTTTTTTACTTTTGGGTACACCTTATTGGACCAGTTTTGCCCAAGTCCGTGCCCAAAAATGTCTTGCTTTGGAGGTGATCTACGTAGGTGTTATTAGCGAATCTGGAAAAGTTTACACAGCAGGTCTTAAGAGGTCGGACATTGGTCGATCTATGGATTCGGGGAGTGGTGTGGGTATCAATGCATTCTGGGTTTCTTGCGTGACAGATATGCCCACCTGCCAACGCTTTGCGTGCACGCTTGTGGTTTGAAAATTAAGCATTGCATGGTCGAGCGATGTATCGTTCTTGGCGATCGTGTACTGGACAAACGATCGTTTGCAGTGCGCGCCTGCCCAGGAGACGTCTATAGTTGCTGAAGTTCCTCCCATGGGCCGCTGGCGCGCTTTGATGGTGGCATTACCCGACTTTGTTCCGGGCCTGTGGGGGGCCGTCTTTTTGGCAGCCCCTACACCCATGTGGCACTGCTGCGTATTCTATTTTTGCTGCTCGGATATCACGGTGACTCCAGTGTTGTTCACTCGGTCGCCCTATTGCTTTTTTTTCCCCCCCTCCCCCTTCCTTCTTGTCCCTGTTTTCGCTTCGGCTCTGATCGCCGTCGAGCAATATGCCATTTTTGTCTTGGATCACCTTATATCACCCCACTAGGGGACCTTACGCTGTTCCCACCCGGACCACCATCCTCTAATCTGTCCCCACGACCTGTACTCGCAATATCGTATAGGTTATTTTCCATTTCTGACTTACTCAGGCCCTGCCATCCAGTCTAGCTATTCACCAAGTTACACCCCGACATTTGTGTCACGCACGCGTACCCTCGTAGTCTAGTCCCCTCACACCTCTGCTCCGCGCCCCGATGTGCGGTTCCACCTCTCCGGAACCCCAGCCCCCCACCCAGCAACAACACTTCCCACCCTTGACCCCGGCGGTTCCTGCGAGAAAACTTCCACACACAAGATCTATGGGCTCAGTATAATGAGCACTCTCTAGAATGCCCGCCCCACAACACGCCACCTGTGGCCATGCGGTCCACATTCCCCCCCCCCCGCGGTTACACACATATCAACACGCTTGCCCTGACTCGAGGGACGCGTTGTTACCCCCCTCACGCATGCGCGCATAACCATCGTCTTGTGCATCCCACACACGACTAGGCCAACATACTACTCCACCTCCGCCATGAGTATCATACAGCCTTATTCCGTCGATGGCTCGAGCTTCGGATCTCTTGTCGGTCAACGATCGTGGCCATTGCGGGCGGTCAATATCACACGCTTGCCCTTGACTCGACGGGACGCGTGCACGCCTGGGAGCCACAACGTACCTAGACTGGGAAAAATACTCCTAACACTCATTCATCAGTCCCGCCGATCGTATCGAGTTTCGAGACTCACACTGTCGGCCCCTGTTGTGATGCCCCCGATACGATCGTCGCATTGCCACCCACTCGCGTGACGTTCCACACGATATTGCCTAGAATCCTACACTACACAACGCAGCTAACCATGACAGACATCCGTACGGGCCGCCGGGCCACGCATGGGGATTTAAACAATGTAGCCCTCGGAAATATAATACACGACACATCAACAGACACAGCCCAGCACCCCCTCTCACCACCTACCCCGATCACGATGTCTAGAGTTTCGGATATCTCTTGTCGTTAAACGATCGTGGCGGCCAATGCGGCCCGTCCACACCCCTAGAGACGCACCACCCTACCCCCCGGTACCACAGTATCAACCCCACGCTTGCCATTGACTCGAACGGGACGTGTGCACGCATGGGGAAACAACGGACACCAAGGCAAGTAGGAGCTAGGAAATAATATACACTTAATGTATCAGGCCCCGATCGATTCTGTATGAGCTCCCGGAATCTCTGTCGGTAATTAAAAACGATCGTGGCCATTGCGGCGGGGCTGGGGTTTAACACGCTGCCTGACTCGAGGGGAGCGTGCACGATGGGGAAACAACGGCAGGCAGCTAGGAGCCACCACTCCCCTCATTCATCAGTCCGATCGATTGTCTCCGCGTTCGGCTTCTCTTGTCGGTTAACACGATCGTGGCATTGCGTGCGGTCGTATCCACCGCTGCCCTTGATCGACGGGCCGCGTGCCCGCATGGGGACGCCCCCCCCTTCGGCCCACGATGCAGCCAGAAACCCACAACCACCAACAACAATACACCACGCGGCCCTTAACCCACCAAACCCAACGTATCAACACCGAAAAGCGACAAAGAGCAGTCACCACAAAACGCTATCCATCAGCAGTTCCCACACACCACCCCACAAAGCGCCTACAGAGAACGGGTCTCAAACTTGTTCGTGACTTCACAGGCACAACATCTGCGTCTCGTGACGCGCTAGCTCCAGCACGTCTACGCGATCACGAAGGTGGGGTCTCACAAACAAAAACGCAGACGCATCGGTTGGTTAAGAGGACGAAAACGCGCATGACAATCTACGAAGCCCACCTAACCTCGCGTTATCTCTTGCCAAGGTCCCAAAGATCCCGGCATTCGTTTCTGTTGATCATCGCTAACCAATGACCATCCCGCCAGGTCCTATGCAGCCCATTCAGGAAACAGAGCTCCTAAAGATAGCAGAACAGGTGATGTACTGTGTCCAAATTCAATTCGATCGGCGAAGGATGATCTGGATATGTGACGAGACGGATCAAAATATCCATGCAAGTTGATTACGTCACCACAAGGTAGTTTGTCCGGTTACGGTCTTCCAAAGTATTATAGGAGGAGACTGTACGGATGTTTTCTACGAACTCTACAGGTCGCAACAAAAACTCACGATGGATTGTGATTTTTCACAAGCCTCGGTAGATGTTGAAGAAGAAGTACAACAGATGAATAGGGAGGATGTCGTTTCGATGCAGACGGATTTCTCGTGTACACGATCGTGACCACGACACAGGGTCCTTATGTTGTGACCAGTTACCGGAGAGGGACACGTACGTGGGAACACCACTCGAAACACCTATTCCAGTGACCGACCCTGCCTACGAAGGCGCTGGAGCCAACCGAAATCGATGCATCTCAGGGGACGATCACGACTCTTATTTCCAAAGAAGAGATGACGAGACCCGTATGTAGACAGATGGACAATTAGTCGGTTTGTCACGTGCATCTTTCGTTGGATGCACTTATCATTGCGGATAAGTGTACGACTCCGATATATTCAAATAATACCCGTGAAAAAAGTGTGTGTGTATGATAATAATAACGAACAACAACTGCTGATTTGTTCGTCATGCTTGATGAAGGACATTCCTTCAGTTCGCAGTAGTAACACCGAGCTGCGCGGACATGTCACCGGTACCCGCCTCGATATGACATCCATCGGTCGATTTCTTATTATGGTCCTTCAGCTTGTCACGCCGGAGCAAGCGTTATCCAATGCACAACTACATTCGGTGCCAACCATCGCATGCAGTTCGACATCGAGCAAGAGGAGTAATAGCTTGTATCAGATTCCTATCGAATGACTTGCTTGCACACTTACTGATTCTGGAGGAGGAAGGCATATTGTGATCATCTCCAACTCAATTACACACAAGATGTGCATCTGCAAAAAGAGCTAAAAGTCCATGGCACTGCGACCATTCGATACACACGTCTCCGTTACGGCACGCATAGCCGAAAAACTTACATCAGTTCTCAATACATTATGCGATTCCACATTCAGAAACCTTATGAATGGAAATGGCCACTAAGTCTTTTTGGAGCAAACATAGCAGACTATCTTTTACTTGTAGACGAGCAAGGACAGGGAAGCCCTGGACTGCTTGTGGCACCGTTATAATGGATTATCCCTTTTTGTCTTCTTGAGACTTATCATTTGTTTAGCTCTTACCTCCGCACTTAATGGTTGTAGCTGGGTCCTGCTCTACGGGGTTTATACCTACGCACCCAACGGTGGTTGGGGTTTGGTTGTTTGCTCGGACACACCCAGTGCCAATGGGGTGTTTGTTTTTGCTTGTGGGGGGCTTTTTCTTTTTGTTTTAAAGCACAGAGTCCTCATACACCCTCGCGGTGCAGTAGACTTTAAACTTAATGTAGTGTAATGTAACATTCCAAGCTCGCAACCTCTTGATTCACCAGGTGGATGAATATTCAGTTCGGAGAGGATGTCTTCGACCATATCCTTTCCAAACGCTCCGGACACGGGTCTGTTCACATCAGTGGCTATGAACACTAGGTGTAGGTCCAGGAGGGACGGAGCTGGTCGTGTGTCCAGCACAACCGTATCTTCTCATTGTTGGGGGGGGGATCTGTGGTTGTCATCGAACATAGTCCCGATGACGAACGCGACGCAGTACATAGGGACATCGACCATGCACTTCAAAGAGGCGTGGATCGACGAGCTACACATCTCGTCGAACACTCTCTACATCGGGGACCGCAGTGCTTTGCGGCTGTATTATGATGGCAGTGTCCCCTCGCGATCTGACCCGGGGCAGGCATCACGCTACGACCCAGGCGATGGGGGGAGACATCCATGGTGTCCGCCCAGGGAGTCAAGTAGTGTCGGAAGGGGGTGTCACGATGCGTTGTTGGATCAGGAACTTAGGGGCGGTTAACATACAGTCTAGCGGGAGCAGGGGCACCGTGGGAATTTGGGAGCGGAAAGGAATGTGATGACAGCACCTCTAGACGATATCAAGCAAATGATCGGAAAGGTGACTGAGTAGAGGCACACAATTAACGTGAACACAGAAGACGGTGACGATGGAGGACAAGAAATTGTACTTAACTCCGGGGGGGGGGGGGCAGGCGGGGGGGGACGTGGGGGGAGGGGGGGGTGGGGGGCGCGGGGGGGGGGCGGGGTGGGGTACGGGGGCGGGGGCGGGGGGCGGGGGGGCGGGGGGTGGTGCGGAGGGGCGGGGTGGGGGGGGGGGGAGGCGGTTCTGGGGGGGGGTTGGGGGTGGCGGGGGGGGGGGGGGGGGGGGGGGGGGGTGGGGGGGGGGGGGGGGGGGGGTGAGGGGGGGGGGGGGGGGGGGGGGGGGGGGGGGGGGGGGGGGGGGGGGGGGGGGGTTTTGTTTTTTTGTTTTTTTCTTTTTGAGGGGGGGGGGGGGGGGAGGGGGGGGTGTGGGGGGCGGGCGGCGGGATGGGGGGGGGGGGGTGCGCGGGGGGGGGGGGGGGGGGGCGGGCGGGGGGGGGGGGGGGCGGGGGTGGGGGTGGGGTGGGGGTGGGGGGGGGGGGGGTGGCGGTGGGGGTGCGGGGGGTGGGAGCGTGGGGGGGGGGGTGGGGTGGGGGGAAAAACTAAACAAAAAAACTAACAAGAAAAATAACCCAAACCACCAAAACAACTCCAGAACTAAAAAAAAAAAAACCAAACAAAAACTAAAAACAAAAACACCATACGACAGGGGGGGGGTTGGGGGTGGGGGGGGGGGGGGTGGGTGGGATTTTTTTTACAAAAAAAAGGGGGGGGGGGGAGGGTGGGGGGGGGGGGGGGGGGGGGGTGGTGGGGGGGGGTGGGGGTGGGGGGGGGGGGGGCGGGGGGGGGATCAGGTTTGTATTATAAAAGGGTGAGGCAGGATTTTCTATAGATGGGAGATGCTCCGAATATCAGCTTTCTTTTTCGTGAGTCGGACAACGCGTTGGAATAGGTCCGCTCTAGGCTCCTCACAACCCATAAGCGACCGAGACCTTTGCCGCAACGCAACAATATATCCCAGTGGAACTAGCGGTTGCTAGAGGAGGAAACGGAGTCTCCACCAGTACGGAAACAGGTAGTGTGGTTTGAGTAGTTCTCCAACGTTTACGGAACAACTAACTTTGCATCTCTAACAAATTTCAATTTGGATGTGGGTGGTCTACGAAACTGAATGGGGAAGAGTCTGTGTCTTGATTACATTGACTGTGGGTTCATGTTGGTGTTGGAGATGATACTGTTCCCCACACATATAAAGACAAGTGTGGATAACGTTATCCCGGTTCAGTGTGGGAGATGTTGCGTCATGTACTCCGGACATTCGCACCAAGTGGATGTGCTCAGATTCCGGATGCATTGGAAACGTGTGGGACGCCTTCGAGGGTATAC
Organism: Chlamydomonas sp. ICE-L; assembly: GCA_013435795.1. Lineage (NCBI taxonomy): Eukaryota > Viridiplantae > Chlorophyta > Chlorophyceae > Chlamydomonadales > Chlamydomonadaceae > Chlamydomonas > Chlamydomonas sp. ICE-L. The sequence continues at coordinate 155,363 of JACBWV010000480.1, forward strand.
GTTTCAAAAGGAATGGTTGGTGACTGACACGTGTCGTAGTTGTGGTCTCATTGCACAGGAACTATTGGGACGCTTGCCTGAAGCGTGCATTGCACATCGGATTGGAATGCTGACTGTCGCTTACGGGGATGTGTGTCTTTACTTGTGAATGCGGATTAAATGAACTAGGGCACAAGTCGTACTTTATCGGGCACTAATTAATGCGTGGATGGGGCGCAGCTGAATCCCACGAATTTTCATATTACAAGTTCAATGATCAACCCATGAATCGAAACTCCTGACGAATGTCGAATGTGTTTGTATGTAACGATCCCCTCCTTAATAATGGTTTCGATCTTGGTCTCAACGACGCCGCAAGTTCGAATCGCAGATGAAGCGAGGTTTTTGGTTTCGATAGTGCCCAGGGTGTTGGGACCCCCGGACGTGACGACACAAAGCTTGCTGTACGCGGAACGGACGGAATCTGTCTGAAACGTACGACGTCATCACTGGTACAAACCTATACTACCACTCGAAGAGTACGGGACGGAGTCCACTCATCTTACCATACAACGGCGGGCTTTAGCAGCCCAACCCCGTAAGTTCCATTCTTCATCTTCACACACGCACGGCGGCTTTCGAAAAACGAGTGTAAACGGAGTGGAGGAACACCAAGATAAGAAATCATCCCACTTATTACATTACTATCTTAACAAATCTTAATGACATGATGATTAATATCGAGCTCGAGTGAAGTGTGCTGGCTCACGCCGACAGCATTATTTATGGGGATTGCCCAGACCAGATAACACACTCGAGGTTGGCTTATCTCTACACTTGACGGAATACTAAAATGAAAACGTTTTAGGGGGAGTGTACGGCACACCTTACGGTGTAACCAAAAATGGTTTGTGTGAGCAACCACCAGGGGCAGTGAAAACCCAATACGATTTTGATCAACAAATGCAGGATGTTAACGAGAATATCGTGGTCTTTTTAGACACGGACTCTCATCCTGCAGATCCGTATCGGTTTTGTCGGTACTTTCGAGGAGTGTCATTGAAGGCCAAGCCGGCACTTAACGATGACTCTCCCCGGTACCGTGGCCCAAAAGAACACGGGGTCTTTGTTGATGTGCAATGCGTCAAGAAAGGAGGTTTCTTTGCTGGACGGGCCATTTTGTAGGACATCCACTGTATACACATAACTTCTGTCGACGAATTATACGTTATTGGATGTTTCATTTTACGTTCCGCCGACTGTAGGATCGATGAGAGTGCTGTCAAGGAGCCGACCAGTTGTGAAGAAGAGCAGGTCCTCCTCTAGGGAACAAAACGTAGACTCGCCAACGCAAAGAGGGAAAGCTAACTGGGACTCTGTCCGGTGCCTTGAGGGTTCGATGATGATGATGATGCATGGATGCGTTAGGTATAATCTGACTTGTTTACACTCGGGTTCTAGGGAACAAGGTCGATCAAGCAGACTTCGTTGACAAATAATTTGGGAATTCTGAAAGAGAAATAGCGGACCCACGGAAGTGGGGCAGTGGAATGAGCTGCTTGACCTCGCGGGGATCTGATTCTGTTAACGCGTTTTGAAGGCGCATGAGGAACAAGTGTCGCCTTAAGCAGACTTTGCTTGACAAATATTTAGGGATTTGAAAGAGAATCCGGGGGACCCACGGAGTGGGGCAGTGTGGAATTGAGTGCTGACGCGGATCTGACCTGCGTCACTCGTTTTTCGAGGCGCATGGGGGAACGTGTCGGATGGACCTTGTTAAACTTCGTATGTCGAGGACGGAGATGAGGAAACGTGTCGGAATCTGCCTGTTACACTCGTATTTCGAGGCGCATGAGGAACACGTGTCGGATCTGACCTGCTTACACGCGCGCTTCGAGGACGCGCATGGGGAACATGTGACGTCTCAAGCAGACGTCTGCTTGACACATAGGGGTGAACTTCCATGGAACGTCTTAACAACTGACGCAGGTGGAGGGAGGGTTTCGCCACCTGATTACATGGCAAGCACGGAATTGAATCGAATGCGGACTCGTGTGAACCTCTACGGAGCTGACATGTTTTATGGTGTAAACAGGATCAGAGTAAGCAAAATGTAGATGATTGTTGTACCAGATATCTATCATCCACACGAATATCCAATCCATTTTTCAACCACGCAATTGAATTATTATTATCCGACTTGAAACGATGCCGACGGACGCAACAAAACAACCCAAGGCCAACTTGGCGTCATGCCCACCCATCAGGGGGCTGGGAGCAAACTGGCACAGGGGCGCAGGCGCAAAGGCGAGCATGCAGGCAGATGCGACGATCTGAACGCACGCGCTCGGCTACGCTGCAGGACCCGTTCAGTGGGTGGGTGGAGACAGTTCGGATGCTACAAGGAATGGAAGACGCCAACCAGGCGCTGAAAAGATCAAGGGACACGCAAGGCACGCGCGAGATCATACGTTCGGAAAAGCCATTGCAAAGCCGTACCTGGACATCGACGGTCCAACACTGCGAACGACCAGGTACCTCCCAGACATCGCGCACTGTCGCGCACAAAGAGGACGCACTCAAGATGATAGCAGCAACGACTACGGAATCCGATACGACGTCGAAACGACCTCTCACGGCTCATCAGCCCAACCGCCAAGAAGCTCAGCATGACCTCATCATCGACACGACTAGAGAAGGAAACGCCGTCCACGTGTACAGCAGCAATCATTCAGGGCAGATCCTTTGGCGACTTCTAATTAGCAATGAGACTGGCAGCAGCAGATAGACCCAAACGGGTCGGGGGGCGGGAAGACTCGTTGATCTTGGAGTATTCACAAAAGATCGCGAAATTGAGAAGGATGGGTTGTGCAAGTTCAACAAGGACGAGGACTCGGTCCTCGTCACGCTTCAAAGAGCACCACAAAGGGAGACCCAGACCCGCACTCAGGACAGTCATCTCCAAGTCCAGAGGATGCCGCACTCATACAGGTTGCCAGAGACACATACCGAGTACGTCAAGAAGAACGGGATCGCCATCGGACGGCACGACCGCGCACGCAAAACAGTCGAGACGCAGTCAGTAGCGGCGGGAACCATCATCGCAAAGGCAGTTAGAGAAGGAACGCATGTCCGACGCGCCGACATAATCGTGCGAATGGGCGAATACTCGACGAGACATGCATCCGTAAGCATTCCACGAAAGACGACCCGCGGAGGAAGCATTCGACAGAGCGGTAGGGAATCAGGTTAAAATACAGTGAC
>JACBWV010000477.1:0-19982 GCA_013435795.1 Chlamydomonas sp. ICE-L
TGTACTGCCAATACAGGTGCAGTCGTATACCAAATGAAACCAATTACTTAATGCCTGTTTTGCACCACGAAGGGTGCTTAGGGTAACAAACCAGATAAACATCCACGGCTGCATAATCCATCAATTAAGTCTAGTGTGCGCAAACCTAAGTGTTTGGCGGCGTTTTGCAACAAATTGCCTTGGCAGGCATAAGCTTTTTAAAAAAACCACCTGAGAAAAATAAAGGAGAGTACAAGGACAGAAAAATAATTAGAGGTTCAATCAAATTTACTTCAACCGTGTGAACCCCCAGGGTCCACAGGTGTACCCAACCATATATGTCCAAAAATATACTTAATAGTTGTAGGTCAGCCGGGTGTGCCAGAACCTATGTGTTCAGCAGCCTAGAATTTTAACCTAAGAGTGTCTATATCGAGCTTGAACAGACACAAGAGAGGTATCAATTAAAGAGGGTATATACCGAATTCACGTTGTAAACATAAGAACTGAAACAATAATACACAAGTCAGGAATAATTCCGCCAAGCACCACTCCACCTGTGTGAAGGTGTACGTAACAAATTATTTCGAGGGAGGCTTCAACTCCTTCACATCCACCAGTCCCAACATCCCATTCATAGACCAAAACACATCCGCTGTGAGAGGTTTAGTGAGGTGTCCAGCCACTCAGGATGTGGGTACCTAACACTTACCCAAAAGCGCTTGTTAGTACCAGTCTTTCACATAATGAATGGATAAAATCAATCATGGCTTTGCCCTGGTTTCATGGCGTATAATCAGCACACCCCCGGGAAAACAAAAAACTGAAGCATCACATCGGAATGTAACCACCTTGCAATGCATACCAAGGCAGCTCTTAGTTGCTTTAAACCAGTGAAACCCTCCCTGGCTGCTGGCATCTATGGCTTTGAACTCAGAACCTCACCCTGCTGAGCGCAGGGGTTGATTTTTGGCGCGTTGATATACCCAGCTCACTACCCTCCAAGGCCATGACAGCAAGACCTGTCCTGTGAGGCGACGGCCTGCAAGTCTCTCCAAAACTAGCATCAAACTATATTCTTTGAAACGAAATCAGGATCATGCTATACCCAATCCAAGACGGGGGTGGGTCCGAATGTATACAATTCCCCGAATAGCAGCATTCCAATGAGCCTGCGTTGGACAAGATGTGAATCGTGAGAGACAGCTTCGCGTAATCTATTCGGGCCTATGCAGTAGACAGTATATGAGCAACCACCAAGAGAATAGGCGGTTATTGGGCAGCAAGCGGCTGTCCTTCCAAGCCTGAGTAGTTACTGCCCCGGAGACCATAGGGACCCTCAACCGTAGCTCTCGTAGCTTCACCTTTTTCCCAATTTTAAAACCGTTCACAGCATAACCCGTCATGGCAGTCCGTTGGCTGATGACTATTTTATCACAATCTGCCCTCAGCATCGAGGCTAAGGTCACAGTCGAGTGATAAAAACATTCGAGGTACGCCCATTTCTGTTACTGTCCAGCCCTCTTGGCGCATGATTTCTATGATAGCTATGTATAAGAAGAGCTCATCAAGGGCTAGCCAGAAGTCATCCACATAGGTGGTGACCCAGGACCAGTTTCCATCAGCTTCCATACGGACAATAGTGCAGGGTCAGAGGCAGTAGGACGGAAACCACACAACTGTAACACACGACAACCTCAGCGCTCCACAACCTGGGGGCCTGTTTGAGGCCATACAAGGACTTGATGATCTTGCAGACCAAGCCCTTGCCCACTTCAAACCCCTCTGGCTGGGCAAGGTACAAGTCAAGCCTTCTTCTAGGGTTGCGTTTAGAAACGCCCCGTTTTGATATCTAACTGACGTGGAAACATCTTGCGGTGCACCATGCCAGCCAGGAAAACACGGAGGGTTGTTTTTGAGGTACCGGTGCAAACGTTAAGTCATAGTCAATGCCCTCAACGCTGCAAAAATCCCCTTGCCACAAACCGAGCTTTGTACCGTTCTGGTTGACCATCTAAACCCCCATTTTTAATGGTGAAGAGCCACCGCCCAGGTATGGTTTTGCATCCACGGGGCAGCGGGGGTTAGAGTCCAGTCTGGTGACCTTCCAAAGATGCCATTTCATCTCTCATGGCCAGATGCCAATGTTCCACTGTCAGGGTTATCAAGGGCAACAGCTCGCTTGTATGTGAGGTTGATAGGTTTCTGATATGAAAGCATCTGCAGGCTCAGGCTCTTCCACACCGAGTGAAGGGGAAAGAGGAATTGGGTCCAGAATAGGGGCTGGAGGTAACTCAGGTGGGTATCGCACCTGAAGCCGCAGCCAATGTAGCAGCTCTCTCAGCAGACAAGGTACCAAACTCAGGAGTAGCCCCCAACATCCTGCGACTAGGGGCTCGCCTACCGTCAGGTAGAGGAGTTACTATACTGGTACTATCAGCTTGTAACAAATTCGGGGGTAGTGAAGCTATACTTCCCCCCCCCAGGCGGAGGCAATGGTGACATTGCATCCCCTACGCCACTTGCACCCATCCATCCAGGCACAAGCGTGCTCATGGGTGAATCAAAATCGGACACCCCGGCCGAGCCCTCAACATTTCCTGCAAGACTAATATAGCGACTACTAGAATTTTCAGGAGATGCCCTCGGAGGCACTTCTGGCTGTAGTGCTCCAGGCCGTAGCCCTGGAGTCTCTACATGTCGGACATTGTCCCCATCTCCACCTAATCCAACCTGCAAATGCGTACCCAAGGCGGGGGGAGGGCTCCTAGAGAATTAAAATTCACCCTATCTGAAGATCCCAAAACAGTGCCCCCCACAGACCGCTGGCACACCAGCATCAATCGGCTCAGCAGACTTCCTAGAACGTAGGTTCATGTGGAAGCCTGCGTCGGGGCCGTTCACTAAATGCGCAGCGTCGTGTTCGATACCTACCACGACTGGAGGTCCTTCACCGATGACAGCGGGAGAGGAAGCCTCCAAGAACGGGCTACCGTCATAAGGCACTTGCCCAAGGACAGGACCTGGGCCGGATCCTTCGAAGAGCACAACGTCACGAGCTACAACAACCTTGTGCTGTTTCTGGGATCCAAATTTTGGTAAGCTTTACTCATAGAGGAGTACCTACAAGCCTACCCCGGATTGCGCGTTCGTCAGTTTTACTACGAGTTTTGCCGTCTAACAGCTTCACATAGCACCTAGTGCCAAAAACTCGCAGCAAGGATACGTCAGGTACCTGTCCAAAGAACCGCTCATAAGGAATGGCTCCACGCTTCGAGGGGAGGGCGGTTCCGGAGATACGAAGCGCAGGTGAAGGCGTATGTCCAAAATCCTTTGGACATTTTCGGACTCGATTAACATAGTCCTAGCCATAGACGCGACTACCCCCGTTGAACCGTTCTGCCACCCCCACTTTTGCTGTGGACAGTAAACGGAACTAACCTCATGTTTCGCTTGAACACTTGCTAACCAGTTGGTCAATTCTGGCACAAGAAATTCCTTCGCTTGATCTGTACGGAAGGCACCTGAAGGCTACCCCGAGCAAGAGCCCCATCCAGTTACGGATAATTGCTATGATCCATCCCGCAGACTCGCTGTTAAGGCGCATAGGTACTACTGCGTTCCACCCGCTGTGATCGTCTACCGCCACGAGGAGGTAAACCTCCATTCTAATACCGATGCAAAAGGGGCCCTGCAGGTCTATGTGTATCAATTCCAACGGTGCATGTGTTACTCGCCTACGTTCTGGAAAGGACCTCTTTTGTAGCCTTTCCGACGCAGCAAGCGTCACACGGGTCCAGCGCAAAGCGCTGCAACTGTTTGTGCGAAATGCTGGGTAATCCCTCCACCAATCCCCCATTAATGAGTTTCTTGCAATAGCGGTTTGGCCTGGATGGCCAAACCGTCTATGCCACAACCCAGACCAGGGAGAGAGGGGGGCAGCACTTGGCTCAACAATTACAGTAGCTAAGGCAGGAACAGTGCAACCATGGGCCAGAAAGTGATACACCCCACCTATTGAGGCAGGGACAGTCCAAAGGGTCTTAGTCCCTTTGTTTGCAACACAGGTATGCTCAGAAAAAGATATGACACAGTCCTCAGATTTGGCAGTAGCATGAACACTTAAAAGGTTCACTGGGCAGTCAGGGATGCAGAGAACATTGGTCAGGACAATGGGGCAGTTAGCCATTCACTGGCCAGAAAAAATCGTTCCTACAACCCGTAGCCTGCTGCACAACCCCATCTCCAAACCGCACAGACGGCGCATTAGCCATGAAAGTGAGGGTTGAAAACAGCGATTGCGTGCCACTAATCGATCGGGCCTGCGGCACTATCTATAAACCAAGCGGTGTCAGGACAATTATCAGTAGGAGTGGACCATGGGGTCGTAGCAGAAATCAAGGCAGGAGCTACTTCTCACATGTACTGTAAGCCGGAGAGCTGGCTGCTGAGAGCCCTCGAACTCCGCTCGGGAAGACGTTTCCCACGACGAGCATTTCCTCGCGGAGCGTTGCCAGGTTGGCCATTCTGGCCAGGGGCGGGCCGGACGAAGGTTCGGGTGTAGCTTCCAGCACGTGTCCTGCACATGTCCTGGGAAGTGACAGTGGGAGCAGACTGCGGAATTGCCGTTTCCCCCCACCGCCACGTCCACGAGGGGACTGCGCAGGGTTGCCTCCACCACGCTTCGCCTTGCCTCCCATAGCCTGGGTTGCGGCGATCACCTTGTCGACCCTCTGCAGGAGCTGCAGCCAATGCAGGGAAAGCAGGGGGAGGAGGGTTAGCATGGGCTTTATTTTCGAGCAAGTACGGGGGGAAATTCGGGTGATCAGGGGCAAGGCGCTGATTGGCAATATCAGCCTGCTCGTACCGTAGCTGGGTGGCTGAGAAACCTACAGACAGATCAGGGCTGCTGTAAAGAACTTGCAAGGCAGTGAAACGAGGAGCCGCTCCTGCGATTGCAATCTCGGTGCACTGCTGCTCAGTGACCGGATCCCAGCCTGGATTAGCTGCTTGGCCTGATGCCGAATGCCGTCAAAGTAGGTGGTAACAAAGTCACCTGCGCGCATCTTCTGCCGCTTCATTTCTAGCATGAGGGTTGGACCCCTTAACTCGTTCGCGGTGACTACCCACCCCTCTACCTCATCCCAGATATTTGGGCGTAGGCGTAGGCCGCAAAGTGGTACCGCAGCGCAGGGCTGATGCATAGCATCATAAAAGCAAGGACCTGAACTTCAAATCCTACGCAGTGCTTCTAAGTTTGCGTCGTTAGAAGTTGTCACTAGTTCCTCTAATTCTGTAATAGAGGGTTCGTGTTGCGCATGTCGAGATGCTAGGGTATCTAAGACCTCAGCGGTCTGGGTCTGGTGAAGGTCTAGATCTTCACCAGAGGACAGGGCATTGGTAGCGCTACTAGAACAGGCAAGGGCGTGCCCACTAAGGAACTCTCAACCGAGTTGGGGGCCAGCAGATCGCGTCACCACTGGGGTGCGCGCTCCGCCTCCCCCTTGCCCACCTCTCCCGGAGCTTGTCCCGCAGAAGCTGTAGACTCCGCCTCCGCGTCGCGCTGCAGGCCTTGTTGTTGCGTCCAATAGGGTCTGGGCTGGACGTTGGACAGTCGGTGTAGAACAGGGTTGAGTCCGTTGACGTAGCTTGGATTGATCCACACACCTAGCCGTAGCTCCTTCCAGCCAAGACAAATCGTAGTCTGAAGTTGACACCGCGATCTATGACGACCTCCCAGCCATAGATAGAGAGTAATGAAATACATCTCTAACATCCAAACCTCTGCGTTTTCACGCGTGAGCTTCGTGACATTAGCATGAGGAGGAATGCTCGGCATGTGGTCCAACGACAGTGGTTTGCAGCAATTGATGGGCTGATAACCTGTCAGCTTATAAAGCTGGACTTCGAACGGAAGGGAGGAAACTAAAGCTTTGGTAGCTTTGCGAATAATTTACAGAGTCTCGGTAGAGACTTCAGGTTGACAGGCGTGCCGCCAACATGACTTAGGGTACGGGGCTTACTAGAACCACGTGTAACCATGGGTACCTTCTTGACACCTACGAGTGACAATACGGTGTAAAAGACATTGACCTGTGTCATTCCTGAGGAAGACACACGATAGAAAAGACATAAGAAAGCTAGCGCTGACACCTAGTAGCTTTCTAGCTGGATCCGTTTAGCCATATATGCTCCCTGGTTTCTGCACTGGCGGGGGCTTGGAATTTGAAGACGGTGAGCAGCCCAGACTAGGCTGAAAAAGAATGTAACAATCCAAGTATCCGACCAGAGCCAATGGAAGGGCCGCTACAACTTAACAGTTGGCACTACTACCGGTAGTGCGCAGCAACACAACCAGCTAATTTGTGCACCGTTGTACTCTTTGTACACTTCACTTTGTTTTCTAAGTTGAGTTTTTTGATGCACTTCCACAACTGGTTAAACAAGGAGCATACAACTCTATGAAAGTGGGATATGACCAAGGGGTTTAGAGCCAAGTGCTCTTCAAGGCCCAATGAGTGGAGGAGGGGAGAGAGGAGGAGAGAGAGAGAGAGAGAGAGAGAGAGAGAGAGAGAGAGAGAGAGAGAGAGAGAGAGAGAGAGAGAGAGAGAGAGAGAGGAGAGAGCAATTGATACATAAACTCAACAAAGCATTGCCAAGACAGGATAGCAGCACAGTCTGCCGACCATCCGATATTTTAACTGGAAGTAGGTTTCCGAGGGGTTTTCTCTTTGTTTGAATGTACTTATTTGCTTAATTCACACTCAGTGCATGGTCCGACGAGCACAGGTTCCCCAACATGTCTCAATCATCTGTGCTCCCTACATGACCATACGTTTTTGCGTGCGATTTCGACACCCTCCCAAGAGCCTGTCGTTCGCGAGTTGCTCCGCACCCTCCTTTTTGAAGCGATTGCTAGGCCATCAAAATGGAGGCGCGAGGCAGCTGCGTGGCAGCTGCGGTAGGGACGGAGCTGCCAGGTAGCTACCCTCAAAGGAAGCTTTGCCTCGTATCATCACAAGTCCTCAGTCGGGCAGCCACGCCGCCTGGTGGCTACGTTGCCCAGTTCGCGTATTCCGATGAGAATACCACGGCATTTAATTATACTGAGCGATGCCAGGACTGTCACGAAAGATATCAAATTGTCGGTTGGGGGGGGGGGGGGGGGGGGGGGGACTGCGGCCAGAATACGGGAAGTGAGCTAGTACGTATTCCGTCCCGCCCCCTCCCGCGCCCGTATGACGAGTAGACACGTCTACTCGTTTCTGCAACATACATTTGTATTACAGGCTGCAATCAAGATAAGGTAAAGAGACGTTCATAACCAAGCGGGTATGCGCCCAAGGTGCTCGAATCGGTATGACCTGGTTGTGTTGTCTTCAGATATGGGGATCCAACCAGGGTTTTTCAGGTGGACTCCAAGATGTGCATCTTGAGACGCACCCAGTTCCAAGATGTGCATCTGAGACGCATCTGACCCTCCAAAATATGTGTATGCGGCGCAAGTACGCAACGTACCCTCAAATATTTGCATCTGACACACAAGACGCAGCGTTTTGAACAACTCTAGATCGAACAGAGCGACATCAGTTGTGTGAGAGTTGATTTTAGGTACCTGTCGGAAGTTGTCTGTATGGGTCAGTGCCTCTGTGGGTTCCTCAGACTTCAGGGTCTTAGGGGCCGACTAGCTACTAGCTAGTAGCTAGTAGATCCTCAAACTTCAGGGTATTAGGGGTCTAGTAGCTCGTAGCTAGCAGTTCCTCAAACTTCAGGGTATTAGGGGTCTAGTAGCTCGTAGCTAGCATTTCCTCAAACTTCAGGGTCTTAGGGATCTAGTAGCTAGTAGCAAGGAGTTCCTCAAACGCCAGGGTCTTAGGGGTCTAGTAGCTAGTAGCTAGTCCTTTCTCAAACGTCAGGGTCTTAGGGGCCTAGTAGCTTTCTAGCTGGATCCGTTTAGCTATATATGCTCTCTGGTTTCTGAACTGGCGGGGGCTTTGAATTTGAAGACGGTGAGCAGCCCAGACTAGGCTGAAAAAGAATGTAACAATCCAAGTATCCGACCAGAGCCAATGGAAGGGCCGCTACAACTAAACAGTTGGCACTACTACCGGTAGTGCGCAGCAACACAACCAGCTAATTTGTGCACCCTTGTACTCTTTGTACACTTCACTTTGTTTTCTAAGTTGAGTTTTTTGATGCACTTCCACAACTGGTTAAACAAGGAGCATACAACTCTATGAAAGTGGGATATGACCAAGGGGTTTAGAGCCAAGTGCTCTTCAAGGCCCAAATGAGTGGAGGAGGGGAGGAGAGAGAGAGGAGAGAGAGAGAGAGAGAGAGAGAGAGAGAGAGAGAGAGAGAGAGAGAGAGAGAGAGAGAGAGAGAGAGAGAGAGAGAGAGAGAGCAATTGATACATAAACTCAACAAAGCATTGCCAAGACAGGATAGCAGCACAGTCTGCCGACCATCCGATATTTTAACTGGAAGTAGGTTTCCGAGGGATTTTCTCTTTGTTTGAATGTACTTATTCGCTTAATTCACGATAAGTGCGACGAGCACAGGTTCCCCAACATGTCTACCAATCTCCTGTGTTCCCTACATGACCATACGTTTTTGCGTGCGAGTTCGACACCCTCCCAAGAGCCTGTCGTTCGCGTGTTGCTCTGCACCCTCCTTTTTGAAGCGATTGCTAGGCCATCAAAATGGAGGCGCGAGGCAGCTGCGTGGCAGCTGCGGTAGGGACGGAGCTGCCAGGTAGCTACCCTCAAAGGAAGCTTTGCCTCGTATCATCACAAGTCCTCAGTCGTGCAGCCACGCCGCCTGGTGGCTACGTTGCCCAGTTCGCGTATTCCGATGAGAATACCACGGCATTCAATTATACTGAGCGATGCCAGGACTGTCACGAAAGATATCAAATTGTCGGTTGGGGGGGGTTGGGGTTGGGGTTGGGGTTGGGGGGGGGGGGGGGGACTGCGGCCAGAATACGGGAAGTGAGCTAGTACGTATTCCGTCCCGCCCCCTCCCGCGCCCGTATGACGAGTAGACACGTCTACTCGTTTCTGCAACATACATTTGTATTACAGGCTGCAATCAAGATAAGGTAAAGAGACGTTCATAACCAAGCGGGTATGCGCCCAAGGTGCTCGAATCGGTATGACCTGGTTGTGTTGTCTTCAGATATGGGGATCCAACCAGGGTTTTTCAGGTGGACTCCAAGATGTGCATCTTGAGACGCACCCAGTTCCAAGATGTGCATCTGAGACGCATCTGACCCTCCAAAATATGTGTATGCGGCGCAAGTACGCAACGTACCCTCAAATATTTGCATCTGACACACAAGACGCAGCGTTTTGAACAACTCTAGATCGAACAGAGCGACATCAGTTGTGTGAGAGTTGATTTTAGGTACCTGTCGGAAGTTGTCTGTATGGGTCAGTGCCTCTGTGGGTTCCTCAGACTTCAGGGTCTTAGGGGCCGACTAGCTACTAGCTAGTAGCTAGTAGATCCTCAAACTTCAGGGTATTAGGGGTCTAGTAGCTCGTAGCTAGCAGTTCCTCAAACTTCAGGGTCTTAGGGATCTAGTAGCTCGTAGCTAGCATTTCCTCAAACGTCAGGGTCTTAGGGATCTAGTAGCTAGTAGCAAGGAGTTCCTCAAACGCCAGGGTCTTAGGGGTCTAGTAGCTAGTAGCTAGTCCTTTCTCAAACGTCAGGGTCTTAGGGGCCTAGTAGCTTTCTAGCTGGATCCGTTTAGCTATATATGCTCCCTGGTTTCTGCACTGGCGGGGGCTTGGAATTTGAAGACGGTGAGCAGCCCAGACTAGGCTAGAAAAAAATGTAACAATCCAAGTATCCGACCAGAGCCAATGGAAGGGCCGCTACAACTAAACAGTTGGCACTACTACCGGTAGTGCGCAGCAACACAACCAGCTAATTTGTGCACCCTTGTACTCTTTGTACACTTCACTTTGTTTTCTAAGTTGAGTTTTATGATGCACTTCCACAACTGGTTAAACAAGGAGCATACAACTCTATGAAAGTGGGATATGACCAAGGGATTTAGAGCCAAGTGCTCTTCAAGGCCCAAATGAGTGGAGGAGGGGAGAGAGAGAGGGAGAGAGAGAGAGAGAGAGAGAGAGAGAGAGAGAGAGAGAGAGAGAGAGAGAGAGAGAGAGAGAGAGAGAGAGAGAGAGAGAGCAATTGATACATAAACTCAACAAAGCATTGCCAAGACAGGATAGCAGCACAGTCTGCCGACCATCCGATATTTTAACTGGAAGTAGGTTTCCGAGGGGTTTTCTCTTTGTTTGAATGTACTTATTCGCTTAATTCACGATCAGTGCATGGTCCGACGAGCACAGGTTCCCCAACATGTCTACCAATCTCCTGTGTTCCCTACATGACCATACGTTTTTGCGTGCGAGTTCGACACCCTCCCAAGAGCCTGTCGTTCGCGTGTTGCTCCGCACCCTCCTTTTTGAAGCGATTGCTAGGCCATCAAAATGGAGGCGCGAGGCAGCTGCGTGGCAGCTGCGGTAGGGACGGAGCTGCCAGGTAGCTACCCTCAAAGGAAGCTTTGCCTCGTATCATCACAAGTCCTCAGTCGTGCAGCCACGCCGCCTGGTGGCTACGTTGCCCAGTTCGCGTATTCCGATGAGAATACCACGGCATTCAATTATACTGAGCGATGCCAGGACTGTCACGAAAGATATCAAATTGTCGGTTGGGGGGGTGGGGTGGGGGTGGGGGGGGGGGGGGGGGACTGCGGCCAGAATACGGGAAGTGAGCTAGTACGTATTCCGTCCCGCCCCCTCCCGCGCCCGTATGACGAGTAGACACGTCTACTCGTTTCTGCAACATACATTTGTATTACAGGCTGCAAGCAAGATAAGGTAAAGAGACGTTCATAACCAAGCGGGTATGCGCCCAAGGTGCTCGAATCGGTATGACCTGGTTGTGTTGTCTTCAGATATGGGGATCCAACCAGGGTTTTTCAGGTGGACTCCAAGATGTGCATCTTGAGACGCACCCAGTTCCAAGATGTGCATCTGAGACGCATCTGACCCTCCAAAATATGTGTATGCGGCGCAAGTACGCAACGTACCCTCAAATATTTGCATCTGACACACAAGACGCAGCGTTTTGAACAACTCTAGATCGAACAGAGCGACATCAGTTGTGTGAGAGTTGATTTTAGGTACCTGTCGGAAGTTGTCTGTATGGGTCAGTGCCTCTGCGGGTTCCTCAGACTTCAGGGTCTTAGGGGCCGACTAGCTATTAGCTAGTAGCTAGTAGATCCTCAAACTTCAGGGTATTAGGGGTCTAGTAGCTCGTAGCTAGCAGTTCCTCAAACTTCAGGGTCTTAGGGGTCTAGTAGCTCGTAGCTAGCATTTCCTCAAACTTCAGGGTCTTAGGGATCTAGTAGCTAGTAGCAAGGAGTTCCTCAAACGCCAGGGTCTTAGGGGTCTAGTAGCTAGTAGCTAGTCCTTTCTCAAACGTCAGGGTCTTAGGGGCCTAGTAGCTTTCTAGCTGGATCCGTTTAGCTATATATGCTCCCTGGTTTCTTCTGCACTGGCGGGGGCTTGGAATTTGAAGACGGTGAGCAGCCCAGACTAGGCTAGAAAAAAATGTAACATCCAAGTATCCGACCAGAGCCAATGGAAGGGCCGCTACAAACTAAACAGTTGGCACTACTACCGGTAGTGCGCAGCAAACACAAACCAGCTATTTGTGCACCTTGTACTCTTTGTACACTTCACTTTGTTTTCTAAGTTGAGTTTTATGATGCACTTCCACAACTGGTTAAACAAGGCCAGCATACAACTCTATGAAAGTGGGATATGACCAAGGGAGTTAGAGCCAAGCTGCTCTCAAGGCCCAAATGAGTGGAGGAGGGGAGGAGAGTAGAGCGAGAGAGAGAGAGAGAGAGAGAGAGAGAGAGAGGAGAGAGAGCACAGGAGAGGCGATAGAGGAGAGGAAGAGAGGAGGAGGCGAGAGAGAGGGAGAGCAATTGATACATAACTAACAAAGCATTGCCAGACAGGATAGCAGCACAGTCTGCCGACCATCCGATATTTTAACTGGAAGTAGGTTTCCGAGGGGATTTTCTCTTGTTTGAATGTACTTATTCGCTTAAAATTCAGCGATAAGTGCGACGAGCACAGGTTCCCCAACATGTCTACCAATCTCCTGTGTTCCCTACATGACCATACGTTTTTGCGTGCGAGTTCGACACCCTCCCAAGAGCCTGTCGTTCGCGTTTTGCTCTGCACCCTCCTTTTTGAAGCGATTGCTAGGCCATCAAAATGGAGGCGCGAGGCAGCTGCGTGGCAGCTGCGGTAGGGACGGAGCTGCCAGGTAGCTACCCTCAAAGGAAGCTTTGCCTCGTATCATCACAAGTCCCTCAGTCCGTGCAGCCACGCCGCCTGTGGCTACGTTGCCCAGTTCGCGTATTCCGATGAGAATACCACGGCATTCAATTATATTGAGCGATGCCAGGACTGTCACGAAAGATATCAAATTGTCGGTTGGGGGGGGGTTGGGGTTGTGGGTTGGGGTGGGGGGGGGGTGGGGGGGGGGGGAGACTGCGGCCAGATACGGGAAGTGAGCTAGTACGTATTCCGTCCCGCCCCCTCCCGCGCCAGTGATGACGAGTAGACACGTCTACTCGTTTCTGCAACATACATTTGTATTACAGGCTGCAATCAAGATAATGTAAAGAGGACGTTCATACCAAGCGGGTATGCGCCCAAGGTGCTCGAATCGGTATGACCTGGTTGTGTTGTCTTCAGATATGGGGATCCAACCAGGGTTTTTCAGGTGGACTCCAAGATGTGCATCTTGAGACGCACCCAGTTCCAAGATGTGCATCTGAGACGGCATCTGACCCTCCAAAATATGTGTATGCGGCGCAAGTACGCAACGTACCCTCAAATATATTGCATCTGACACACAAGACGCAGCGGTTTTGAACAACTCTAGATCGAACAGAGCGAAATCAGTTGTGTAGAGTTGATTTTAGGTACCTGTCGGAAGTTGTCTGTATGGGTCAGTGCCTCTGCGGGGTTCCTCAGACTTCAGGGTCTTAGGGGCCGACTAGCTATTAGCTAGTAGCTAGTAGATCCTCAAACTTCAGGGTATTAGGGGTCTAGTAGCTCGTAGCTAGCAGTTCCCTCAAACTTCAGGGTCTTAGGGGTCCTAGTAGCTCGTAGCTAGCATTTCCTCAAACGTCAGGGTCTTAGGGATCTAGTAGCTAGTAGCAAGGAGTTCCTCAAACGCCAGGGTCTTAGGGGTCTAGTAGCTAGTAGCTAGTCCTTTCTCAAACGTCAGGGTCTTAGGGGCCTAGTAGCTTCTAGCTGGATCCGTTTAGCTATATATGCTCCCTGGTTTCTGCACTGCGGGGGCTTGGAATTTGAAGACGGTGAGCAGCCCAGACTAGGCTAGAAAAAAATGTAACAATTCCAAGTATCCGACCAGAGCCAATGGAAGGGCAGCTACAACTAAACAGTTGGCACTACTACCGGTATTGCGCAGCACACAACCAGCTAATTTGTGCACCCTTGTACTTTTGTACACTTCACTTTGTTTCTAAGTTGAGTTTATGATGCACTTCCACAACTGGTTAACAGGAGCATACAACTCTATGAAAGTGGGATATGACCAAGGGATTTAGAGCCAAGTGCTCTTCAAGGCCCAAATGAGTGGAGGAGGGGAGGAGAGAGAGAGGGGAGAGAGATAGGATAGAGAGAGATAGATAGATCAGAGGAGAGCTGATACTCAGAGGCGCGAGCGCTCTCGAGATGAAAGAGAGATAAGAGCAGCAATTGATACATACACTCACAAATCCTGCCAAGACCGATACAGCCAGTCTGCGACCATCCGATATTTTAACTGGAAGTAGGTTTCCGAGGGATTTTCTCTTTGTTTGAATGTACTTATTCGCTTAATTCACGATAAGTGCGACGAGCACAGGTTCCCCAACATGTCTACCAATCTCCTGTGTTCCCTACATGACCATACGTTTTTGCGTGCGAGTTCGACACCCTCCCAAGAGCCTGTCGTTCGCGTGTTGCTCTGCACCCTCCTTTTTGAAGCGATTGCTAGGCCATCAAAATGGAGGCGCGAGGCAGCTGCGTGGCTGACGGAGCTGCCAGGTAGCTACCCTCAAAGGAAGCTTTGCCTCGTATCATCACAAGTCCTCAGTCGTGCAGCCACGCCGCCTGGTGGCTACGTTGCCCAGTTCGCGTATTCCGATGAGAATACCACGGCATTCAATTATATTGAGCGATGCCAGGACTGTCACGAAAGATATCAAATTGTCGGTTGGGGGGGGGGTGGGGTTGGGTTGGGGGGTGGGGGGGGGGGGGGGGGGGACTGCGGCCAGAATACGGGAAGTGAGCTAGTACGTATTCCGTCCCGCCCCCTCCCGCGCCAGTATGACGAGTAGACACGTCTACTCGTTTCTGCAACATACATTTGTATTACAGGCTGCAAGCAAGATAAGGTAAAGAGACGTTCATAACCAAGCGGGTATGCGCCCAAGGTGCTCGAATCGGTATGACCTGGTTGTGTTGTCTTCAGATATGGGGATCCAACCAGGGTTTTTCAGGTGGACTCCAAGATGTGCATCTTGAGACGCACCCAGTTCCAAGATGGCATCTGAACGCCTGACCCTCCAAAATATGTGTATCGCGCAAGTACGCAACTTAACCCTCCCTCAAATATTTTTGCAATCGTGACTACACAAGACGCAGCGTTTTGAACAACTCTAGATCGAACAGAGCGACATCAGTTGTGTGAGAGTTGATTTTAGGTACCTGTCGGAAGTTGTCTGGTAGGGGAGGGGGGGGGCCATCCTTTTCGGGTTCCCTCAGACTTTCATGGTCTTAGGGGCCGACTAGCTATTAGCTAGTAGCTAGTAGATCCTCAAACTTCAGGGTATTAGGGGTCTAGTAGCTCGTAGCTAGCAGTTCCTCAAACTTCAGGGTCTTAGGGGTCTAGTAGCTCGTAGCTAGCATTTCCTCAATCTTCAGGGTCTTTGGGATCTAGTAGCTAGTAGCAAGGAGTTCCTCAAACGCCAGGGTCTTAGGGGTCTAGTAGCTAGTAGCTAGTCCTTTCTCAAACGTCAGGGTCTTAGGGGCCTAGTAGCTTTCTAGCTGGATCCGTTTAGCTATATATGCTCCCTGGTTTCTGCACTGGCGGGGGCTTGGAATTTGAAGACGGTGAGCAGCCCAGACTAGGCTAGAAAAAAATGTAACAATCCAAGTATCCGACCAGAGCAATGGAAGGGCCGCTACAACTAAACAGATTGGCATCTACCGGTAGTGCGCACAACAACAACCAGCTAAATTTGTGCAACCCTTGTACTCTTTGTACACTCACTTTGTTTCTAAGTTGAGTTTATATGCACTTCCACAACTGTTTAAACATGAGCATACAACTCTAAGTAAAAAAAAAAAAAAAAAAAAGTGGGATAGGATCCAAGGGATTTAGACCACGTGCCTCAAGGCCCAAATGATGGAGGAGGGGAGGAGAGAGAAGAGTGAGAGAGAGAGAGAGAGAGAGAGAAGAAGAGAGAGAGAGAGAGAAGATAGAGAAGAGGAGAGAGCTAGAGAAGAGTATAGAGAGAAGAGAAATAGAGAGAGAGACAATGTATACCTCAACTCCGACAAAGCATTTCCAAGACAGTATAGCAGCACAGTCTGCCCACCATCACGATATTTTAAACGAAGAAGTTTCCGAGGATTTTTTTCTCTTTGTTTTTGAATTTACTTATTCGCTTAAATTCACGATACGTGCACGACCAGGTGTCCCAACATGTCTACTAAATCTCCTGTGTTCCCCTACATTACCATAGTTTTTGCGTGCGAGTTCGACACCCTCCCACAGCCTGTCTTCGCGTGTTGCGCTGCACCCTCCTTTTTAAGCGATTGCTAGCCATCAACATGGATGGCGCGAGGTCAGCTGCTTTTGCGCTGCGGTAGGGACTGAAGCTCTGGCAGGTAGCTACCCCTCAAAGGAAGCTTTGCCTCGTATCATCACAAGTCCTCAGTCGTGGCATCCAACGCCGCCGTGTTGGCTACGTTGCCCAGTTTTCCGCGTTTCCCGATGAGATACACGGCATTCATTATACTTGAGCGATGCAGGACTGTCACGAAAGATCTCAAATTGTCGGTTGGGGGGGGGTTGGGGTTTGGTTTTGGGGGGGGGGGGGGGTGGGGGGGGGGGGGGGGCGGGGGGGGGGCGGGAGGGGGGGGGGGGTGGGGGGGGTGGGGGGGGGGGGGGGGGGGGGGGGGGTTTTTTGTTTTTTTTTGTGTTTTTTTGTTTTTCTTTTTGTGCTATGTTTTTTTTTTTTTTTGTCTCTGTTTTTTTTTTGGCTTGTGTTTCATTTTTTTTTTTTTTTCTTTCTTGTTGTTTGGTTGGGTCTGGTTGGTGTGTTGGGGGGGGGTTGGTGGTGTTTTGTTGGTTTGGTGGGGGGGGGTGGGTGTGTGGGGGGGGGGGTGGTGGGGGGGGGGGGGGGGGGGGGGCGGGGGGGGGGGGTGGGGGGGGGGGGGGGGGGGGGGGGATAGCGCCAGATATACGGAAGTGAGCTAGTACGTCTTCCTCCCGCCCCTCCGCGCCAAGTATGGACGATAGACACTCTACTCGTGTTTCTGCAAACAGACATTTTGTATTACCGGCTGCAAGCAAGATAAGGTAAGAGACTTTCAAACCAAGGCGGGTATGCGCCCAGGTGCTCGAATCGTATGAACCTGGTTGTGTTGCTTCAGTATGGGAATCCAACCAGGTTTTTCAGGTGACTCCAAATATTGTGGCATCTTAACCACCCCCCAGTTCCAAGATGTGCATCTGAGACGCATCTGACCCTCCAAAATATGTGTATGCGGCGCAAGTACGCAACGTACCCTCAAATATTTGCATCTGACACACAAGACGCAGCGTTTTGAACAACTCTAGATCGAACAGAGCGACATCAGTTGTGTGAGAGTTGATTTTAGGTACCTGTCGGAAGTTGTCTGTATGGGTCAGTGCCTCTGCGGGTTCCTCAGACTTCAGGGTCTTAGGGGCCGACTAGCTATTAGCTAGTAGCTAGTAGATCCTCAAACTTCAGGGTATTAGGGGTCTAGTAGCTCGTAGCTAGCAGTTCCTCAAACTTCAGGGTCTTAGGGGTCTAGTAGCTCGTAGCTAGCATTTCCTCAAACGCCAGGGTCTTAGGGATCTAGTAGCTAGTAGCAAGGAGTTCCTCAAACGCCAGGGTCTTAGGGGTCTAGTAGCTAGTAGCTAGTCCTTTCTCAAACGTCAGGGTCTTAGGGGCCTAGTAGCTTTCTAGCTGGATCCGTTTAGCTATATATGCTCCCTGGTTTCTGCACTGGCGGGGGCTTGGAATTTGAAGACGGTGAGCAGCCCAGACTAGGCTAGAAAAAAATGTAACAATCCAAGTATCCGACCAGAGCCAATGGAATGGCCCTAACAACTAAACTGTTGGCACTAACTACCGGTCGTGGCATCAACACAACCACTAATTTGTGTCACCCTTGTACTCTTTGTCCACTTCACGTTGTTTTCTAAGTTTATTTTTATGATTACTTCCACAACTGGTTAAACATGGGCATACAACTCTATGAAAGGGATATTACACAAGGGATTTAGAGCCATGGCTCTTCATGCTCCAAATGAGTGGAGGAGGGGAGAGATAAGAGAGGGATAGAGAGAGGATAGACGAGAGCGAGCGAGGAGAGAGAGAGATATAGAGAGAGAGATATGAGATATAGTTAGCAGAGTAGATCGTAGAAGATAGATATCTAGAGATAAGATAACGAGAGCCGAGAGATAAGTAGCTAGATAGAGAGAGAGCATTGAACTAAACTCCTACAAAGCATTGCCAATACAGGATAGCATCAGCAAGTCTGCCGACCATACGCGATTATTTTAAGCATGAATTAGGTTTCCGAGGGAGTTTCTCCTCTTTGTTTGAATGTACTTCTTCGCTACTTCACGATAAGTTCGACGACAAGGTTCCCCAACATTTCACCAATCTCCTGTGTTCCTCATGACCATGAAAATCAACAAAGAACTTTTTTGCGTGCGAGGTTGACAACCCATCCCATGAGCCTTTCTTTCGCGTGTTGCTTCTGCAACCCTCCTTTTTGTGACGATGCTAGCCATCAAAACATGGAGGCGCGAGGCAGCTGCGTGGCTAGAGCGTCGCTGCCAGGTAGCTCCCTCAAGGAAGCTTGCCTCGTATCATCACAATTCCTCAGTCGTGCAGCCCACGTCCGCCTGGTGGCTACGTGCCTCCGTTCCGCGTGTATTCCGTTGAGAATACCACCGGCATTTTCAATTATATTGAGCGATGCCAGGACTGTCACGAAAGAGAATATCACATTGTCGGTTGGGGGGTGGGGGGGGGGGGGGAGGGTGGGGGGGGTTTGGTGGGGTGGGGGGGTTGGTGTGGGTGTGGGGGGTGTTGGTGGTGGGGGTGGGTGGGTTGCGGCCCTTTAGACGAGTAGACACGTCTAATCGATTCTTCCCAACATATATTTGTATACAGGCTGCAAGCAAGATAAGGTAAAGAGACGTTATAACAACCCGCGGGTATGCGCCAAGGTGCTCGAATATCGTATGACATGGTTTGTGTTGTCTTCAGATGGGGATCCAAACAGGGTTTTTAAGGTGGGGACCTCAAGTTGGCATTCTTGAGACGCACCCAGTTCCAAGATGGCTCTGAGAGATTCTGCCCCTCCAAAACATGGGTGTATGCGGCGCAAGTCGCAACGTACCCTCAAATATTTGCATCTGACACACAAGACGCCAGCGTTGGTGAACAACTTCTAGAGCGAACAGGCGACATCAGTTGTGTGAGAGTTGATTTAGGAACCTGTCGGAGTTTTTTTGTCTGTCTGGGTAAGTGCCCTCTGTGGGTTATTCAGAATTCAGGGGGTCTTGGGGCCGACTAGCTACTAGCTAGTAGCTAGTAGATCCTCAAACTCAGGGTATAGGGGGTATCGTGATGTAGATAGCAGTTCCCAAACCTTACGAGGTTATCGGGTCTAGTAGATCGTAGCCTAGCATTTCATAAAAATTTCAGGGTCTTAGGGATCTAGTAGCTAGTAGCAAGGAGTTCCTCAAACGCCAGGGTCTTAGGGGTCTAGTAGCTAGTAGCTAGTCCTTTCTCAAACGTCAGGGTCTTAGGGGCCTAGTAGCTTTCTAGCTGGATCCGTTTAGCTATATATGCTCCCTGGTTTCTGCACTGGCGGGGGCTTGGAATTTGAAGACGGGAGCAAGCACAGACTAGGCTGGAGTGGCAGAAAAAATTTTGTAAAATCCAAGTATCCGACCTAGAGCAAATGGAAGGGCCGCTAAACTAAACAGTTGGGCACTACTACGGTATATGACGCAGCCAAGCAAACCAAAACAACAGCGAATTCGTGCAACCCTTTGGACTCTTGTAACTTCTCTGTTTGAGTTGTAGTTTTTGTGATGCACTTCCACAACGGGTTAACAAGGAGCATTTACAACTCTATGAGGGGGATATATGACAAAGGGGCTTTGAGCCACGTGCTCTCAAGGCCCTCAAAAATATTGAGTGGAGGTGGAGGGGAGGAGAGAGAGGACGGAGAGGAGAGGAGAGAGAGGAGGAGGACAGAGAGCAATTGATAAATAAAACGTCAACAAAGGCATTGCCAGACAGGATTGCAGCACAGGTCTGCCGACAATCCGATATTTTAACTTGAGTCGGTTTACGAGGGCTTGTCTCTGGTTTGAATGTACGTATTCGCTCTTAATTAACGATCTGTGCAGTGGTCACGGACGAGTGCCCAACATGCTACCAATCCCTGTTTCCCTACATGGACCATACGTTTTGGGTGCGTGAGTCGGGACACCCTCCAAGAGCCCTGTCGTTCGTGTTGCTGCACCTCCTTTTTGCCGCTGATGCTCCGGATAGTCCATCAGAAAAATGAGGAGGCGCGAGGCAGCTGACGTGCTGCAGAGCATGAGGTAGAGGA
>JACBWV010000478.1:0-63075 GCA_013435795.1 Chlamydomonas sp. ICE-L
CGCGTGCGACTGATCTGGTGGGGGTGGTAGGCATGTAAAAAAGTACAGATGAATTGCTTGGTCAGAGGGCCGGAGTCAGGGAGAGTTGCTGATTCATGATGGAGGTGAAGGCATGAACAGGTCTGGTGGCGAGTGGTCGTGGCGCCGTGGCAGTGGTGGTGGTTGTGGGTAGGATGTTCAAGTACAGGGAAGGGCCTTGATTGGTCAGGAGGTATAAGAGGTGGCTGATCATGGCTGCTCATGAGGGAGTGAGCATGAACGCCTGTGGCGTGGTGTTTGCGGTGGCGTGGTTGGTGGGTTGTAGTATGTAAAAAGTACAGGGAGTGCATTGCTCTGGTCAGGGGCGGGTCAGGGAGGTTGCTGATCATGAGGAGGTGAGGCATGAACAGGTTTGGTGGCAGTGGTGTCGGCGGTGGCAGTGGTGTAGTTGTGGTAGGATGTTTAGTAGAGGGAGTGCATTGCTCTGGTAGGGGCGTGTAGGGAGGTGGCTGATCATGAGGAGGGTGAGGCATGAACAGGCCTGGTGCATGCGTGGCAGTGTGTTGGCGTGGAGGTGGTGGTGGTGGTAGGATGTCGAAGTACAGGGAGTGCATTGCTCTGGTCAGGGGCGGGTCAGGGAGGTTGCTGGCCATGAGGAGGTGAGGCATGAACAGGTTTGGTGGCAGTGGTGTTGGCGGTGGCAGTGGTGGTGGTTGTGGTAGGATGTTCAAGTACAGGGAGGGTGCATTGCTCTGGTCAGGGGTCATGGAGGTGGCTGATCATGAGGAGGTGAGGCATGAACAGGCCTGGTGGCAGTGGTGTTGCGGTGGCTGTGGTGGTGGTGGTAGGATGTAAAAGTACAGGGAGTGCATTGCTCTGGTCAGGGGCGGGTCAGGGAGGTTGCTGATCATGAGGAGGTGAGGCATGAACAGGTTTGGTGGCAGGTGGTGTCGGCGTCGGCAGTGGTGGTAGTTGTGGTAGGATTTTAGGTAGAGGGAGTGCATTGCTCTGGTAAGGGGCGTGTAAGGGAGGTGGCTGATCATGAGGAGGTGAGGATTGAACAGGCCTGGTGCATGCGTGGCAGTGGTGTTGGCGGTGGAGGTGGTGGTGGGTGGTAGGATGTCAAAGTAAAGGGAGTGCATTGCTCTGGTCAGGGGCGGGTCAGGGAGGTTGCTGATCATGAGGAGGTGAGGCATGAACAGGTTTGGTGGCAGTGGTGTTGGCGGTGGCAGTGGTGTCGTGGTAGGATGTAAAAGTACAGGGAGTGCATTGCTCTGGTTAGGGGCGGGTCAGGAGGTTGCTGATCATGAGGAGGTGAGGCATGAACAGGCCTAGTGGCAGTGGTGTTTGCGGTGGCAGTGGTGGTGGTGGTAGGATGTAAAAGTACAGGGAGTGCATTGCTCTGGTCAAGGGCGGGTCAGGGAGGTTGCTGATCATGAGGAGGTGAGGCATGAACAGGTTTGGTGGCAGTGGTGTCGGCGGAGGCAGTGGTGGTAGTTGTGGTAGGATGTTTAGGTAGAGGGAGTGCATTGCTCTGGTAAGGGGCGTGTAAGGGAGGTGGCTGATCATGAGGAGGTGAGGCATGAACAGGTTTGGTGGCAGTGGTGTCGGCGGTGGCAGTGGTGGTGGTTGTGGTAGGATGTTCAAGTAGAGGGAGTGCATTGCTCTGGTCAGGGGCGGGTCAGGGAGGTGGCTGGTCATGAGGAGGTGAGGCATGAACAGGTTTGGTGGCAGTGGTGTTGGCGCTGGCAGTGGTGGTGGTTGTGGTAGGATGTTCAAGTAGAGGGAGGGCATTGCTCTGGTCAGGGGTCAGGGAGATTGCTGATCATGAGGAGGTGAGGCATGCATAGGCCTGGTGGCAGTGGTGTTGGTGGTGTCGGTGGTGGTGGTGGTAGGATGTCAAAGTACAGGGAGTGCATTGCTCTGGTCAGGGGCGGGTCAGGGAGGTAGCTGATCATGAGGTGGTGAGGCATGAACAGGCCTGGTGGCAGTGGTGTTGGCGCTGGCAGTGGTGGTGGTTGTGGTAGGATGTTCAAGTAGAGGGAGTGCATTGCTCTGGTCAGGGGTCAGGGAGGTTGCTGATCATGAGGAGGTGAGGCATGAACAGGCCTGGTGGCAGTGGTGTTGGCGGTGTCGGTGGTGGTGGTGGTAGGATGTAGTAGTACAGGGAGTGCATTGCTCTGGTCAGGGGCGGGTCAGGGAGGTTGCTGATCATGAGGAGGTGAGGCATGAACAGGCCTGGTGGCAGTGGTGTTGGCGCTGGCAGTGGTGTGGTTGTGGTAGGATGTTCAAGTAGAGGGAGTGCATTGCTCTGGTCAGGGGCGGGTCAGGGAGTTGGCTGGTCATGAGGAGGTGAGGCATGAACAGGTTTGGTGGCAGTGGTGTTGGAGGTGGCAGTGGTGGTGGTTGTGGTAGGATGTTTAAATAGAGGGAGGGCATCGCTCTGGTCAGGGGTCAGGGAGGTTGCTGATCATGAGGAGGTGAGGCATGAACAGGCCTGGTGGCAGTGGTGATGGCAGTAGTGGTTGTGGTAGGGTGTAGAAGTACAGGGAGTGCATTGCTCTGGTCAGGGGCAGGTCAGGGAGGTTGCTGATCAGGAGGAGGTGAGGCATGAACAGGTTTGGTGGCAGTGGTGTCGGCGGTGGCAGTGGTGGTAGTTGTGGTAGGATGTTTAGGTAGAGGGAGTGCATTGCTCTGGTAAGGGGCGTGTAAGGGAGGTGGCTGATCATGAGGAGGTGAGGCATAAACAGGCCTGGTGCATGCGTGGCAGTGGTTTTGGCGGTGGAGGTGGTGGTGGTGGTAGGATGTCAAAGTACAGGGAGTGCATTGCTCTGGTCAGGGGCGGGTCAGGGAGGTTGCTGATCATGAGGAGGTGAGGCATGAACAGGTTTGGTGGCAGTGGTGTCGGCGGTGGCAGTGGTGGTGGTTGTGGTAGGACGTTCAAGTAGAGGGAGGGCATTGCTCTGGTCAGGGGTCAGGGAGGTTGCTGATCATGAGGAGGTGAGGCATGAACAGGCCTGGTGGCAGTGGGGTTGGCGGTGTCGGTGGTGGTGGTGGTAGGATGTAATAGTACAGGGAGTGCATTGCTCTGGTCAGGGGCGGGAAAGGGAGGTTGCTGATCATCATGAGGTGAGGCATGAACAGGCCTGGTGGCAGTGGTGTTGGCGCTGGCAGTGGTGGTGGTTGTGGTAGGATGTTCAAGTAGAGGGAGTGCATTGCTCTGGTCAGGGGCGGGTCAGGGAGGTGGCTGGTCATGAGGAGGTGAGGCATGAACAGGTTTGGTGGCAGTGGTGTTGGAGGTGGCAGTGGTGGTGGTTGTGGTAGGATGTTTAAATAGAGGGAGGGCA
Organism: Chlamydomonas sp. ICE-L; assembly: GCA_013435795.1. NCBI lineage: Eukaryota > Viridiplantae > Chlorophyta > Chlorophyceae > Chlamydomonadales > Chlamydomonadaceae > Chlamydomonas > Chlamydomonas sp. ICE-L. Next base: position 3,327 of record JACBWV010000478.1, read on the forward strand.
TCGCTCTGGTCAGGGGTCAGGGAGGTTGCTGATCATGAGGAGGTGAGGCATGAACAGGCCTGGTGGCAGTGGTGATGGCAGTAGTGGTTGTGGTAGGGTGTAGAAGTACAGGGAGTGCATTGCTCTGGTCAGGGGCAGGTCAGGAAAGGTTGCTGATCAGGAGGAGGTGTGGCATGAACAGGTTTGGTGGCAGTGGTGTCGGCGGTGGCAGTGGTGGTAGTTGTGGTAGGATGTTTAGGTAGAGGGAGTGCATTGCTCTGGTAAGGGGCGTGTAAGGGAGGTGGCTGATCATGAGGAGGTGAGGCATGAACAGGCCTGGTGCATGCGTGGCAGTGGTGTTGGCGGTGGAGGTGGTGGTGGTGGTAGGATGTCAAAGTACAGGGAGTGCATTGCTCTGGTCAGGGGCGGGTCAGGGAGGTTGCTGATCATGAGGAGGTGAGGCATGAACAGGTTTGGTGGCAGTGGTGTTGGCGGTGGCAGTGGTGGTGGTTGTGGTAGGATGTAAAAGTACAGGGAGTGCATTGCTCTGGTCAGGGGCGGGTCAGGGAGGTGGCTGATCATGAGGAGGTGAGGCATGAACAGGCCTGGTGGCAGTGGTGTTTGCGGTGGCAGTGGTGGTGGTGGTAGGATGTAAAAGTACAGGGAGTGCATTGCTCTGGTCAGGGGCGGGTCAGGGAGGTTGCTGATCATGAGGAGGTGAGGCATGAACAGGTTTGGTGGCAGTGGTGTCGGCGGTGGCAGTGGTGGTAGTTGTGGTAGGATGTTTAGGTAGAGAGAGTGCATTGCTCTGGTAAGGGGCGTGTAAGGGAGGTGGCTGATCATGAGGAGGTGAGGCATGAACAGGTTTGGTGGCAGTGGTGTCGGCGGTGGCAGTGGTGGTGGTTGTGGTAGGACGTTCAAGTAGAGGGAGGGCATTGCTCTGGTCAGGGGTCAGGGAGGTTGCTGATCATGAGGAGGTGAGGCATGAACAGGCCTGGTGGCAGTGGGGTTGGCGGTGTCGGTGGTGGTGGTGGTAGGATGTAATAGTACAGGGAGTGCATTGCTCTGGTCAGGGGCGGGTCAGGGAGGTTGCTGATCATCATGAGGTGAGGCATGAACAGGCCTGGTGGCAGTGGTGTTGGCGCTGGCAGTGGTGGTGGTTGTGGTAGGATGTTCAAGTAGAGGGAGTGCATTGCTCTGGTCAGGGGCGGGTCAGGGAGGTGGCTGGTCATGAGGAGGTGAGGCATGAACAGGTTTGGTGGCAGTGGTGTTGGGGGTGGCAGTGGTGGTGGTTGTGGTAGGATGTTTAAATAGAGGGAGGGCATTGCTCTGGTCAGGGGTCAGGGAGGTTGCTGATCATGAGGAGGTGAGGCATGAACAGGCCTGGTGGCAGTGGTGATGGCAGTAGTGGTTGTGGTAGGGTGTACAAGTACAGGGAGTGCATTGCTCTGGTTAGGGGTGGGTCAGGGAGGTTGCTGATCATGAGGTGAGGCATTAACTAATACCTAATCGCCTAATCATCGCACACACGCCAGGCTCTAGAGCAGCCGAAGCCGCGAGACTTATATTCGCTAATGAAGCTTCGTTATGCTTCTATTGGCTGGAAGTGCGATTGGGTATACGTTGGCTTACGCAGGCTGCATGCAGTTGCGCCCATCTGAAGTTGGGTGAGTTTCGTGGTGCGCCTGGCTCCCTTGAGGTCCGCCGAGATCGTTGAAGTGCATGTCAGTGGTTTGGTTGCGATGCGGCGTAAAATGCGGATGCTCGTGAGTTGCGAGTGTTGCTCGGCTTCTGTAAAGTGCTTGAAGCGTTGATTGGTGCGAAAGAGAAGATCTGGAAATCCAGATATTCGAGATAGTCAGCTACGCGTCAGACACTCGAAAGACGGTACAGTCACTCAGATACGGTACAGAGATTGGCGCGTTCCCTGAGTGTATTAAGGCCATCAACATTGTGGGAGAGGACACGTAGCCCAGGGGCCAGCCTGCCTAGGGCGGTAGAAGAAGTAGGGGTAGGCATGGGAAGTTCAGCTAGGGAGGGGGCCGGCAACCTCTAAGATGGGCAAAACATCAGCTGTGAGGGTGTTGGCTTGGTTGATCAGGTCATCCAATCCTGCATTCTGGGCTAGCTTTGCCATCGCCTCATAAGCTGTGGGTAAGATAATGATAACGCCTGGTGGGGCGTGGTGTTAAGGGAGCCCGTCGTACGCGGGTAGGAAGGTCTCCTACCTCAACTGGACAAGCTACCATCGCGGTTGACGACGACCTGCTACGCCAAGAGCGACCGAAGGGGGAGTCGAACCCCCGACTCTTCGTTCCTTAGCAATCTGGTCTACCACTAGACCATTGTAATCGCTAAAGAGGCTTGTGGGTAAGAAGTAGCAGGGGTCAATTCTAGTTGGCCTGTTTGTGTCGTCCACGAACAACTGCATAGCTGTGACCCAATGGGAGTACTGAACAGGTGGTCCGGCTAGGTGAAGGGAGGCTGCTAGGAAAGCTGGCCTCGCCGTAAGCTGAGCCTGTGCAGGGGATTTAAGAGCATCAATAGCGGTGATAGCAAATTGATTCTCCATGGAGTCATCTGCAAGATTATCGACTGTCATAATGAGAGCAGTCAAGCACTGCTGAGCTAGGAGCAGCTTCTGGTCGGGGGCAGCCTCCTCCAGTCGCTTGAGCGCCGAGGCGACCTCTGACGTCGGAGTTGAAGGAGGTGTGGGTTGGGAGGTGTCAGGTGGGGAGGAAAAGTCCTGAGTAGGCTCGGGCAGGGACAATGGCTCACAAGCCTCAGGGGCACGGCATAGAGGGGTGGGGGTGGGGGTGGGCGGGGTGGGGGTGGGGGTGGGCGGGGGTGGGGGTGGGGGTGGGGGTGGGGGTGGGGGTGGGGGTGGGGGGGGGTGGGGGTGGGGGTGGCACGGCATAGAGGGGTGGGGGTGGGGGTGGGGGTGGGGGTGGGCGGGGTGGGGGTGGGGGTGGGCGGGGTGGGGGGTGGGGGTGGGCGGGGTGGGGGTGGGGGTGGGGGGGGTGGGGCGGGGTGGGGGAGGGGTGGGCGGGTGGGGTGGGTGGGGGTGGGGGTGGGGGTGGAGGTGGGGGCCGGGGTAGGAGGTTGTGGTTGGGCTGGCTGAGATTGTGGCGTATTCGTGATCTGTGGTGGCTGCTGCTGTGGTTGCGGCTGTTGCTGAGTCTGTGGTTGCGGCTGTGGTTGTGGCGGAGGCTGGGGCAGGGACTGTGGTCGCTCCTGACGAACAGCCCGGTTGGTAGTAGCCTGGGGATCTTCTAGGAATCTTTTTCCTAGAGCCCCAACAGCATTCTCGGTCATCTCAGAATCCTCTTGGTGCTCTGCTAACACTGCAAAAGGGTTAGCATCCGCTACATCATGGCTCAGTAGGGAAGACAATGAGGGGGCAGCAGCCCGTTGGGTGGCAAGCCTTGTCCGCCCCTTGGATGGTTGGGCACGGCTCGTGGTAGTCGTCGACACACCGAGCACCTCACTGGAGTTAGGAGCTCTGGAAAGGCCATGACCACCACGAGTAACACCAGGGCGCTCTCTCCGAAAATGGCCATCACCACCTGTGATTCCTGAACTCCCACCAGCTCCAACAGTAAAATGAGGGGCGTTTCTACCGGCGCCCAATTGTCCACATGAGCGGGGCTGAGCATTGGGTGGGACTGGTCCGGACCAGGGTGTAGGGGTCTGGCCCTCCAAATGCTGACCGTTGTAGGCCTCATGTGGGGTTGGGTGGTGTAGTGGGTCCAAGGGAGCAGGACTATCCTGGAAGCCATGTTTGATCCTATCACAATCTCCTGGGGATAGAGGCGGGAGACGGTGTGGGGGGGCTACAGGATCAAAGCGGGCCACCCGCTCCTTCTCATCCTCTGAGGATACCAGGCGGGCCTGCCTAGGGGGGCGCGTAGGGCCACTGACAAGAATGTCTACAGTAGTATTTGTCCCTAAGGATACTGCTCCTTGAGCCACTTCCCCTTGTGAAGGCTGGATACCATCGGGGTGCGCCAAGTGGGCCACCCTGATTCCCTGCCTCCCCAAGAGGGAGACGAGGTCTTCGTCTGACAGGCTGGGGTCTATACGAATCAGTCTGTACTTTGACAAAATTGAATCTGGGCCACGCCCAAAGAGCCCATGCAAGCCAGGGGCTGTTGGGAATGGAATGGGGAGGAGGAGGGAGGGCAGAGCATGGAGAACCTCTGCCAGATCCGGCGAGCATGCCAGATCAAGGTGTAGCATGCTTCCACGCGCGAAAACACGGGCAGCCATTGTAGGGAGGGGGAGGTTCTTAGATCTGCATATCGCCGCTAGCGCCTTGCTAGTCGCTAGCTGAAAGAGACGGGCGTGAGGCCACACTGATGGGTGGGAAGCTGGCGTCACCCATCAAGCAACAGTTGCCGGAGCCGCTGCTGGTAGTTGCACCCGCAGCTGCAGGCAGGCGTTCGTTGGCTTAAAACGCCAAATGGGTATTGCCTCCTTCTGCTGGTTTCTATCGTGGCTATTAGAGACCTCTATCGCAGGCCCCTGATGTGGCATGCCGAGCTGCGCAAAGAAGGCTGCGCAAGGCTGGAAATAAGGCCAAACTGGGGGGAACAGTCAAGGGAGGGCAAGGTTGCGATTACAAGGTTGTAAAAGCGAGGTTGCGGGATCAAGGCTGTGAGAGTAACACCAGATGCGGACTATGGATACGGCTAGGGGCACTGCGGAGAGGCAGTGCAGGGCAAGAACACGATATGCGGAAGAAAATTTTCAGATCTGATAGTGTGAAGAAAGGTGCGAGGACGGAATGCGAGGATGGAATGCGAAGAAGGAATAGAGAGAGAGATTAAGATGTTGAGATGTTGTAATAACACCGCGAAAAAGTTTAGAGAGGATATAGTTACATACTCAGCAAAAATCAATGCCGAGACTGAACAGCGCCGAGGCAGCTGGACAGTTTTATAACAGTGAGGGTTTGGGCAACATACCCCTCAGAACCTGGTCTAGGAGGTGACCTCCAAAAAAGCGTACTATCAGCTATAAAGCACTCCGAAGAGTGGACAGAGATGTTGCAGCGGAACAGACGCGCCAATCTATACACGGAGACGAGAATAGCATTACAAGGACAGGCGGACGCCAAAGGACACCAGCGGTGGGAGAGGCGGATGCCTGTAACCTGACTAGAACCTAAGCCAGGAATCTTAAGCCGGGCACAGGCAATACAGAGCGTGTCAGTGAGAGACCGGTGACGCAGCCAACAGGAAGCTGTCACTGAGTCATGAAGGATGACACAGTACTGGCAGAGCCGATAGTTCTAAGGAAGTACATAAGTAGTCACCAAGTCATAAAACGCGTGAGAGCACCGCAATTCATGCTGACACTCCACCTATGACACAGGTGACATACAATACTACTTCTCCACCTATGGCACTGGTGACATAGAACTATGTGTAACAAATAATTGATTTTTTTCAAAGAACTCCGAAAAATCGAGAGAACTTCAAATGGAACCCAAAGGGTTATAGGAAGGAATGAAACAAGGCAAAAACCAAAAATTTGCCAAGTTAGAAAAAGATGAAACCCGAATATCAAAGATGGGTAACAACGGTATTGAAAACCCGATCCGGGAATAGGAACCTAATGCCAAACAATGATAACCAAAGAAACCGATGTAACAAAAAAAATGACCCTAAGAAGAAGCGGTCATTCCAAACCTCCAGAACACAGCAGGATCAAGGGGCTTGGTGAAGGGGTCAGCACAGTTGTCCTTGGTGTTAACATAGGCAACGTCCAGTTGACCATCCTCCACCAGCTCCTTGATGTAGTGATGAATAACATCAATGTGCTTGCTGCGAGGGAGGAGCTGCCAGTCATTGGCCCAACTCAGAGACCCTAAGTTGTCACCCTGAATGGTAACCAAATCACAAGGCAGACCCAGATCCACCCTCAACTTCTTCAACCATTGCACCTCCCTGGCAGCCTGAGACAGTGCCTGATACTCAGCCTCACTAGAGCTTATGGCAACAGTAGGCTGCCTCTTGCTCATCCAGTTCACGATGCACCCCCCAGCCAGTACAGCAAAGCCAGTCTGAGACCTCCTGTCAGACCCATCATCAGCAAAGGATGAGTCACTAAAGACAGTAAAAGAGAACGCAGGGCTGTGGGTGTAAGTGAGGCCCAGGTGGGAATGTGTCCTCAAATACAAGAGCAATGGAGCAATTTTCCCGTCTATTCTGAGAGTGATGCTCCAGTCGTAGGGAAAAGGCCCTATAGAGTCTTTATGTTCATCTTTAATGCTCAAACTCAATTCTGACACATGTGAGGCGCTTGTATAGAAAGAAAAGTCGTCTGCTGTATTCTGATAAATGATGTTGGCAAAACTTTCAACATTAACTGGTAGGCGGATCAATACATCACTCTCTTGCATATTGTTTTGACGAAAATTGTTGACAGCACTGTTAGTTACCTTGGGTAAATTGTGATGGATTGTCAGGAAACTTTCAAGATTTAAACGCAATGGAAAGGAGCTAACAATGGGAGCACCACCAGGTGTTTCGTGAGGCAGAAACCCAAACAAATAACTACTTTTATCTTTGAATTCGAATGAATACCCTGGCCCAGGAGGGTTGAATATACAAAGCCCGTTTGTTTCATTATGGGTTAGTGTCCATCCCGTAAGCAACACACCCAATTCTGTCAGCCAATAATCAAGGGCATAGTTCCCAATTGGAATTCTGATTGATGTCTTGCTACCATTGTTGTTAACAATAAAGTCATTGTAACTTGCTCTAATCGAATAAAAACACCTGTTGATGATGACATCTGCAACTGTGACTTTCGTCCTCCCTCCATAGGGATTTTGCAGGACTCCTGCAGGCAATGATGTTGTGAAATTGTCAGGCGTTCCACTTGTTCGAAACGTGCTTGATATGTACAACAATTGTGTTTTCAAGACAGGTGGAGACATTTTATAATATGGGATATATTATACTGTAACATTTTGTATTGTTACCAAGCCATCTAAAACCTCAGTACCAGAAACAGGTTTAATTTTATTCAGCAAGTCTTTCCTGATAGCTTTCTTGTCCCTATACAACAATGGTTTATTGATATGTACAGAAATAGCTACATCTACCAAGTATTCAGGTAGACCAGTAGACATGTCTAAAATTGCAGCTCTGAAGTTTTTGTATTCATTCGTTTGCTTGTATTCTTGTGTCAAAGAGGCCATTCTTTAACAATCAGTTAGAAAAAATAAAATGTCTTATTGCAGGTTCAGAACAATATCAAAGTTTTTCTTGAACCTATTTAGTTTGTCTCCTGTGAAATCTATAACAAGAGAGTCATGCTCATCCTGTGTTGCATGTATATACAGCCTCTCAAACTTCTTCAAAGTGAGAGTAGAGCTGACTTCATCATGAAGATCTACCAATATTTTGGTTGATGCAAACTTGAATAAAACGAACAATGAAGTATTAGTTCTGATGCTCTTGGGTATAGCTTTCAAATTCTGTGAGCAAATCATGATGTTTATACCCAAACTGTTCTTCAAAACCAAGTTTGTCAATGCTGATTTACCCACACTTTTGAATGCACTACTACCCACCAGATCATCCAATACAAAATAATTTATTGCACCGTTTGGGTATCTACAAGTAGGCTTTTGGTATGCAGTTCTCTCAAGAAAATCTACCTCATCAAATGTCAATGCATCTATTTTTCCATTGAAAAACTTTGACCAAACTTGCAAATCTTTCTTGTATTCTGCAGTGTTTTGTTTTTCTTGTTTGATGTCTTCTATAACTTCTAAAAGCTTGGAGTCACTGTAATCATTTACAATATCAGAAGGATCAATCTTCAGACAATTGAATACTGGATTTGCATCATGCGTGGGGCTAAAAACAATAACTCTCATAGCTTGGTTTTTATCAAAACCCGCAAGCTCATATTGTTTCAATAATTGGCAAACAGAATATGTTTTACCAGTCCCTCGGCTCCCAATGAAAAGGGCTACAAAATAGTTGCGTGGCAGGGACGTGTTTAAACATTGTGGGTAAGTGTTTGGCTTATAAACGAGTTTTTTATGAATAAAATTACTGACTGCGTTTTCTGTGATATTCATCTATTTTTACAGGACATAATATTTTACTAAAAAGGGCATTGTGACCCAGGGAAGAGTGATTGATAAGCCAGTCGTTTCCCATCATTCATTATTTTCTGTCTAAACAGTTCAACAGTTTCCTCCTGGCTTATTTTTGGAACTTTTGTAACGTTCAAGCGTTTTTTAATTTGTCTTGACATCTGTTTCACTTCAACTTCTTCTGATTCTGGCTGGGAATCATCTGTTATCACCTGTTCGTCTTCGTCAGAGTCATCATCACTAACAACAAAAGTTGTCTTCAGTTTCTTATTGACTTCTTACGAAGTTTCATCTCAGTAGCCTTTTCTTGTTGCTTTACTTGTTTCTCCTGTTTCTGGAGCTGTTTCTCTTGTCTACTGATTTCTCCTAATTCTTTTCTCTTGGCCCAAGCTTTTTCCCGTGCTCTTGCTAGTACCTCTTTCTGCTTCTGAGACATGACCCTCTTTGCTTTGGGTTGAATCACTTCCATGATTCTTTCAGACTATGATTTACCTGAATCTCAGGGGGTCGCCAGGCCCTCCTCTGCGCCACGTTCCGTCGGCGAAGCTCTAGGATTACGACAGTCTCAGATCATAGTGGAGCCTGTACCAGGTCCATTGCCTAATAGTCGCCAACCTCCGACCACCTCGGATGGCTCGCAGGGATTGTTAATCCCTTCGCCTCCTGCCATCCCTGGTGGATTATTCGGGTCAAGCCCATGTGATGATGTAGCCGTTGCCGATAGCGCAAGTGATGATCTTGAACATTGGTCGGGTTCCGATAATGCGTATGGCTGGGGTGTTCCGGTCGACCCAGGCTTCGTTGAGATAGAGGCAAATAAGGCCGGCCTTGTTCAACCAGGCAGTAGTTCTGCACTGGGGGCTATACTACCGGTTACTGCTGATATTGCTGATACCCCCGCTGCTCATGTACCAGTAAACTGCTTGTACGAGGGAATACCGATTGACTGAAGAAGGACGACCCCACAGCAACTCAGTCTCATGTAACGGTTGTCGGATCATTCTCCTACCTACATAGTTTGTACCTGGTTGGGCATACTGAATGGCTCTATTAGGCCATGTTTCTAGACAGAGAGGTAGCAAATATTTATCCATTTTATATATTACCTTGTGAAAAAGTATTTCGAGCCGTTTTCACCAGTATCTATCTCCAAAAGATAGTTGTACTTGACGAATAAAAGTGAATAGTTCCTCGTGTTGATATTACCAGTGCTGTGAAATGTGATGTTATAGGGTATGTCTTCATCCATTACATCTATTGGTAGACCCAGGGCCCACTGACGAGTTGCTAGAGTACTTGCACTTCGTATTAATAGGGTATTATCCTTTGTCAATGTAGTCATGTGTTCCATTGATCTGTTGTCATTGTCAAAAATCATGTCCAAGTATTCATTTGCCCTGAAATAGTTTATTGGGTGGTCTGCAACAGGTATATTGTTGACACTAATACCAACATAAACTGGAGCATCATTTGTTATAATACTTGGAATGCCTTGTGAAAAATAGTAGCTTGTCCCGTTATAGTCTTGGGTTGAAGTCTTGGAGTGAAAATCTTCTGTCATGAACGTTGCAATAGCATACTCAATATCCCTGGAAGCAATGTATATATAAGTTTGTTGGTTTTCGTTTTCATTGAGTTGAAACATGGATGAGAATTTGTCAAATTCAACACGTTCTGTGACATTGTCTTGAATTTCACTTCGAACAATAAGGTGTAGATCGGAAATCTCATAGCTTGTTGAATCATTGTCTCTCAACAATACTGCAGCATCTGCCCATACAATACAGATTCGAACCCTGCCTTTGATTATACAGTCCTTGGTACCTAAGATACCATGGAAACGGTCTATAACATATGGCTCATCATCTGACATGGAAATTAAATCCACAGCCTGAGCATTACCCAACATATTGGAGGAAGTCGCAGGGGTGTTTTGAACAGCCATTAGTCTTGTGAGATGATGATAATTGTTGATGGACTGGACCTCAACATCATCAAACGAAACTGGTAATGAACTGATTAAGCAATCTATTCCCCTGGGTGCAACACCATCCGAATTAAAAGTGAACAAAAGCTTGACACTGGATAAATCCCAAATGCCATCAGTCATTTCAAACACGGTCTGTGTTTGGGGGAAACCTGTTTTTGTTCCTATTGGCTCAATTCTATGGATTTTAGTAATGTTTTGAGGAAGTGCACTCATTTATTTTATTGTTACATTTATAATTATTTGTATTTATAGAACTAATTCGAGCATCCTCCCCGCTCCCACACGGATCATGCTACTACACTCAATAAACACCATTGCAGTCAAGTTGGCTGAGCCTGCTGCTCCACTAACGGCTTGAGACTCGAATGCTCCAATCGAACTGTTCCCTCTTGTGTCAATGCCCGACATGAACTCATCATCATTGTGGCAGAACTTGCATGAGAGTACAAAGAATTTATCACGCCAGCTTGCAAATGAATCACAAAGGGGACTTGACCCTCCTAGGGTGTCCTGTAATTGGTTGTAAGAACTTTGTGTTAACGAAAAACACTGTCCAACATTGGCCCTAAAATCTGGATAATAAGTCCCATTGATAGTGAACTGAGAACTTTCCATCCCAGTCGCTTTCCTGACGAACGTGTTACAGTTTTTGGTCACTGCATCCAATGCTCCAGTAGGTGATTGGTCTAAAAATATCCCCCAAGCTCGATTAACCGACTGGGACGACACACTAAATTTGGTGGACTGGCTATAACTTGATGCAGCTGATGAAAATGAAAAATAGTTCTTGAACATGATTTCATACACACCTCCATTTTGCAGAAAGGCATTGTGTGCGGCATCAAAGAGCCCATCATCTATTGAGGTAGTATCAACACTGAATGAAATGTCTGATAGAATAAATTGTCCTCCCCCAATTAGACAATTGGATCCATCTGGCTGTATCCTAAGGCGAACCTGCCCTAGGAGTTTGGTATCCAATATGCTGGGCTGAAAGCTATTGAGAGTCAGCCAATTACAAATGCAATAATATTTTGGAATACCAATGGGAATAGCTGAACCATCACCTCCCGATTGGACAATCTTACGTCTGTTGTGGCAATCTGCACCAAAGGATGTATCAGCAATAATATTAAAAAGCTTATTATAATTGGAGAACCCTCCTATCACTTGCCCATTCACTTCCAAGTCGCACCTTTGTGTGATTGATTCAATGTTCCTTGCAGCCCAGACCGGTGATGCTTGTCCAATTTATTTCTCATAATGTAGGCTCAGTACTCGCAAAAGGGTTTTTGTTGTTTGAAGGCATTGAGTAGGTGGTGCATATTTTCTACTCATATTGGTTGGTTGCAGTTCCTATTACGGGTGGCCAGCTGTTTAGTTGCTCGATTCCACTTTAGTTTTGTTTGAGTAAGTATTTGTTTTTGTACTTTTTGGGTATGCAGACATGTAGCTTTACCGTATACTCGATATTTTGGGTATGCAGACATGTAGCTTATACCGGTATACTCGATATTTTGGGTATGCAGACATGTAGCTTATACCGGTATACTCGATATTTTGGGTATGCAGACATGTAGCTTATACCGGTATACTTTCTATATTTTGGGTATGCAGACATGTAGCTTATACCGGTATACTTTCTATATTTTGGGTATGCAGACATGTAGCTTATACCGGTATACTCGATATTTTGGGTATGCAGACATGTAGCTTATACCGGTATACTCGATATTTTGTGGTATGCAGACATGTAGCTTAATACCGATACTCTATATTTTGGGTATGCAGACATGTAGCTGTATACCGGTATACTCATATTTTGGGTATGCAACAGGTAGCTTATACCCGGTATAACTCGATATTTTGGGTATGCAGACATGTAGCTTATACCGTATCCGCGATATTTTGGGTCATGCAGACATGTAGCTTATACCGGTATACTCCGATATTTTGGTATGCGACATGTAAGCTTATACGGTATACTCTCGATATTTTGGGGTATGCGACCATGTGGCTTATACCGGTATACCTCGATATTTTGGGTTGCAGACCAGGTAGCTTAGAACCGTTATCTCGTATTTTTTGGGTAGCAGACATTAGCTTATACCGGTATACTTCGATATTTTGGGTATGAGACATGTACTTATACCGGTATACTCGATATTTTGGGGGTATGCAACATGTTATCCTTTATACCGGTATAACCTCGATATTTGGGTATGCAGACTGTAGCTTATCCCGGTAACTCGATATTTGGGGTATGCAGACCTGTTCGCTTATACCCGGTATACTCGATTTTGGGGTATTCAGACATGTACTTATACCGTATATCTCGATTTTGGGGTATGCAAGACATGTGTCTTATACCGGTATACTCGATATTTTTGGGTATGCAGACATGGAGCTCTTAGCTACCGGTATACTCGATAATTTTGGGTATCAGCCTGTAGCTTATCCGGGTATACTCGATATTTTTGGGTATGCAACATGTAGCGTTAAAACCGGTATCTCGATATTTGGGTTATGAGCAGACATGTAGCTTATACCGTGATACTCTATATTTTGGGGTATCAGACATTGTACTTATACCGGTTAACTCGATATTTGGGTATGCAGACTGTAGCTTATACCGGTATACTCGATATTTGTGTATCAGACTTAGCTTAACCGGTATACTCGATATTTTGGGTACTGAGACATGTAGCTTATACCGGTATCCTCGATATTTTGGGTATGCAGACATTACTTATACCGGTTATAACTCGATATTTTGGGTATGCAGACATGTAGCTTATACCGGTAGACGCGATATCTTGGGTATGCGACATTAGCTTAGACGTATACTCGTATTTGTGGTTATGGCAGACATGTAGCTTATACGTATACGCGATATTTTGGGTATGCAGACTGTCTTATAACGTATACTCGATATTTGGGTATGCAGACAGTAAGATTATACCAACGGTATACACCGAATTTTTGGGTAGCAGACATGGTAGCTTATAACCGTATACTCGATATTTTTTTGGGTATGCATACATGTAGCTATACCGGTAGACTCGATTTTCGGTTATGCAGACTGTACTTTCTCGGTATACTCGATATTTTTGGTAATGCAGAACAGTAGCTTATACCGGTATACTCGATATTTGGGTATGCAGACATGTAGCTTATCCGGTAATCCGTATTTTGGGTATGCATACATGTGCTTATAACCGGTATAAAACTCCGATATTTTGTGTAGCAGGCACATTTAGCTTAGACCCGGTATACTCATATTTTGGGTAAGCATACATGTAGCTTATACGGTATAAAGCTCTATATTTTGGGTATTCAGACATGTAGCTTATACCGGTATACCTTCTATATTTTTGGGTATGCAGACATGTGCTTATACTGGTATACTCGATATTTGGGTATGCAGACATGTGCTTATACGGTATCTCGATCTTTTGGGTATTCGACATGAGCTTATACCGGTATACTCGAATTTGGGTATGCAACATGTAGCTTATACCGGTATACACTCGATATTGTGGGAATGCAGACATGTAGCGTATACCGGTAGACTCGATATTTGGGTATGCGAACATGTAGCTTTATACGGTATACTTTCATATTTTGGGTAATGCAAGACATTTAGCTTATACCGGTATACTCGATATTTTGGGTATCATGACATTAGCTTATTAACCGGTATACTCGATATTTTGGGTATGGCAGACATGTAGCTTTACCGGTATAACTCGATATTTGGGTATGCAGACTGTAGCTTTATACGTATACGCGATATTTTGGTATGCACGACATGTAGCTTCAGTACCGGTATAATCGCTATTTGGGTATGCAGACATGGAGCTTCATACCGGTATATCGATATTTTGGGTATGCAGACTGTAGCTTAATACCCGGTATACTCCGATATTTTGGTAGCAGACATTTAGCTTATAACCGGGATACTCGATATTTTGGTATCAGACTTGTACTTTATAACCGTATAACGCGATATTTTTGGTATGCAGACCATGTAGCTTATACCGGTATATACTCCGATTTTGGGGTATCAGCATGTAGCTTATAGCCCGGTATACTCGATATTTTGGGTATGCAGACATGTACTTAGACCGGTAATACTTCGATATTTTGGGTATGCATACATGTAGCTTATCCGGTTGCTGTTGTTATCGGTTTATAAATATAAACTATTTATACCTCGATATTGTTGGGTAATGCCGACATGTAGCTTAGTCCGGTATACCTCGATTTTTGGGTAGCAGACATGTAGCTTATCCCGGTATCCTCGATATTTTGGGTATGCATACATGGAGCTTATACCGTTATACTCGAAGGTTTGGTATGGAGCATTAACTTATAACCTCGTATAAACTCGATATTTTGGGTATGCAGACATTAAGCTTATACCCGGTATACCTCTATAATTTATGGGTAATGCAACATGTAGCTTATAGCCGTAACTCGATATTTTGGTATTCATTATACCGGTTTATACTCGTATTTTGGGTAGAAAATGTAGCTTTATACCGGTATACTCGATATTTTGGGTATGCAGACATGGTAGCGTTATACCGGGGTATACGCGATATTTGGGTATGCATACAGTGGCTATACGGATGTATGTAAAAACCCCTCGATATTTGGGTATGAGACATGTGCGTCTTCTTATACCGGTATTCGATATTTGGGTATGCAGACATGTAGCTTATACCGGTATACTCGATATTTTGGGTATGCAGACATGTAGCTTATACCGGTATACTCGATATTTTGGGTATGCAGACATGTAGCTTATACCGGTATACTCGATATTTTGGGTATGCAGACATGTAGCTTATACCGGTATACTCGATATTTTGGGTTATGCAGCCCATTGTCGCTTATACGGTTACTCGCTATTTTGGGTATGCAGACATGTAGTCTATACGGTATACTCGATATTGGGTATGCAGGACATGAGCCTTTACCGGTATACTCGATATTTGGGTATTCACCCGACATGTAGCTTATAACGGTGATAATCGATATTTTGGGTATGCAGACATGGAGCTTATACCGGTCTACTCGATATTTTGGGTATGAGACATGTAGCCATATCAGGATATCGAGATTTTGGGTATGCCGGACATGTAGTTCTACCGGTCACCGATCTTTTGGGTCTGCAGACATGTAGCTTATACCGTTACACCGATTTTGGGGGATGCATACATGTAGCTGATACGGTATACTCGATATTTTGGGTATGAGAATGTAGCTCTACGGTATACTCGATATTTTGGTATGACAGACTTGTAGCTATACCGGTAATACTCGAGATTTTGGGTATGCGACATAGTAGCTTATACCGGTATACCGATAGTTTGGGATGGCATACATGTAGTATGTGTATCCCGGTGTATTAATGATATTTTGGGTATGCAGGACATGTAGCTATACCGGTTATACTAGATATTTTGGGGATGCCAGAATGTAGCTTATACCGGTATATACTCAAATTTTGGGTATGCAGACATGTAGCTCTAACGGTATACTCGATATTTTGTATGGCCGACATGTTGCTTGATTACAGGGTATACTCGAGATTTGGGTATGCAGAATGTAGCTTATACCGGGTTATTACTCGATATTTTGGTATGCAGACTGAGCTTAACCGGGTTACTCGATATTTTGGGTATGCAGACAGTGTAGCGTATAACGGTTATACCGATATTTGGGTATGCAGACATGTAGCTTATACCGGTATACTCGATATTGGGTTGCCGGACACCTTGTAGCTTATACGGTTACTCGATATTTTGGGTATGCATACATGTAGCTTATACCGCGTATACTCGTATTTCGGGTATGCAGACAGGGAGTTACTATACCGTATACGCAGAGATTTTGGGAGATGCGACATGTAGCATTACCGGTATAATCGATTTTGGGTAGGCATACTGTAGCTTATACGGTTTTACTCGATATTTTGCAGTATGCAGACATGTAGCTTATACCGGTACTCTATATTTTGGTATGCAGACATGTAGTTCATAACGGATACTCGATATTTGGGATATGCAGAATTGTAGCTATACCGGTATACTCGATCGATTTGGGTATGCAGACATGTGCATATTACCGGTTACTCGAGATTTTGGGATGCAGACATGTAGCTTATACCGGTTATACTCGATATTTTGGGTATGCAGACATGTAGCTTTATACCGGTTATACTCGATAGTTTGGGTTATGCAGACATGTCAGCTTCTACGGTATACTCGATATTGTGGGGATGCAGCCATGTAGCGTAACCGGTTATACTCGATCTTGTGGTATGCAGACCTGTAGCTCTATACGGTATACTCGATATTTGGGTATGCAGAAATGTAGCTTATGACCGTATTTAGACTCGATATTTTGGGTCTGAAGGACAGTAGCTCTAACCGGTATACTCGATGATTTTGGGTATGCAGACATGAGCTGATACCGGTATACTCGATCTTTTGGGTATGCAGAATGTAGTGTATACCGGGCTATACTCGATTTTTCGGGTATGCGAATGTAGCTTATAGGTTTCTGTATACTCGATATTTTGGGTCTGCAGACATGTAGTCTTTTTATAACGTATACTCGAGATTTTGGGTATGCAGCCATGTAGCTTATACCGGTTCACTCGATATTTGGGTATGGATGTATTGAAGACATTAGCTTATACGGTATAACTTGTATTTGGGTCTGCGCATGATAGCTTATTGATACCGTGTTACTTATATTGTGGGTATGAGAAGGTAGTTATACCGGTATACGCGATATTTGGGTCTGCAGATAAGGTAGCTGATAAACGGTTTTTATACGTTCTATATTTTGGGGTATGCCAGGACATGTAGCTTTATACCGGTAACTCGTATTTTTGGGTATGCCGGACAGTAGCTTTATACGGTATGACTCGATATTTGGGTATGCAGACCTGAGTTATACAGGTATATCGATATTTGGGGTAGGAAGACATTTGTTTTTTTGACGGGGTTTACCGATATCTCGGTATTTTGGGTAGGAAGAAATGTAGCTTATACCGGTTACTCGATATTTGGGTCTGGCAGACATGTAGCTAAGCGGTATACTCGATATTTTGGTATGCAGACATGTGTAGCTATACCTGTGTATCGATATTGGGTATGCAGACATGTAGCCTTATACCGGTGATACTTTCTATATTATAATCAAAGTTTTATCTTTCAGCTAATTATAGATATCTATATAATGAGATTGGTCTCGTTTGTTCAAGTACGTCTTTGTAATCAGGCTCATTAGAACGTTCTTGGTCTATGGTATCGATTGAGTGAAGAACCTCCCTGTTAGATGGCCACCTGAATGGTGATGCGTGCCTGAAGTCAATCTAATCTCGGGACCGCCTCAAATCTCCCGTTTTTTAAGGTGCTGCAATGGCATTAGACGGAGATGGTCGAGAGGAAGGTGGTCTAGGTAAGTGGTCTATATACGTCCTAGTTCCTTGAAACACATTTTGTGGTGCAGTGTTTTGTTGAGTCATGGCAGCCCTCGCAGATCTAGCAAGCTGTTCTACAGCAGATACCCCATTTACAGCCTGAGCTATCATATTTTGATGGGGTTGTTTGGGATCTCTATTACATATGCATAAGGGTTGAATCCCATCATTCGAGGGAGTGTCCTATCAGCAGGTATTTAACATTAATTGTTGTTGCTCTTTGGTTTGTAGTATTCCTCTTTGTTTGATTGTATTTGTTTTTGTTTTTGTTTTTGTTTTCCCCACATTTTTTCTGGACCTCATGGTTTAAATTATGTTATAAATTAATTTACAACACCTCTCAGTATATATTTCCTCAGCCCAGAGACACCAAAAAGATCACCAACAGTTTTTCAGGAGACTATAACGCACTTATAAACAAGCCCAACTTATTTTCAGGGTCTTACAATGATCTTACAGACCAATTGAATGTACAAAACGCTTTTGTTGCTATTGGTCCCGGAGTGAAGGTGAGTCGTCTTGAACTACCAACGCAGACTGGAGCCAATGGGCCTGGTTTGATTCACTTTGCAGACACAGGGTCGGAGATTAATGGGAGCATATCTTTCTTGAGCGATGGGGGTAGTGAATCATTCAATTTCCTCTTCGAATTCATGACCAAAGCTAGGATTGACCAGACGGGATCATACATTAACCTTTCTGACAAGTCATATAAAAATCATATTTAATACCTCAACCCTGAGGAGTCATTGAAGGCCATAAAATCTTTGCAGCCGGCAAAATACACGTTCAAGGGAGATGCTAAAAATGCAGTGGAAATTGGGCTGTATGCCCAAGAAGTGATAGGCGTTTGTCCAGAAGCTGTGAGATTCCTAGACTCAGAGAAAGAGAGATTGGGTCTCAATTACAACTCCCTTGTACCACATCTAATTGGTGCAATAAGGGCTTTATCAGTCGAGGTTGATGACCTAAAGAAACAATTGAAGAATGAACGGTATAAGAATGACCCAGAATACCGTGCACAACGAAATGAACGTTCGCGGATTTATAATGCAAAATTGAAGGAACGGAAGGCTATGTTGAAGGCAGAGTCTGTGTAAGTGAATTAAAAATAAAATTGAATCATACTTAAGAATCTTGAGCATATTATATACTACAAGTATAATAAGATGAGCGAATCTTGCATCAAAGTTCACACTTATTCTAGTGAAATCCACAAGACGAAAATGAAAGAAGACCCTGAATATCGTGCTTATGTAAATAATCTCGCCAGACTTGCAACTGTAAAACGGTATCAAACAGATGAGGCATATCGTGAGAGGCAACAAGCATATACCAGGAACAGGTACCAAAATGATCCTGAATTTCGCGAAAAACGAAATGAACGTGCAAGACTATATCATGCAAAAAATATATATAAAAAAAGCGTTATTATTGGCAGAAACTGTCGGAGTGTAGTGTTTCATTTAAAAATTGAAATGCACATTTTTTTTTTTGAGTATTTTAAGTAAACCGCTTAAGAGATTGTTCACATATTAATATATTACAGAATTATAATGGCATCACAACAAACTTTGGTAAAATTTTACAAGAAGCACATGGTAACAGGGGAAGCTCCACGCAGGATTACAAAAACATATGTGATAGCAGAGGGCTACGAATCACTAGAGGATTTCTATGATGCTGTTGGAGTCGAGAAGGAACATCATGAAGCAAAGGAAAAGAAGGCTAGTAAGCAAAAGAAGACGCAGTATGATAGGGAACGCTATTTGCAGAAAAAGGAAAAAAGGGAAAGGGAGTTAGAGGAGAGTAAGTACGAGAAACGTGTTGTACGAATTATGTGTTATAGCTTTGATGTAGCTTCAAAAAAACAACAAGAAGCCGGCATAATGAACCATATGTATGCCCATGAAATAACGTCATTTTCAAAAGCTTGGAATCCAGTCAGAGACTTTCCATCACGCAAAACGTTGCACATTGAAAGGCTTGAAGGCTTCATAATTCCTAAAACATCAAGATACTATGAACTGCTCACAAATCTACAAGGAACAGATTACGAAATGTTTCCTGGTTATACTGATTTTATTAACAAAATCGGGGAGGATGACCCAGATGCAGCAGCATACATGCTAAAAATCCTTTACAATACAAATTGTATTCAAATTATTTCAAACGAATCAAGCGCCCAAGACGCCATAATTCCCTTTAAATTCAGAATCATACAAAACAATGCAAACGTATGTTGCGACAACAAATATTTGACACGGGAAATTAACGTTGAAGGGAAAGACACACTAAGAGATTCAATTACACAACCTGGTCTATTTGATCTCCCTCCACACACATGTGCATTTCAGGTTATTCTACAATCTTTAAAGGAATCATATGACAAATATTACACAAACCTTTGTATCCCCAGACCACCAATGACCTACGAGTCATTGTACAGAGATATTCTCAACAAAGACTATACACAACACACCGATGAAGACGTAGTCACGATCGAACTATTTCTCAAATGGTATGAAACCCACAATTTTGGATGCATGGTATACGACAATGAGAATCAATATCTGACAGGATGTACACCAGAAAAATTACATTCTATTATTAAAACCATAACTAAAGTGATCTACTGGAACGGACATATCTCTCTCGTTGACAAAAAAAAGTCATTCAATAAGTCGTCTCATAAACCCGTATTGGTAGCTCCATCATCTGAATTCAAGTTGCCCAGTGAGAAAGAAAAACAGACACACCCTATTGCAATAGCAAGCAATCCAGAAGAGATATTTCCAATCATCAAGGAACAAATCCTTGCTGAAAATAAAAACATTTAAATAATTTATAATGGCAATCTGGCATTTATTCTAGAACATTTCGTGAATATTGAAGGAGTAACCCCAGCATTTAGCACACGAGGGGGGTCAACAATTACTGGAATATATTTGAATCACTTAGAATCGGTTAATATTTCTATCCAATCCGCTGTTAAGATAGATGGATGTATCGATTGTGATTTAGAGAACATAGATAGTTATAAAAGGTTTCAAACACTAGAATCATTTGTCACGAAATCTATCCTCAACAAAAGACCATTTCCACGTACCACCCTCTAGTTGCAAAGGTATTTAACTGGTATTCAGAGTCTGTCCCTAATGGTAAACTTGTCGATGAAGATCTATCTCTTCGCACTGTTGATGAATATATAGGATTAGATTTTAACAAACACTATGCTTCATGTTTGATACATATTTTGACAACAATGGGTTTTCCAATAGTTCACCCGTGGGATACATTCCAAGCCAATGAAAACAGACCTATCAACAGTAAGTTCTTGTATGTTGTGAAAATAACTAAAAAACACAATATATACAACAAAGAACGTATGTTACTATACGGTTTCGAAGTGTTACAACTAAAATCAATGGACGTCGAATATAGCGTATTATCGTATTTATAAGTTCTATGGGTTAAGTGTGAAGAGCTGGGAGATGTAGTGCCCTCGTGTTTTGATGAAAAATATGAAGATATCCCACTAAAACTTAGAAAGGGAATCCCAAATAAAATTTCTGGATTATTGGGAAAGAAATACAACACTGTAAGACACTCGGCTGTATTTACAAAATATGATGACGCTTGCATTTACTCGCGAAGAGAAGGTAATTCATCTTTCGTAATCAAATTAATGGAAAAATTTATATATCGTAAATGCAACAAAAAAAACAGAACTAACAAGCGGGTTTTTAACAATGAGAATAGCTATTGTCAACAGAGCAAGATTCCAACTAAACCAATTGATAGAAACATTGTCTAAATCAAACATCGAGGTTAAGGCCGTCAAAACAGATGCTATATATGCTTTGAAAGAAGGAAACGATTTCAGTTGCATTGAGCACCTTATTGGAAACGAACTGGGTCAATTGAAATGGGAGAACAAATCAATGCCACCAAGTCATCATATTGAACATCGCCCAGAGTGCGTGGAGATCCCATTACCAGTCTTAGGGGAGGATGCTACACATCCCAAGAAAATTAAACAATATGTTCAAACCAATCTAGACGAATATATATTAAAACCATATGTAGAACCACCAAGTACAAAAAAGGTAAAAAATAAGACATTTGTTAACGGTCTAGCTGGTTGTGGCAAGTCTTACACTACAATTGTAGATGCATTAAAAAGGTTTAAACCACACCAGATATTGGTAGTGGCTCCCTGGAATTCACAAGTTAGAGAAGCTCTCCAGAAGAACACTAGTATCAACGCATGTACATTTCACAGCCTCATGGGATTTGATCATGATGGGAATAAAACACTAGGTTGTAATTCAATGGAAGGAATTGAATGCGTTATCTTTGAGGAAATAATGTTGCTCACAAGAAGAAATCTGGTTGACGTATACAAGTTTATGCAGAATAATGATGATATATTCATATTGGCTAACGGCGACTCTCACCAACTGGAATCCATAGGTGATGACGTAAGCACTGATATTAAAACGACATATATCACAAAAATGTTCAATTGGACAATGACGTTAACAGAGAATCATCGATTGGAAACAGATGAAGATAAATTGAAAATGATTGAATTTTTCAATGACCTATTTCATTCTGATTTGGGTGTTTATAAAACAATCTTGAAGCATTTTCCAAAAAAGATATTGAAATCTTTGGAAGACCTCAAAGAAATGGGTATTAATAAAGCGATCACACATCGAGATACTAGTTCGAATAGTGTCAACAAATATCTAGACAGTCTGATTGACAAGAAAAAGATAGAGAAAGCTGATAAACTCAAGACACTGGACAATGGAATCAAATATCATTACAAACAGGAATTGATCTGCAAAACAACAATAAACAGAGTGGCAAAGGATCATGCGCAAAGCGCATCCAAGGATTCTCCTAAAACCAAGAGCAAGAAGATAAAAATGCGTCCCAACTACAGATACATTATTGTTGGACAAACCAATAAACATTTCACGCTGCAAGATGTTCAAGACGAAGAACTTAGAGTCGATATCCCCCATGACATGATTGTCGAACATTTCAAACTATCACACGCTAACACTTGCCATTCAGAACAAGGTGCTTGTATTGATGAAAAAATTGTCATTTGCGACATGAGCATTATAACAGACATCCGCTGGGCCTACTGTGCTGTCTCAAGGTGTGTCAGGCTATCTGACGTGTATTTCTTGGACTTTGACTTGAAGGAATTGAACTTGATAGAGTTCTTCAACGGGAAGATTTGCGGCTACAAGAAACAAGACAGGAAACGAGACAAGAACTTCATGCCTTGCAAAAATTACATCACTGTTGATTGGTGCATAGAGCGTTACAAAAAGGAAAATAATAGAATTTGCAGGAAATGCCAACAATTCATGGGAGTAGAAAAACATTCAAAAACCCAATGTACTGTAGACAGAGAGGACAACACCATGAATCATATCAAATCGAATTGCCATCTGTGTTGTTTGAACTGCAACAGAGCGAACCAAAAAAAGACTGATTGATCCTCCCCCTCCATAAACGTTCATAATATATATAATGAATCTTGAATCCATTTTGAAAGCTAATCCAAATCTAAAATTGCTGTCCAAGGCAAAGCTATTTACTAGATTAAAAGACGACGGGGTTACCAAACGAGATATTGAAGATTACTTCAATCCACGAGAGCTAACACAAATATATCAAAAACCACAAAATACCAAATTCAAATTCAAAATAACCGCCCCTCCAAGATCTTTCCAAATCGATGTAGCAATTATGCCATTGTCGAGCAAGAGGATAAATAACAACATCAATCAAATTCTTATGTGTATTGATATCATTTCTAGAAAGGCTGATTGTTACCCACTGAAAAGCGGTAAGATGGATGACGTTTTAGATGCCTATCAGGAATTTATAGGCGATGTAGACGAAAGTATAATAGTATTTCAGGAGATAATTTGTTTGCATCTTCAATAATTGAGTCTTTCAATAAAGAACTAAATATAAAGGTATATACGGACGTTGCAAAAGAAGACCACATTACTCCGATGGGGAACAAGCTGGGAATCGTTGACAGATTTACTAGGACACTGAAGGGTCTGATAAAGAAATACTCACTAGAAAACAAGACTAAAAAATGGGTAGACGCACTTGGTGAAATTGTTGAGCTGTATAACGACTCCCCTCATTCTGGGTTGAAAGATGCTTCGCCCAACGAGGTGTATGACGATCTCGATTATTCTCAAAAGCTATATGAAGCTCAATTCAAAAAAAATCAAAAGATGAACGACAAAGTGACCCTGAAAGTAGGAGACAGAGTGCGTGTAATGTTACAGAAGAAGACCTTTGAAAAGGAGAAAGCCAGGTTTTCTACAGAGATTTACACCATTGAAGAACACATAGCATACAGATTCAAGCTGAGAGGAGTCAAACGTCTGTATAGACCAAGCGAATTGAACGTTGTTACAAACGTGAAAGATAGACTGGAGCCAGAAAAAGAAGACAATCAAATCAGAAGGATGCAAAGGTCAAAGGCATTTAATTCCTATGACGAGATTGTTACTGCTATTGATAAGAAGGACGAACCAAAAGCCAAAAGAACCGTGCGAAAGCCCAAACGGTTTGCTGAGTAACAGCGGCGTTCCGCTAACCAACAGTCATTCGCTTCGCTCATGACTTCCTCTTGACTTCCTCCATTCCTCCTCCTGCGAGTAGCGGGGGCGGAACGGTAACCGGTAGACAGTCGCCTCCTGCGCAGAGTAGAAAAGTGTAACAAAGTGTAACGAAGTATGTCGCGATTCGCCTTCAGTCTCATACGCAAAGCGTGTGTCATCACCACGTGACGGGGGCTGACGCGACTCCCTCTTGACTTCATCTCAGCCGCGCTGTCGCAGACTCCGCTCAGATTGTTGTGTAGCCTCCCGACAGGCCGAACCACGTGAGTCATTATTTCGATAGATGCTTCGCATCCATTAGCCTAAGGCTAATCATTATTTTTCTTATCATTCGTAACCTCCCGAATCTTAGGCGAATTGTTGGGGCAAATCACGGTACTGCACCCGCCCACGGTACAAGCCGCCCACGGTACTACCACGGTATTGCACGGGAAAATCTAACGGACACCCCCCGAGATATAATTCGTGCGGAGGGACTATCGGAAAGACCCCTACTGGTTTATTGGGGTAAAATGAAGTTATAGGAAAAAATCCGGCACCCGCCATGATCACATTAGTAGTACCGTTGATAGCGGCAGGGATGCGAGAGACATACGGAGACCCGTCATAAGGGGATAGCCCAGGAATACAGTTATAGCTAAACTGTTCATAGAAGAATACATCACGACTCTCTACTACCTGGCGCAACTTAGGAACCCAAACAAAATAACCCTTACTCACCAGGGAATACCCAACCAGTCTACCAGATAACGCCCTTTCGTCTAGCTTGTTGCGCTTTTTCCCATTGACTAACGTGACGTAGCAAGGGCAACCAAACACACGCAACAACGACACATCAGGCACGACCCCCAAAAACAGCTCGTAGGGAGTCTTGTCTCCCTGATTGGGCAGCCGATTACGAAGGTAACAAGCAGCCAGGAAGGCATAGGGCCAGAAAGACTTACACTCCAGGTGGATGCTTCTAGCTACAGACTGCAAAACCCCATTGTACCTCTCCACAGTCGCATTCTGCTGTGCAGTGTATGCCAACGATAACTCATGCACTGCCCCAACCGATGACAGCCAATCCTCGAACCACTTAACAATAAACTCCTTAGCCCTGTCAGACCTCAGACACTTAAAGGCAAACCCATGCAGCTGATTCATCCATCTGAGGATGATAGTTTGGACTGCTAAGGGAGCTTCATCCTTGGTCCTTATCAGCTTGGATAACACTCCGGAGAGTGGACTTAGTGTGTGCAGCACGCCAATCTATAAATGCGGAGACGAGAATAAATATTACAAAAGATAGTGGAACCATAAAGGGACACCAGCGGAGGAAAGGGGGGCGGTAGCCTGGAACCTGATCAGGGTACAGGTTAGACAGCGCGTGTCAGAAGAACCGATGACGCAGTCAACAGTAAGCTGACATAGTACTGTCAGGACCGATAGTTCTAAGGAAGTACATAAGTAGTCACCAAGTCATAAAACGCGTGAGAGCACCGCAATTCATGCTGACACTCCACCTATGACACAAGGTGACATACAATACTACTTCTCCACCTATGGCACTGGTGACATAGAACTATATGTAACAGATTGAAAAAAAAAAATCAAAGAACTCCGAAAATTCGAGAGAACTTCAAATGGAAACCCAAAGGTTTATAGGAAGGAATGAAACACGGCAAAAACCAAAATTTGCCAAGTTAGAAAAGGATGAAAACCGAATATCAAAGATGGGTAACAACGGTATAGAAAACCCGATCCGGGAATAGGAACCTAATGCCATACAATGATAACCAAAGAAACCGATGTAAAAAAAAAAAAAAAAATTAGATACCCTAAGAAGAAGCGGTCATCCCAAGCATCCGCATAAACCTCCAGAACACAGCAGGATCAAGGGGCTTGGTGAAGGGGTCAGCACAGTTGTCCTTGGTGTTAACATAGGCAACATCTAGTGAACCGTCCTCCACCAGCTCCTTGATGTAGTGATGAATAACATCAATGTGCTTGCTGCGAGGGAGGAGCTGCCAGTCATTGGCCCATCTCAGAGACCCTATGTTGTCACCCTGAATGGTAACTAAATCACAAGGCAGACCCAGATCCACCCTCAACTTCTTCAACCATTG
The DNA here is from genome assembly GCA_013435795.1 of Chlamydomonas sp. ICE-L. Taxonomy (NCBI): domain Eukaryota; kingdom Viridiplantae; phylum Chlorophyta; class Chlorophyceae; order Chlamydomonadales; family Chlamydomonadaceae; genus Chlamydomonas; species Chlamydomonas sp. ICE-L. The sequence goes on from JACBWV010000478.1 coordinate 29,698, forward strand.
CACCTCTTTCAATAAAGAACTAAATATAAAGGTATATACGGACGTTGCAAAAGAAGACCACATTACTCCGATGGGGAACAAGCTGGGAATCGTTGACAGATTTACTAGGACACTGAAGGGTCTGATAAAGAAATACTCACTAGAAAACAAGACTAAAAAATGGGTAGACGCACTTGGTGAAATTGTTGAGCTGTATAACGACTCCCCTCATTCTGGGTTGAAAGATGCTTCGCCCAACGAGGTGTATGACGATCTCGATTATTCTCAAAAGCTATATGAAGCTCAATTCAAAAAAAATCAAAAGATGAACGACATAGTGACCCTGAAAGTAGGAGACAGAGTGCGTGTAATGTTACAGAAGAAGACCTTTGAAAAGGAGAAAGCCAGGTTTTCTACAGAGATTTACACCATTGAAGAACACAAAGCATACAGATTCAAGCTGAGAGGAGTCAAACGTCTGTATAGACCAAGCGAATTGAACGTTGTTACAAACGTGAAAGATAGACTGGAGCCAGAAAAAGAAGACAATCGAATCAGAAGGATGCAAAGGTCAAAGGCATTTAATTCCTATGACGAGATTGTTACTGCTATTGATAAGAAGGACGAACCAAAAGCCAAAAGAACCGTGCGAAAGCCCAAACGGTTTGCTGAGTAACAGCGGCGTTCCGCTAACCAACAGTCATTCGCTTCGCTCATGACTTCCTCTTGACTTCCTCCATTCCTCCTCCTGCGAGTAGCGGGGGCGGAACGGTAACCGGTAGACAGTCGCCTCCTGCGCAGAGTAGAAAAGTGTAACAAAGTGTAACGAAGTATGTCGCGATTCGCCTTCAGTCTCATACGCAAAGCGTGTGTCATCACCACGTGACGGGGGCTGACGCGACTCCCTCTTGACTTCATCTCAGCCGCGCTGTCGCAGACTCCGCTCAGATTGTTGTGTAGCCTCCCGACAGGCCGAACCACGTGAGTCATTATTTCGATAGATGCTTCGCATCCATTAGCCTAAGGCTAATCATTATTTTTCTTATCCATTCGTGTAACCTCCCGAATCTTAGGCGAATTGTTGGGGCAAATCACGGTACTGCACCCGCCCACGGTACAAGCCGCCCACGGTACTACCACGGTATTGCACGGGAAAATCTAACGGACACCCCCCGAGATATAATTCGTGCGGAGGGACTATCGGAAAGACCCCTACTGGTTTATTGGGGTAAAATGAAGTTATCGGAAAAATCCGGCACCCGCCATGATCACATTAGTAGTACCGTTGATAGCGGCAGGGATGCGAGAGACATACGGAGACCCGTCATAAGGGGATAGCCCAGGAATACAGTTATAGCTAAACTGTTCATAGAAGAGTACATCACGACTCTCTACTACCTGGCGCAACTTAGGAACCCAAACAAAATAACCCTTACTCACCAGGGAATACCCAACCAGTCTACCAGATAACGCCCTTTCGTCTAGCTTGTTGCGCTTTTTCCCATTGACTAACGTGACGTAGCAAGGGCAACCAAACACACGCAACAACGACACATCAGGCACGACCCCCAAAAACAGCTCGTAGGGAGTCTTGTCTCCCTGATTGGGCAGCCGATTACGAAGGTAACAAGCAGCCAGGAAGGCATAGGGCCAGAAAGACTTAGCTAGTTTACACTCCAGGTGGATGCTTCTAGCTACAGACTGCAAAACCCCATTGTACCTCTCCACAGTCGCATTCTGCTGTGCAGTGTATGCCAACGATAACTCATGCACTGCCCCAACCGATGACAGCCAATCCTCGAACCACTTAACAATAAACTCCTTAGCCCTGTCAGACCTCAGACACTTAAAGGCAAACCCATGCAGCTGATTCATCCATCTGAGGATGATAGTTTGGACTGCTAAGGGAGCTTCATCCTTGGTCCTTATCAGCTTGGATAACACTCCGGAGAGTGGACTTAGTGTGTGCAGCACGCCAATCTATAAATCCGGAGACGAGAATAAATATTACAAAAGATAGTGGAACCATAAAGGGACACCAGCGGAGGAAAGGGGGGCGGTAGCCTGGAACCTGATCAGGGTACAGGTTAGACAGCGCGTGTCAGAAGAACCGATGACGCAGTCAACAGTAAGCTGACATAGTACTGTCAGGACCGATAGTTCTAAGGAAGTACATAAGTAGTCACCAAGTCATAAAACGCGTGAGAGCACCGCAATTCATGCTGACACTCCACCTATGACACAAGTGACATACAATACTACTTCTCCACCTATGGCACTGGTGACATAGAACTATATGTAACAGATTGAAAAAAAAAATCAAAGAACTCCGAAAATTCGAGAGAACTTCAAATGGAAACCCAAAGGTTTATAGGAAGGAATGAAACACGGCAAAAACCAAAATTTGCCAAGTTAGAAAAGGATGAAAACCGAATATCAAAGATGGGTAACAACGGTATAGAAAACCCGATCCGGGAATAGGAACCTAATGCCATACAATGATAACCAAAGAAAACGATGTAACAAAAAAAAAAAAAATTAGATACCCTAAGAAGAAGCGGTCATCCCAAGCATCCGCATAAACCTCCAGAACACAGCAGGATCAAGGGGCTTGGTGAAGGGGTCAGCACAGTTGTCCTTGGTGTTAACATAGGCAACATCTAGTGAACCGTCCTCCACCAGCTCCTTGATGTAGTGATGAATAACATCAATGTGCTTGCTGCGAGGGAGGAGCTGCCAGTCATTGGCCCATCTCAGAGACCCTATGTTGTCACCCTGAATGGTAACTAAATCACAAGGCAGACCCAGATCCACCCTCAACTTCTTCAACCATTGCACCTCTTTCAATAAAGAACTAAATATAAAGGTATATACGGACGTTGCAAAAGAAGACCACATTACTCCGATGGGGAACAAGCTGGGAATCGTTGACAGATTTACTAGGACACTGAAGGGTCTGATAAAGAAATACTCACTAGAAAACAAGACTAAAAAATGGGTAGACGCACTTGGTGAAATTGTTGAGCTGTATAACGACTCCCCTCATTCTGGGTTGAAAGATGCTTCGCCCAACGAGGTGTATGACGATCTCGATTATTCTCAAAAGCTATATGAAGCTCAATTCAAAAAAAATCAAAAGATGAACGACATAGTGACCCTGAAAGTAGGAGACAGAGTGCGTGTAATGTTACAGAAGAAGACCTTTGAAAAGGAGAAAGCCAGGTTTTCTACAGAGATTTACACCATTGAAGAACACATAGCATACAGATTCAAGCTGAGAGGAGTCAAACGTCTGTATAGACCAAGCGAATTGAACGTTGTTACAAACGTGAAAGATAGACTGGAGCCAGAAAAAGAAGACAATCAAATCAGAAGGATGCAAAGGTCAAAGGCATTTAATTCCTATGACGAGATTGTTACTGCTATTGATAAGAAGGACGAACCAAAAGCCAAAAGAACCGTGCGAAAGCCCAAACGGTTTGCTGAGTAACAGCGGCGTTCCGCTAACCAACAGTCATTCGCTTCGCTCATGACTTCCTCTTGACTTCCTCCATTCCTCCTCCTGCGAGTAGCGGGGGCGGAACGGTAACCGGTAGACAGTCGCCTCCTGCGCAGAGTAGAAAAGTGTAACAAAGTGTAACGAAGTATGTCGCGATTCGCCTTCAGTCTCATACGCAAAGCGTGTGTCATCACCACGTGACGGGGGCTGACGCGACTCCCTCTTGACTTCATCTCAGCCGCGCTGTCGCAGACTCCGCTCAGATTGTTGTGTAGCCTCCCGACAGGCCGAACCACGTGAGTCATTATTTCGATAGATGCTTCGCATCCATTAGCCTAAGGCTAATCATTATTTTTCTTATCCATTCGTGTAACCTCCCGAATCTTAGGCGAATTGTTGGGGCAAATCACGGTACTGCACCCGCCCACGGTACAAGCCGCCCACGGTACTACCACGGTATTGCACGGGAAAATCTAACGGACACCCCCCGAGATATAATTCGTGCGGAGGGACTATCGGAAAGACCCCTACTGGTTTATTGGGGTAAAATGAAGTTATCGGAAAAATCCGGCACCCGCCATGATCACATTAGTAGTACCGTTGATAGCGGCAGGGATGCGAGAGACATACGGAGACCCGTCATAAGGGGATAGCCCAGGAATACAGTTATAGCTAAACTGTTCATAGAAGAGTACATCACGACTCTCTACTACCTGGCGCAACTTAGGAACCCAAACAAAATAACCCTTACTCACCAGGGAATACCCAACCAGTCTACCAGATAACGCCCTTTCGTCTAGCTTGTTGCGCTTTTTCCCATTGACTAACGTGACGTAGCAAGGGCAACCAAACACACGCAACAACGACACATCAGGCACGACCCCCAAAAACAGCTCGTAGGGAGTCTTGTCTCCCTGATTGGGCAGCCGATTACGAAGGTAACAAGCAGCCAGGAAGGCATAGGGCCAGAAAGACTTAGCTAGTTTACACTCCAGGTGGATGCTTCTAGCTACAGACTGCAAAACCCCATTGTACCTCTCCACAGTCGCATTCTGCTGTGCAGTGTATGCCAACGATAACTCATGCACTGCCCCAACCGATGACAGCCAATCCTCGAACCACTTAACAATAAACTCCTTAGCCCTGTCAGACCTCAGACACTTAAAGGCAAACCCATGCAGCTGATTCATCCATCTGAGGATGATAGTTTGGACTGCTAAGGGAGCTTCATCCTTGGTCCTTATCAGCTTGGATAACACTCCGGAGAGTGGACTTAGTGTGTGCAGCACGCCAATCTATAAATCCGGAGACGAGAATAAATATTACAAAAGATAGTGGAACCATAAAGGGACACCAGCGGAGGAAAGGGGGGCGGTAGCCTGGAACCTGATCAGGGTACAGGTTAGACAGCGCGTGTCAGAAGAACCGATGACGCAGTCAACAGTAAGCTGACATAGTACTGTCAGGACCGATAGTTCTAAGGAAGTACATAAGTAGTCACCAAGTCATAAAACGCGTGAGAGCACCGCAATTCATGCTGACACTCCACCTATGACACAAGTGACATACAATACTACTTCTCCACCTATGGCACTGGTGACATAGAACTATATGTAACAGATTGAAAAAAAAAATCAAAGAACTCCGAAAATTCGAGAGAACTTCAAATGGAAACCCAAAGGTTTATAGGAAGGAATGAAACACGGCAAAAACCAAAATTTGCCAAGTTAGAAAAGGATGAAAACCGAATATCAAAGATGGGTAACAACGGTATAGAAAACCCGATCCGGGAATAGGAACCTAATGCCATACAATGATAACCAAAGAAACCGATGTAACAAAAAAAAAAAAATTAGATACCCTAAGAAGAAGCGGTCATCCCAAGCATCCGCATAAACCTCCAGAACACAGCAGGATCAAGGGGCTTGGTGAAGGGGTCAGCACAGTTGTCCTTGGTGTTAACATAGGCAACATCTAGTGAACCGTCCTCCACCAGCTCCTTGATGTAGTGATGAATAACATCAATGTGCTTGCTGCGAGGGAGGAGCTGCCAGTCATTGGCCCATCTCAGAGACCCTATGTTGTCACCCTGAATGGTAACTAAATCACAAGGCAGACCCAGATCCACCCTCAACTTCTTCAACCATTGCACCTCTTTCAATAAAGAACTAAATATAAAGGTATATACGGACGTTGCAAAAGAAGACCACATTACTCCGATGGGGAACAAGCTGGGAATCGTTGACAGATTTACTAGGACACTGAAGGGTCTGATAAAGAAATACTCACTAGAAAACAAGACTAAAAAATGGGTAGACGCACTTGGTGAAATTGTTGAGCTGTATAACGACTCCCCTCATTCTGGGTTGAAAGATGCTTCGCCCAACGAGGTGTATGACGATCTCGATTATTCTCAAAAGCTATATGAAGCTCAATTCAAAAAAAATCAAAAGATGAACGACATAGTGACCCTGAAAGTAGGAGACAGAGTGCGTGTAATGTTACAGAAGAAGACCTTTGAAAAGGAGAAAGCCAGGTTTTCTACAGAGATTTACACCATTGAAGAACACATAGCATACAGATTCAAGCTGAGAGGAGTCAAACGTCTGTATAGACCAAGCGAATTGAACGTTGTTACAAACGTGAAAGATAGACTGGAGCCAGAAAAAGAAGACAATCAAATCAGAAGGATGCAAAGGTCAAAGGCATTTAATTCCTATGACGAGATTGTTACTGCTATTGATAAGAAGGACGAACCAAAAGCCAAAAGAACCGTGCGAAAGCCCAAACGGTTTGCTGAGTAACAGCGGCGTTCCGCTAACCAACAGTCATTCGCTTCGCTCATGACTTCCTCTTGACTTCCTCCATTCCTCCTCCTGCGAGTAGCGGGGGCGGAACGGTAACCGGTAGACAGTCGCCTCCTGCGCAGAGTAGAAAAGTGTAACAAAGTGTAACGAAGTATGTCGCGATTCGCCTTCAGTCTCATACGCAAAGCGTGTGTCATCACCACGTGACGGGGGCTGACGCGACTCCCTCTTGACTTCATCTCAGCCGCGCTGTCGCAGACTCCGCTCAGATTGTTGTGTAGCCTCCCGACAGGCCGAACCACGTGAGTCATTATTTCGATAGATGCTTCGCATCCATTAGCCTAAGGCTAATCATTATTTTTCTTATCCATTCGTGTAACCTCCCGAATCTTAGGCGAATTGTTGGGGCAAATCACGGTACTGCACCCGCCCACGGTACAAGCCGCCCACGGTACTACCACGGTATTGCACGGGAAAATCTAACGGACACCCCCCGAGATATAATTCGTGCGGAGGGACTATCGGAAAGACCCCTACTGGTTTATTGGGGTAAAATGAAGTTATCGGAAAAATCCGGCACCCGCCATGATCACATTAGTAGTACCGTTGATAGCGGCAGGGATGCGAGAGACATACGGAGACCCGTCATAAGGGGATAGCCCAGGAATACAGTTATAGCTAAACTGTTCATAGAAGAGTACATCACGACTCTCTACTACCTGGCGCAACTTAGGAACCCAAACAAAATAACCCTTACTCACCAGGGAATACCCAACCAGTCTACCAGATAACGCCCTTTCGTCTAGCTTGTTGCGCTTTTTCCCATTGACTAACGTGACGTAGCAAGGGCAACCAAACACACGCAACAACGACACATCAGGCACGACCCCCAAAAACAGCTCGTAGGGAGTCTTGTCTCCCTGATTGGGCAGCCGATTACGAAGGTAACAAGCAGCCAGGAAGGCATAGGGCCAGAAAGACTTAGCTAGTTTACACTCCAGGTGGATGCTTCTAGCTACAGACTGCAAAACCCCATTGTACCTCTCCACAGTCGCATTCTGCTGTGCAGTGTATGCCAACGATAACTCATGCACTGCCCCAACCGATGACAGCCAATCCTCGAACCACTTAACAATAAACTCCTTAGCCCTGTCAGACCTCAGACACTTAAAGGCAAACCCATGCAGCTGATTCATCCATCTGAGGATGATAGTTTGGACTGCTAAGGGAGCTTCATCCTTGGTCCTTATCAGCTTGGATAACACTCCGGAGAGTGGACTTAGTGTGTGCAGCACGCCAATCTATAAATCCGGAGACGAGAATAAATATTACAAAAGATAGTGGAACCATAAAGGGACACCAGCGGAGGAAAGGGGGGCGGTAGCCTGGAACCTGATCAGGGTACAGGTTAGACAGCGCGTGTCAGAAGAACCGATGACGCAGTCAACAGTAAGCTGACATAGTACTGTCAGGACCGATAGTTCTAAGGAAGTACATAAGTAGTCACCAAGTCATAAAACGCGTGAGAGCACCGCAATTCATGCTGACACTCCACCTATGACACAAGTGACATACAATACTACTTCTCCACCTATGGCACTGGTGACATAGAACTATATGTAACAGATTGAAAAAAAAAATCAAAGAACTCCGAAAATTCGAGAGAACTTCAAATGGAAACCCAAAGGTTTATAGGAAGGAATGAAACACGGCAAAAACCAAAATTTGCCAAGTTAGAAAAGGATGAAAACCGAATATCAAAGATGGGTAACAACGGTATAGAAAACCCGATCCGGGAATAGGAACCTAATGCCATACAATGATAACCAAAGAAACCGATGTAACAAAAAAAAAAAAAATTAGATACCCTAAGAAGAAGCGGTCATCCCAAGCATCCGCATAAACCTCCAGAACACAGCAGGATCAAGGGGCTTGGTGAAGGGGTCAGCACAGTTGTCCTTGGTGTTAACATAGGCAACATCTAGTGAACCGTCCTCCACCAGCTCCTTGATGTAGTGATGAATAACATCAATGTGCTTGCTGCGAGGGAGGAGCTGCCAGTCATTGGCCCATCTCAGAGACCCTATGTTGTCACCCTGAATGGTAACTAAATCACAAGGCAGACCCAGATCCACCCTCAACTTCTTCAACCATTGCACCTCTTTCAATAAAGAACTAAATATAAAGGTATATACGGACGTTGCAAAAGAAGACCACATTACTCCGATGGGGAACAAGCTGGGAATCGTTGACAGATTTACTAGGACACTGAAGGGTCTGATAAAGAAATACTCACTAGAAAACAAGACTAAAAAATGGGTAGACGCACTTGGTGAAATTGTTGAGCTGTATAACGACTCCCCTCATTCTGGGTTGAAAGATGCTTCGCCCAACGAGGTGTATGACGATCTCGATTATTCTCAAAAGCTATATGAAGCTCAATTCAAAAAAAATCAAAAGATGAACGACATAGTGACCCTGAAAGTAGGAGACAGAGTGCGTGTAATGTTACAGAAGAAGACCTTTGAAAAGGAGAAAGCCAGGTTTTCTACAGAGATTTACACCATTGAAGAACACATAGCATACAGATTCAAGCTGAGAGGAGTCAAACGTCTGTATAGACCAAGCGAATTGAACGTTGTTACAAACGTGAAAGATAGACTGGAGCCAGAAAAAGAAGACAATCAAATCAGAAGGATGCAAAGGTCAAAGGCATTTAATTCCTATGACGAGATTGTTACTGCTATTGATAAGAAGGACGAACCAAAAGCCAAAAGAACCGTGCGAAAGCCCAAACGGTTTGCTGAGTAACAGCGGCGTTCCGCTAACCAACAGTCATTCGCTTCGCTCATGACTTCCTCTTGACTTCCTCCATTCCTCCTCCTGCGAGTAGCGGGGGCGGAACGGTAACCGGTAGACAGTCGCCTCCTGCGCAGAGTAGAAAAGTGTAACAAAGTGTAACGAAGTATGTCGCGATTCGCCTTCAGTCTCATACGCAAAGCGTGTGTCATCACCACGTGACGGGGGCTGACGCGACTCCCTCTTGACTTCATCTCAGCCGCGCTGTCGCAGACTCCGCTCAGATTGTTGTGTAGCCTCCCGACAGGCCGAACCACGTGAGTCATTATTTCGATAGATGCTTCGCATCCATTAGCCTAAGGCTAATCATTATTTTTCTTATCCATTCGTGTAACCTCCCGAATCTTAGGCGAATTGTTGGGGCAAATCACGGTACTGCACCCGCCCACGGTACAAGCCGCCCACGGTACTACCACGGTATTGCACGGGAAAATCTAACGGACACCCCCCGAGATATAATTCGTGCGGAGGGACTATCGGAAAGACCCCTACTGGTTTATTGGGGTAAAATGAAGTTATCGGAAAAATCCGGCACCCGCCATGATCACATTAGTAGTACCGTTGATAGCGGCAGGGATGCGAGAGACATACGGAGACCCGTCATAAGGGGATAGCCCAGGAATACAGTTATAGCTAAACTGTTCATAGAAGAGTACATCACGACTCTCTACTACCTGGCGCAACTTAGGAACCCAAACAAAATAACCCTTACTCACCAGGGAATACCCAACCAGTCTACCAGATAACGCCCTTTCGTCTAGATTGTTGCGCTTTTTCCCATTGACTAACGTGACGTAGCAAGGGCAACCAAACACACGCAACAACGACACATCAGGCACGACCCCCAAAAACAGCTCGTAGGGAGTCTTGTCTCCCTGATTGGGCAGCCGATTACGAAGGTAACAAGCAGCCAGGAAGGCATAGGGCCAGAAAGACTTAGCTAGTTTACACTCCAGGTGGATGCTTCTAGCTACAGACTGCAAAACCCCATTGTACCTCTCCACAGTCGCATTCTGCTGTGCAGTGTATGCCAACGATAACTCATGCACTGCCCCAACCGATGACAGCCAATCCTCGAACCACTTAACAATAAACTCCTTAGCCCTGTCAGACCTCAGACACTTAAAGGCAAACCCATGCAGCTGATTCATCCATCTGAGGATGATAGTTTGGACTGCTAAGGGAGCTTCATCCTTGGTCCTTATCAGCTTGGATAACACTCCGGAGAGTGGACTTAGTGTGTGCAGCACGCCAATCTATAAATCCGGAGACGAGAATAAATATTACAAAAGATAGTGGAACCATAAAGGGACACCAGCGGAGGAAAGGGGGGCGGTAGCCTGGAACCTGATCAGGGTACAGGTTAGACAGCGCGTGTCAGAAGAACCGATGACGCAGTCAACAGTAAGCTGACATAGTACTGTCAGGACCGATAGTTCTAAGGAAGTACATAAGTAGTCACCAAGTCATAAAACGCGTGAGAGCACCGCAATTCATGCTGACACTCCACCTATGACACAGGTGACATACAATACTACTTCTCCACCTATGGCACTGGTGACATAGAACTTTATGTAACAGATTGAAAAAAAAAAAATCAAAGAACTCCGAAAATTCGAGAGAACTTCAAATGGAAACCCAAAGGTTTATAGGAAGGAATGAAACACGGCAAAAACCAAAATTTGCCAAGTTAGAAAAGGATGAAAACCGAATATCAAAGATGGGTAACAACGGTATAGAAAACCCGATCCGGGAATAGGAACCTAATGCCATACAATGATAACCAAAGAAACCGATGTAACAAAAAAAAAAAAAATTAGATACCCTAAGAAGAAGCGGTCATCCCAAGCATCCGCATAAACCTCCAGAACACAGCAGGATCAAGGGGCTTGGTGAAGGGGTCAGCACAGTTGTCCTTGGTGTTAACATAGGCAACATCTAGTGAACCGTCCTCCACCAGCTCCTTGATGTAGTGATGAATAACATCAATGTGCTTGCTGCGAGGGAGGAGCTGCCAGTCATTGGCCCATCTCAGAGACCCTATGTTGTCACCCTGAATGGTAACTAAATCACAAGGCAGACCCAGATCCACCCTCAACTTCTTCAACCATTGCACCTCTTTCAATAAAGAACTAAATATAAAGGTATATACGGACGTTGCAAAAGAAGACCACATTACTCCGATGGGGAACAAGCTGGGAATCGTTGACAGATTTACTAGGACACTGAAGGGTCTGATAAAGAAATACTCACTAGAAAACAAGACTAAAAAATGGGTAGACGCACTTGGTGAAATTGTTGAGCTGTATAACGACTCCCCTCATTCTGGGTTGAAAGATGCTTCGCCCAACGAGGTGTATGACGATCTCGATTATTCTCAAAAGCTATATGAAGCTCAATTCAAAAAAAATCAAAAGATGAACGACATAGTGACCCTGAAAGTAGGAGACAGAGTGCGTGTAATGTTACAGAAGAAGACCTTTGAAAAGGAGAAAGCCAGGTTTTCTACAGAGATTTACACCATTGAAGAACACATAGCATACAGATTCAAGCTGAGAGGAGTCAAACGTCTGTATAGACCAAGCGAATTGAACGTTGTTACAAACGTGAAAGATAGACTGGAGCCAGAAAAAGAAGACAATCAAATCAGAAGGATGCAAAGGTCAAAGGCATTTAATTCCTATGACGAGATTGTTACTGCTATTGATAAGAAGGACGAACCAAAAGCCAAAAGAACCGTGCGAAAGCCCAAACGGTTTGCTGAGTAACAGCGGCGTTCCGCTAACCAACAGTCATTCGCTTCGCTCATGACTTCCTCTTGACTTCCTCCATTCCTCCTCCTGCGAGTAGCGGGGGCGGAACGGTAACCGGTAGACAGTCGCCTCCTGCGCAGAGTAGAAAAGTGTAACAAAGTGTAACGAAGTATGTCGCGATTCGCCTTCAGTCTCATACGCAAAGCGTGTGTCATCACCACGTGACGGGGGCTGACGCGACTCCCTCTTGACTTCATCTCAGCCGCGCTGTCGCAGACTCCGCTCAGATTGTTGTGTAGCCTCCCGACAGGCCGAACCACGTGAGTCATTATTTCGATAGATGCTTCGCATCCATTAGCCTAAGGCTAATCATTATTTTTCTTATCCATTCGTGTAACCTCCCGAATCTTAGGCGAATTGTTGGGGCAAATCACGGTACTGCACCCGCCCACGGTACAAGCCGCCCACGGTACTACCACGGTATTGCACGGGAAAATCTAACGGACACCCCCCGAGATATAATTCGTGCGGAGGGACTATCGGAAAGACCCCTACTGGTTTATTGGGGTAAAATGAAGTTATCGGAAAAATCCGGCACCCGCCATGATCACATTAGTAGTACCGTTGATAGCGGCAGGGATGCGAGAGACATACGGAGACCCGTCATAAGGGGATAGCCCAGGAATACAGTTATAGCTAAACTGTTCATAGAAGAGTACATCACGACTCTCTACTACCTGGCGCAACTTAGGAACCCAAACAAAATAACCCTTACTCACCAGGGAATACCCAACCAGTCTACCAGATAACGCCCTTTCGTCTAGATTGTTGCGCTTTTTCCCATTGACTAACGTGACGTAGCAAGGGCAACCAAACACACGCAACAACGACACATCAGGCACGACCCCCAAAAACAGCTCGTAGGGAGTCTTGTCTCCCTGATTGGGCAGCCGATTACGAAGGTAACAAGCAGCCAGGAAGGCATAGGGCCAGAAAGACTTAGCTAGTTTACACTCCAGGTGGATGCTTCTAGCTACAGACTGCAAAACCCCATTGTACCTCTCCACAGTCGCATTCTGCTGTGCAGTGTATGCCAACGATAACTCATGCACTGCCCCAACCGATGACAGCCAATCCTCGAACCACTTAACAATAAACTCCTTAGCCCTGTCAGACCTCAGACACTTAAAGGCAAACCCATGCAGCTGATTCATCCATCTGAGGATGATAGTTTGGACTGCTAAGGGAGCTTCATCCTTGGTCCTTATCAGCTTGGATAACACTCCGGAGAGTGGACTTAGTGTGTGCAGCACGCCAATCTATAAATCCGGAGACGAGAATAAATATTACAAAAGATAGTGGAACCATAAAGGGACACCAGCGGAGGAAAGGGGGGCGGTAGCCTGGAACCTGATCAGGGTACAGGTTAGACAGCGCGTGTCAGAAGAACCGATGACGCAGTCAACAGTAAGCTGACATAGTACTGTCAGGACCGATAGTTCTAAGGAAGTACATAAGTAGTCACCAAGTCATAAAACGCGTGAGAGCACCGCAATTCATGCTGACACTCCACCTATGACACAGGTGACATACAATACTACTTCTCCACCTATGGCACTGGTGACATAGAACTTTATGTAACAGATTGAAAAAAAAAAAATCAAAGAACTCCGAAAATTCGAGAGAACTTCAAATGGAAACCCAAAGGTTTATAGGAAGGAATGAAACACGGCAAAAACCAAAATTTGCCAAGTTAGAAAAGGATGAAAACCGAATATCAAAGATGGGTAACAACGGTATAGAAAACCCGATCCGGAAATAGGAACCTAATGCCATACAATGATAACCAAAGAAACCGATGTAACAAAAAAAAAAAAATTAGATACCCTAAGAAGAAGCGGTCATCCCAAGCATCCGCATAAACCTCCAGAACACAGCAGGATCAAGGGGCTTGGTGAAGGGGTCAGCACAGTTGTCCTTGGTGTTAACATAGGCAACATCTAGTGAACCGTCCTCCACCAGCTCCTTGATGTAGTGATGAATAACATCAATGTGCTTGCTGCGAGGGAGGAGCTGCCAGTCATTGGCCCATCTCAGAGACCCTATGTTGTCACCCTGAATGGTAACTAAATCACAAGGCAGACCCAGATCCACCCTCAACTTCTTCAACCATTGCACCTCTTTCAATAAAGAACTAAATATAAAGGTATATACGGACGTTGCAAAAGAAGACCACATTACTCCGATGGGGAACAAGCTGGGAATCGTTGACAGATTTACTAGGACACTGAAGGGTCTGATAAAGAAATACTCACTAGAAAACAAGACTAAAAAATGGGTAGACGCACTTGGTGAAATTGTTGAGCTGTATAACGACTCCCCTCATTCTGGGTTGAAAGATGCTTCGCCCAACGAGGTGTATGACGATCTCGATTATTCTCAAAAGCTATATGAAGCTCAATTCAAAAAAAATCAAAAGATGAACGACATAGTGACCCTGAAAGTAGGAGACAGAGTGCGTGTAATGTTACAGAAGAAGACCTTTGAAAAGGAGAAAGCCAGGTTTTCTACAGAGATTTACACCATTGAAGAACACATAGCATACAGATTCAAGCTGAGAGGAGTCAAACGTCTGTATAGACCAAGCGAATTGAACGTTGTTACAAACGTGAAAGATAGACTGGAGCCAGAAAAAGAAGACAATCAAATCAGAAGGATGCAAAGGTCAAAGGCATTTAATTCCTATGACGAGATTGTTACTGCTATTGATAAGAAGGACGAACCAAAAGCCAAAAGAACCGTGCGAAAGCCCAAACGGTTTGCTGAGTAACAGCGGCGTTCCGCTAACCAACAGTCATTCGCTTCGCTCATGACTTCCTCTTGACTTCCTCCATTCCTCCTCCTGCGAGTAGCGGGGGCGGAACGGTAACCGGTAGACAGTCGCCTCCTGCGCAGAGTAGAAAAGTGTAACAAAGTGTAACGAAGTATGTCGCGATTCGCCTTCAGTCTCATACGCAAAGCGTGTGTCATCACCACGTGACGGGGGCTGACGCGACTCCCTCTTGACTTCATCTCAGCCGCGCTGTCGCAGACTCCGCTCAGATTGTTGTGTAGCCTCCCGACAGGCCGAACCACGTGAGTCATTATTTCGATAGATGCTTCGCATCCATTAGCCTAAGGCTAATCATTATTTTTCTTATCCATTCGTGTAACCTCCCGAATCTTAGGCGAATTGTTGGGGCAAATCACGGTACTGCACCCGCCCACGGTACAAGCCGCCCACGGTACTACCACGGTATTGCACGGGAAAATCTAACGGACACCCCCCGAGATATAATTCGTGCGGAGGGACTATCGGAAAGACCCCTACTGGTTTATTGGGGTAAAATGAAGTTATCGGAAAAATCCGGCACCCGCCATGATCACATTAGTAGTACCGTTGATAGCGGCAGGGATGCGAGAGACATACGGAGACCCGTCATAAGGGGATAGCCCAGGAATACAGTTATAGCTAAACTGTTCATAGAAGAGTACATCACGACTCTCTACTACCTGGCGCAACTTAGGAACCCAAACAAAATAACCCTTACTCACCAGGGAATACCCAACCAGTCTACCAGATAACGCCCTTTCGTCTAGCTTGTTGCGCTTTTTCCCATTGACTAACGTGACGTAGCAAGGGCAACCAAACACACGCAACAACGACACATCAGGCACGACCCCCAAAAACAGCTCGTAGGGAGTCTTGTCTCCCTGATTGGGCAGCCGATTACGAAGGTAACAAGCAGCCAGGAAGGCATAGGGCCAGAAAGACTTAGCTAGTTTACACTCCAGGTGGATGCTTCTAGCTACAGACTGCAAAACCCCATTGTACCTCTCCACAGTCGCATTCTGCTGTGCAGTGTATGCCAACGATAACTCATGCACTGCCCCAACCGATGACAGCCAATCCTCGAACCACTTAACAATAAACTCCTTAGCCCTGTCAGACCTCAGACACTTAAAGGCAAACCCATGCAGCTGATTCATCCATCTGAGGATGATAGTTTGGACTGCTAAGGGAGCTTCATCCTTGGTCCTTATCAGCTTGGATAACACTCCGGAGAGTGGACTTAGTGTGTGCAGCACGCCAATCTATAAATCCGGAGACGAGAATAAATATTACAAAAGATAGTGGAACCATAAAGGGACACCAGCGGAGGAAAGGGGGGCGGTAGCCTGGAACCTGATCAGGGTACAGGTTAGACAGCGCGTGTCAGAAGAACCGATGACGCAGTCAACAGTAAGCTGACATAGTACTGTCAGGACCGATAGTTCTAAGGAAGTACATAAGTAGTCACCAAGTCATAAAACGCGTGAGAGCACCGCAATTCATGCTGACACTCCACCTATGACACAGGTGACATACAATACTACTTCTCCACCTATGGCACTGGTGACATAGAACTTTATGTAACAGATTGAAAAAAAAAAATCAAAGAACTCCGAAAATTCGAGAGAACTTCAAATGGAAACCCAAAGGTTTATAGGAAGGAATGAAACACGGCAAAAACCAAAATTTGCCAAGTTAGAAAAGGATGAAAACCGAATATCAAAGATGGGTAACAACGGTATAGAAAACCCGATCCGGGAATAGGAACCTAATGCCATACAATGATAACCAAAGAAACCGATGTAACAAAAAAAAAAAATTAGATACCCTAAGAAGAAGCGGTCATCCCAAGCATCCGCATAAACCTCCAGAACACAGCAGGATCAAGGGGCTTGGTGAAGGGGTCAGCACAGTTGTCCTTGGTGTTAACATAGGCAACATCTAGTGAACCGTCCTCCACCAGCTCCTTGACGTAGTGATGAATAACATCAATGTGCTTGCTGCGAGGGAGGAGCTGCCAGTCATTGGCCCATCTCAGAGACCCTATGTTGTCACCCTGAATGGTAACTAAATCACAAGGCAGACCCAGATCCACCCTCAACTTCTTCAACCATTGCACCTCCCTGGCAGCCTGAGACAGGGCCTGATACTCAGCCTCACAAGAGCTATTGGCAAGTGTAGGCTGCCTCTTGCTCATCCAGTTCACTATGCACCCTCCAGCCAGGACAGCAAAGCCAGTCTGAGATCTCCTGTCAGACCCATCATCAGCAAAGGATGAGTCACTAAAGACAGTAAAAGAGAAATCAGGGCTGTGTGTGTAAGTGAGTCCCAGGTGGGAATGTGACTTCAAATACAAAAGCAAACGCTTGGCTGCCCCCCACAGGGGGACGGTAGGGTGAGCAGAAAACCTGGACAGGTAGCTCACAGCAAAGGCAATATCAGGCCTGGTGCAAGTAGCCAGGTATAGCAAAGCACCAACAAGAGAGAGGTACTGGCTATTAGAGGACAGGGGTTCTCCAGGTGGGTCAGTGACGGTGGACTTGTCCATGGGGGCACCAAACCTGGGCTTGGCAGCAGCAGTCAGACCAAACTGCTCCACCAGATCAACAATGTAGGAGTGCTGGGAGAGGTTGATCTGAACACACCTGCCGTCAGAGTCAAGTGTACAAGCCATGTCCAAGGAGAGGAACTGAACCGGCACACCCATCTCTTTGACCTCCCAGCCAGCTTTCTCCATAGCCTTGATCAGCAAAACATACCTATCCAGCTCACTAAAAGCACAGATAAAATCATCAACATAGGTTAGGACATAGCTCCACCCACCATTAGAATCCCTCCTAAAATACAGAGCAGGTTCCGCCTTGCACATAATAAAACCATGTGCAACCAAAACCCGCTTGACATCCATACTCCAAGCCCTGGGCGCCTGTTTCAAACCATAAAGGGACTTGATCAGCTTGCACACAAGGGGAATACCGTTAGGACCAAGTACCTTAAAGCCCTCAGGCTGGTGGCAGTACAGGTCCAGACCAGGTTCAAGGGGAGCATTCAGAAATGCAGTCTTGATGTCCAGCTGCCGAAGAAACATCTTCCTATGAGTGATGGCAGCCAGGAGCACCCTCAGACCTGCTTTAGAAGAAACGGGGGCATATACATTATGAAAATCCAACCCAGGACGCTGCAGAAAACCACGAACCACAAAACGTGCCTTGAAGCGAATAGAACCATCAACCCCAACCTTCTTCACAAATAACCACCTGCCAGACAGGACCCTCTGTTTAGGAGGCAGTGGAGTGAGCGCCCAAGTGCCATGGGCATGTAGGGACGCCATCTCATCCTTCATAGCAAGGAGCCATTGATCCCTGTCAGGATTGGTGGGAAGCATGGCAGCTTTGAAGGTCAGTTCAGTGGAAGTGGAAATGTATGCTCCCACGTACAAGCAGTGTACTTGTACACGAGCAGCGGGGATATCAGCAGTATCAGCAGTAACCGGTAGTATAGCCCCCGGTGCAGAACTACTGCCTGGTTGAACAGGGCCGGCCTTATTTGCCTCTATATCAACGAAGCCTGGGTCGACCGGAACACCCCAGCCATACGCAGTATCGGAACCCGACCAGTGTTCCAGATCATCACTTGCACTATCGGCAACGGCTACATCATCACATGGGCTTGACCCGAGTAATCCACCAGGGACGACAGGAGGCGTCTGAATGAACGACACCCGCGAGCCATCCGAGGTGGTCGGAGGTTGGCGACTATTAGTCAATGGACCTGATCCAGGTACCACTATGATCGAAGGCTGTCGTAATCCTAAATCTTCACCGACGAAATGTGGCGCAGAGGAGGGCCTGGCGACCCCCTGCGATTCGGCTAAGATTTTATCTGAAAGAACTGCAGAATCTCGCCCGCCCAGTGCCTTCACACACAATACAGCACCATCAGCCCCTGACCTGGGACGCAAGGTCATCCCATGATCAGGGCAGCGGTCGACAATTGAGGTTAGCAAAGGGTCAAGGGAATTAACCGTAGGCACAGGCATATGTCCGTTGATAGCGGCAGGGATGCGAGAGACATACGGCGACCCGTCATAGGGAGATAGCCCAGGAATACAGTTATGATCAAACTGCTCATAGAAGAGTACATCACGACTCTCTACTACCTGGCGCAACTTAGGAACCCAAACAAAATAACCCTTACTCACCAGGGAATACCCAACCAGTCTACCAGATAACGCCCTTTCGTCCAGCTTGTTGCGCTTCTTCCCATTGACTAACGTAACGTAGCAAGTGCATCCGAACACGCGCAACATCGACACATCAGGCTGAACCCCAAAGAAAAGCTCATGAGGAGTCTTATCTCCCTGATTGGGCAAGCGATTACGAAGGTAACACGCAGCTAGGAAGGCATAGGGCCAGAAAGACTTAGTTAGCTTAGACTCCAGGTGGATGCTCCTAGCTATAGACTGTAAGACCCCATTGTACCTCTCCACAGTTGCATTCTGCTGTGCAGTGTATGCCAAAGATAACTCATGCACTGCCCCAACCGATATCAGCCAATCCTCAAACCACTTTACTATAAACTCCTTAGCCCTGTCAGACCTCAGGCACTTAAAGGCAAACCCGTGCAGCTGATTCATCCATCTGAGGATGATAGTCTGAACTGCTAAGGGAGCTTCATCCCTGGTCCTCAAGCACAACACTTCAGCATAGCCAGAGTGTTGGTCTGTGAGGCACAGAATATAAAACTCCCCACGCAGACCTATAATATGAACTGGCCCCATGATGTCCAAGTGAAGGCGTTGGAGAGGTGCATTGATCGGAGTAGTGCTTGCTTTAGGAAAAGGGAGACGTTTGCCCTTAGCCTTTTGACAAGCATCACAAGGGATCTTAGCCAGTTTTTGGACCTGGTTGAGTGAGAGGGGTAAGTTCTTAACCATACCCTTCTTGACAAGTCTGTGCATGGCATCATAGCCGGGGTGACCCAGCCGCCTATGCCACAGCCATTCAGGAGTGGTAGGGATAACAACTCCACCGTCCTCATCAACATCAAGTGCAAAAGCTGGGTAATTGTCAGCACCAAACGAACAGCCACTGGTGGTGTAACAAGGCCTACATGCAAACTTGTAAACACCATCACCGGAGGCAGGGAAGGACCAGAGAATAGAAGAGCCCTGAGTGGCAGTGCAACTAATACTATCAAAAGAAATCTTGCAGTGGAGAGAATGAGCCACAGCATTTACTGACAGGAGGTTCACCGGACAGTGAGGTATGTAGAGAACATTAGTTAGAATGATTGGTGTTGGTAACCAATCACTACATAACTCAATGGATCCCTTACCTACTGCCCGTTGAACCACACCATCACCAAATCGAACTGATGGCAGATTCAGTGGAACATCAAACACAGTGAACAAAGATCTATCACCTGTGATGGACATTCCAGCTCCAGAATCCACATGCCAGACACCCTCAGACAGGCTCGGACTACACACATTTGAGAACCTAGAGGTGCAGGAGAATAGGACAGGGCTTACCTGCTACTTCTGCATAGCAAACCCATCAATTTGAGCCTGCAAGGAAGACAATTGCTTTGGAGTAAGGTGACCTGGAAGGGCCAGGTTAGCAGGCAACGGTGAAGGAAGCGTTGGTTCTGCACGACCAGGGACCCTTCGCAGGGCAGGGAACTTCGTCCAGCAACGGTCCTCCGAGTGACCATCCTTGTGGGGGCATGGTCCCCAGGTGCATTCCAGGCGCCTCTTGTTCGACCCAGAACCACCACCAGTCTTCTGCCGCCGCTGAAATGCAGCATTAGCAGGAAACTGAGGAGCGGTCCGGGACCAACCAGGATGCCTGGAATCCGACTGAGGGAGCGCTATGTTAAGAATATCTAGCTGCCTATATTCCTCTGGACAGGACCAGTACTCAACAGGTTGCTGGTTGTATATCAGGATATCATACTTAATCCGCAGCGTTTCGAACCGGGGCAGACTCGCACCTTGAACTATAATGCCCATGGCGTGACGCTGAGTCTGCGGAAACCCAGCACTGCGCAGGTCAGTGCACATACCGCGAACCCGACGAAAGAAAGCGTCAACGTGCTCATGAGTGCCCATGACCGAAGCATGATACTCCTTCAGCAAGAGAGGGACACGCGAGGCAAGGGCATCGGACTGCTGCCTCCAGATATGCAAAAAGATATCCCGAGGTGAAGCAAAGTCCCTATACACCTTGACTAGGGCATCCGTCATGTTGGCAAGCATCATGGATAAGATCATGAACTCTTGGCGGGGCAGGGTAAGCGCACTGAAACCCAACAGTGCAGGATCGACACTAGACTCACCATGAGAGGCCGAAGTTCCAGCAGCAGGAGGAGCACACCGAGGAGCTAAAGACTCACGAATCGCCAGAAAATACTCAGCAGCAAGACCAGCGTCATAAGCGCGCTGGTCATCTAAGTTCCTGATGAGATCTAGGGAACGCGCAACACGCACAATGAGCTCGAAATCAGGACGAACAGGACAGAAAGGGAGTGGCACCTTAACAAACTGGTAACCTCGCAGGTCACTGTTCCTACGCCCAACCCCTCCAGAGGTCACACCATTAGCAGGAGGGTAGTTAATCCCTGGCATAACAGGTCCCAGAAAAGCCCGACACTCTAGACCTAGCTCAGAATAAGCCATCACACGCCTAGGCCTAGGGCGACCCTTGCTATCAACCATAGCCTGAGTGGCAGTCATATCCAGCCTACCGTACAGAGTGCGGTCCAAGGATTCCCCAGCATGTTGAGCTTGGCGGATAAGACGGCATTCCTGCAAGGATAGACGCAGAGGATTTTTTTTTTTTTTTTTTTTTTTTGACGAAAAAGCACAATACCTCAGCATAGCCAGAGTATTGGTCTGTGAGGCACAAAATATAAAACTCCCCACGCAGGCCCCTAATATGAACCGATCCCATGATGTCTAAGTGAAGGCGTTGGAGAGGTGCACGGATGTTAGTGGTGCTTTCTTTAGGAAAAGGGAGACGTTTGCCCTTAGCCTTTTGACAAGCATCACATGGGATCTTAGCCAGCTTCTGCACCTGACTGAGAGAGAGGGGTAAGTTCTTAACCATACCTTTCCTGACAAGTCTGCGCATGGCATCATAGCCGGGGTGACCCAACCGCCTATGCCACAGCCATGCAGGAGTGGTAGGGATAACAACTCCACCGTCCTCATCAACATCAAGAGCAAAAGCTGGATAATTTTCAGCAACCCTCAAACAGCCACCGGTGGTGCCACAAGGCCTACTTGCAAACTTGTAAACACCATCACTGGAGGCAGGGAAAGACCAGAGAACAGTAAAGCCCTGAGTGGCAGTGCAACTAAGACTATCAAAAGAAACCTGGCAGTGGTGAGAATGAGCCACAGCATTTACTGACAGGAGGTTCACCGGACAGTGAGGTATGTAGAGAACATTAGTTAGAGTGATCGATGTTGGTAACCAATCACTACATAACACAATGGATCCCATACCCTCTGACCGTTGAACCACCCCATCACCAAATCGAACTGCAGGACAATTTGCAGAAGCCTCATACACAGTGAACAAAGACTTATGACCTGTGATGGACATTCCAGCTCCAGAGTCCACATGCCAGGCAGACACCCTCAGATAGGCTTGGGCTACACACATTAAATGGGCGTTCCTGCTTCCCGGCCGATTTTGTGGATGCTTCTAAATTTGTGGAATCTTATGATTCAAATCAAAAGACCGTTTAGGCAAATTTCTTGATTTGTGAGTTTTTGCTGGATTTCTTCGAATCTTCTTATGTTTTTGAACATAAGATTGTTTTCTAGTTTTTCGACAAAGAGACAATTCCTTTACTATCTTAGAATCATCTTATGTTTTTAAACATAAGATTGTTTTCTAGTTTTTGGAGAAAGAGACAATTCCTAGACAATTATTGAATCTTGTTACATAACTCATAACTCATAACTCATAAATCGCAACTAATAACCTCGCAATCTCTGAACTCTTACATCAAAACCTCATAAGTCATTACCTTGTAACTCATCATTCGTAACTCGTAACCTCGCAATCTCAGAACTCTTAACTCATTACCTCATAACTCATTACCTTGTAACTCATAACTCATAACCTCGCAATCTCCAAACCGTAAATCATAACCTCAAAACTCATTACCTTATAACTCATATACTTCCAACCTCACTGCCTTACAGCCCCATTCACGGTGGTGGTGGAGGACACACATTTGGGTAGGTCCACATTGGTGCTGCAGCACTCTACGAGACCTCCACGCACTACACCACCACGACAAAACATTATCCTAGCACCTGAACACATCACCCTACTTCCTAACCTGACAACGTCTTAATCCCATTATTCACGTGCCCGCTTTACAACCTCATTCCCCCTCAGCCATGCTCTTCATCTGCTTCATCATTTTTCCAATGGTGATCAAGAGGGCCGATGGTTCGTCGATGAATGCCTGTGCTGTGGCGATGTCGGTGCACCTCTCAACTATCCTGCCCCCAATGGTCTTGAATTCCTCATCTGTCATAGTTGGAAAGAGCTTTGATCCGCTGTGATCTTTACGTAAGCCTTTCAGCTCGTCCCACACTCGGCCTAGCATGTCATCACTAGGCTTTGCAGGCATGAGGCTACTCAGCTCTTCCATGTCATCTTCAACGAGCTTGTGCACCAGATTCTTAGCTCTGGCGTCATCACCAGCCTCTTGCATGGCGGCGTGATGTTTGAGCAAGACTTTCTCCGTGGCATGAAACTTCTTCAAACGCCATGTAGCGACCCCAAGCCTCTGTGGGACTGACTCCAAACCGACGACGCTCCTACCCTCTAGCAATGCCGCCAGCATGCCTGAGCCATCTACAGTGTGCAAGCACATCACCCAGTTCCCTTTGTTGCTGTACTCTCGCACGAGGTATCGGTATTCGTCGACACATCTCCTGCTGTACCCAACCTGCCGGGGACCGATGGAGCACCCGCTAATATCGGGGCGCCCAAACACGCTCTTGTCAGCATCACTTGGTGGGAGATAGACCTTCAGGCCGTTACTTGGCGTCATACCACGCAAAGCTGTCACGGACGTGCCACGAGTAGTGGAGAAAGTCCCGACTATGGCCACTGTGTTGGAAGCTGGTTTGAAGTCAGGCCCAATCCGCGTAATGGGGACATGATGCACGTCCTTAGCGGTGGCATCAACGAAAGCCCTAGTGAAGGTACTCACTTGCTCCATGTTGCTGTACATCACCACCTTGAACACCCCAGCAAACTTCCTGTTTTGGACCATCAAGGTTCGCAGAGTGTCTGAGGCATCAACGCCCGTCCAAGCCTTCTCACCAACGTCCCAAAGCGGTCCAGTGTCATCACCCAAGCTCGGATCGATGATGACCAAGTCGACCAATTTGGCAGGCACCTGCGTGATAGTAGGAAATAATATAAATTAATACGTTAGTGGTAGGTTTATTGCTCCCCTTTGCAAAGGGGAGCAATGAACACACATCCCAATTTCAAAAGGCCAACCTACCATACATACCGACCTGAAACCTTTGCGTAGGAAAACGTAGGACACACATGCACTGAATAAGTACACCACCTTCCCTTGCAGGAAGTGGAGCAATGCTCATGCACCAAACAATTCAAGAATAGCCAAGCGCACCTTGATGAGGTCGTCACAGAGAAAAGTCTTTGGATGCACGTTGTATAGGTGCGCGCTGACCTTAGCGGTCTCCTTCCGGAGGAGCTGGCCAGCAGGTACAAGCGGGTGGTCCAGGTCAAGGAACACTGTTGTCGCTGTGACGAGCAGATATTTCATCGCAAATGTACCGCCCTCTAGATGGTCGAAGAAGAGAGGACTAGGTTTTCCCTTCTTCCACACATCCTTGACGTCGCCGAAAGTGCGCCTGATCTCCCCCATATCAGCATTGTGTTGGCTTTGCTCCAGTGAGTAGCCCGAAGCTACAAGACCTACGTCGTTCCTTGACAAGTCGAGGACAAGGAACTCCACCGCTTCCTTGATGGTATGCAACGCACTGCTTACTGGACTGCGAGCGACAATGGGATAGGCAAGGAGCAGTACCCTCACTGCTTGGAGGAACTTGGCCATATCGTCAGATATAGCTCCGACAGCTCCACCAGATAGGCTGGAGTACACCATATCTGGTTGCGTCAATAGCTCGATGTCGGTGACGCTGGCCGAGATGACTGTGTCAGAGTGTGTACGTTCTTGTACCTTCTTGCCCCTGCTCTCGATCACAGTCAACCACCAGTTCAGTTGGCAGTTGACTTCCTGATTGTTAGTCTAGAACGTGATGAACCCATTTGCTTTCTTGAACTCAGTGATGGTCAGCTTGGGCATCAAAGCTCTGAAGTACCACGGAGGTCAAGTGCATCCCTCCTTGTAGTGGCGTAGTCTAACTGCAACCTCGAGAACCAGGCCTGTGCTGTCATAGGCTTTGACAAAACCTTCCACCGCCGTCTGTCCAACTTCCTCGGTGGCGAACATGACGCCGGAGGCCTTTGTGCCACTTTTGGAAACGGCAGCGTCCATGGTACCCTTAAACAACTGGTTGTTGACGGAGCTGAAGTGATGTTGTCCAGGCTTGTCGAGGCTAGGTGATTCCTGCGAACAAGGAAGTACGCGGTAATTAATTGAGGGAAGCTTGAAGGCAGCTGCTCCCCTTTGCGTAGGGGAGACCTGGAAGTCAACCAAATGGGCCCCACGACAGTACATCGCGAAAGGGAGACATTTGGTAAGTATTTTAAAAGCAAACGTCTGTAACACTTACCGTAGAGTAGCGGGTCATCAACTCGGCCTTAAAGTCGTCCTCCTCAATGTTGTGCATATCAAGAAGCTTCTTCAGGATGAACACCACAAAGCCCGCACTCACTTCCTTCTTGAAATGATCCAATGCCAACTTGTATGTAGTATGTGTCGGAGAGGCATCCCACTCGGGGTCAGGTCGATCAATGCTTTGGAGCTTTGGTAGCCTCCGATGACCCATGGCTCGCCAAACTCAGCTGACACATCGCTGACATTGTTGAACATGGTCGAAAAAGAGTCGAGGTCGATGTTCTTCCAAAGTGTACCCAGCGGTTTCAAGTTTGCATCAATGTCGATGAACAAGATGATGGCCGGGGTCATGCTTGTGGGTGCAAAGACATTTTTCAAAGCTATGATTCGCATCGGGTCAAACAAACGGATACGGACGGGAAGCTCTGGGGGAAGAAAACCTCCTAGCATCCAAGGAGAAGTAGACCCCTTGTGCATTCGCGAGTTGTCCCTCGGCCAAGTGCTTCTTAGCCCATGTCAGCTTCTCTGAGAGTTGTGAACCAAGTTTGTCCTCCTTGTCCGCCACGGTAGGGGGTGTTGGCTCTCGATACGCGTGGGGTGTTGTCCCCCCCTAAGCCTGAGGTGCTCATCCTCGCTTTGCCGCCTACGGATTTGACTGCGGAGTTGGCCCTCCCACGGTCTGCAGTGACCCCCAATGGTGTCAGTCCATTCCCAAGGTCAGTAGCGTGGGCAGGGGTCTCATCTGCTGCTCCATTTGAAGCGAACCTAAAGACATGCAAACAAAATGACTAAATAGGGTTGACATAAAGGGATTTTTATATGAGTTTTATTTGGGCAATCCCCAGGCGTATTGGGTGTGTATTGGGTGGGTGTTGGGGGTGGGGGTCTCCCATACGCGTACGGGAGGAATTTCGGAACACTGAGGGTGAGATGAAGGGGGAGGGGTGTCTGCTCCCCCACGCGTACGGGAGGGCTGTGCATGCACTGGGGGGTGGGTGTTGGGGGTGGGGGGCTCCCCTTCGCGTACGGGAGGACTGTGCATGCACTGGGGTGTTTTGGTAGTGTGTGTGTGTGTTGTGTGTGTGTGTGTGTGTGGGGGGGGGGGGGGGTCTCCCATTCGCGTACAGGAGGAATTTCGAAACACTGAGGGTGAGATGAAGGGGGAGGGGTGTCTGCTCCCCCACGCGTACGGGAGGGTGTGCATGCACTGGGGGGTGGGTGTGGGGTGGGGGCTCCCCTTCGCGTACGGGAGGACTGTGCATGCAATTGGGTGTATTGGGTGGGTGGGTGTGTGGGGGGTGGGGGGGGGGTGGGGGGGGGCTCCCATTCGCGTACGGGAGGAATTTCGAAACACTGAGGGTGAGATGAAGGAGGAGGGGTGCCTGCTCCCCCACGCGTACGGGAGGGCTGTGCATGCACTGGGGTGTATTGTGTGGGTGTTGGGGGGTGGGGGGGCTCCCCTTCGCGTACGGGAGGACTGTGCATGCACTGGGGTGTATTGGGTGGGTGTGTGTGTGTGTGGGGGGGGGGGGGGGGGGGGTCTCCCATTCGCGTACGGGAGGAATTTCGAAACACTGTGGGTGAGATGAAGGGGGAGGGGTATCTGCTCCCCAACGCGTACGGGAGGACTGCGCATGCACTGGGGGGTGGGTGTGGGGTGGCGGGCTCCCCTTCGCGTACGGGAGGGCTGTGCATGCACTGGGGGGTGGGTGTGGGGTGGCGGGGCTCCCCTTCGCGTACGGGAGGGCTGTGCATGCACTGGGGTGAATTGGGGGGGTGTTTGGGGGTGGGGGGCTCCCATACGCGTACGGGAGGAATTTCGAAGCAATGAGGGTGAGATGAAGGGGGGGGTGTGTGTGGGGTGGCGGGCTCCCCTTCGCGTACGGGAGGACTGCGCATGCACTGGGGGGTGGGGTGTGGGGTGGGCGGGCTCCCCTTCGCGTACGGGAGGGCTGTGCATGTACTGGGGGGTGGGTGTGGGGTGGCGGGCTCCCCTTCGCGTACGGGAGGGCTGTGCATGCACTGGGGTGAATTGGGGTGGGTGTTTGGGGGTGGGGGGGCTCCCATACGCGTACGGGAGGAATTTCGAAGCAATGAGGGTGAGATGAAGGGGGGGGTGGGGTGGGGTGGCGGGCTCCCCTTCGCGTACGGGAGGGCTGTGCATGCACTGGGGTGAATTGGGTGGGTGTTTGGGGGTGGGGGGCTCCCATACGCGTACGGGAGGAATTTCGAAGCAATGAGGGTGAGATAAAGGGTGGGGTGGGGTGGGGTGGCGGGCTCCCCTTCGCGTACGGGAGGACTGCGCATGCACTGGGGGGTGGGTGTGGGGTGGCGGGCTCCCTTCGCGTACGGGAGGGCTGTGCATGCACTGGGGGGTGGGTGTGGGGTGGCGGGCTCCCCTTCGCGTACGGGAGGGCTGTGCATGCACTGGGGTGAATTGGGTGGGTGTTTGGGGGTGGGGGGCTCCCATACGCGTACGGGAGGAATTTCGAAGCAATGAGGGTGAGTTGAAGGGGGAGGGGTGTCTGCTCCCCCACGCGTACGGGAGGGCTGTGCATGCACTGGGGGGTGGGTGTCGGGTGACCTACATGACGTGGCACAATACTTGGGTAAGCGTAATATCGTACGACATACGTAAAATAAAAGAAGATTCATTTCATACAATCGACTAAAGAAACTAGAAATAATCGAGTTGAATGCATTGCCGATTCGCGATTCGCGGTCGTCAATCTCCGATTCTGCATGGACAAGCTTCACCACCGCACGAGGTCGCAATCGGCAACGTTGTCAAGCTCGCAACCCCTAGCGCGACCATTGAAGTGTATGGCGGACAGTTGTGAAATAAGCATGAGTTCGAAATGAACTCACATTGCACGGAGATCTTTCGGCATGGCTTCATTGGCAGCGTCCTGGGTTGCATCGCCCTTGTCCTGAACCGGGTGTCCATTGCCAGCCTCCCGATTGTTGCCTCCTCGCTTAGCCTCCTCTCGTTTCGCATCCTCCTGTCGCTTCCTCCTCTTACTCGCAGAACCTGTTGGCAAGTCACAATTGCGGAAGTAAGGAATGGTGAAGGAAAACGAAAAGGAAAGATCGCCGTCAGAGCAATGATATTCAAAAGCGCAGTACGTTGTGTAGCGCAACGATATTCAAACCTGCAGTACATGTCGCTCCGTACAGGTTTGTTTCAAAAGCTCGACCTGTCGCACTCAATACGGTATGATCAAACATTCACTCACTGCTGTCAGGTGCCTGCTTCTCTCTCTGCCTTGTTCCCCTCCTGCCTGGGCTGAAACTCTCGAAACCTGGAGTTAGCGTGGATTCGCATGCTCGGATACTCAGTCTCGTTTCATCGAGCTGTCTCGCTGGGAGGACGCCTGTGCGCAGTTGCACAGGTTCACCGCGATCCTGCAACCACCATTTTTGCATTGCGGCGGTGTAGTTGTGCGGAGTGCGGAAATCGCCTACGGGCATGTGGTTCTTGAATGCCATGTCCTTCAGCTGTTCGGACGTGCAATCATCGAGGGTAAGTTGTAGCCAGAAAGCTTCGGACCCACACATCGGTTTGCAAGTTCCAGAAAACCGATACCAGGATGTGTGCGTCACAATAGTTTTGGCACTGGCGCCTCCTAATAGCACCTCGCGAGACCTAGTTCCTACGACCTGCTTGTTCCACTGTTGAATGCCTTCGTCACATGCGGGCGTCCCGTCTCCGGACATCTTGGCATCGATGGTGCCATTTGAGTAGAAGCTGCGTCCAATAAAATAGGATAGGGTAGTCATTTGTTCGAATTGAATTAAATAATTAGGCTCACTCTAACATTGTATGTAAATTCCTCCCGTACGCGAATGGGAGCCCCCCACCCCCACACCCACACAATACACCCCAGTGCATGCGCATTCCTCCCGTACGCGAAGGGGAGCCCATCACCCGACACCCACCCCCCAGTGCATGCACAGCCCTCCCGTACGCGTGGGGGAGCAGACACCCCTCCCCCTTCAACTCACCCTCATTGCTTCGAAATTCCTCCCGTACGCGTATGGGAGCCCCCCACCCCCAAACACCCACCCAATTCACCCCAGTGCATGCACAGCCCTCCCGTACGCGGAGGGGAGCCCGCCACCCCACACCCACCCCCCAGTGCATGCACAGCCCTCCCGTACGCGAAGGGGAGCCCGCCACCCCACACCCACCCCCCAGTGCATGCGCAGTCCTCCCTTACGCGAAGGGGAGCCCGCCCCCCCACCCCCCCCCCCCCTCCCCTTCATCTCAAATTCCTCCCGTACGCGTATGGGAGCCCCCCACCCCAAACACCCACCCAATTCACCCCAGTGCATGCACAGCCCTCCCGTACGCGAAGGGGAGCCCGCCACCCCCACACCCACCCCCAGTGCATGCTCAGTCCTCCCGTACGCGAAGGGGAGCCCGCCACCCCACACCCCCCCCCCCCTTCATCTCACCCTCATTGCTTCGAAATTCCTCCCGTACGCGTATGGGAGCCCCCACCCCCAAACACCCACCCAATTCACCCCAGTGCATGCACAGCCCTCCCGTACGCGAAGGGGAGCCCGCCACCCCACACCCACCCCCCAGTGCATGCGCAGTCCTCCCGTACGCGAAGGGGAGCCCGCCACCCCCCCCCCCCCCCCCCCCCCTTCATCTCACCCTCATTGCTTCGAAATTCCTCCCGTACGCGTATGGGAGCCCCCCACCCCCAAACCGCGCGATGCTGCTCCTGCTGCTGCGCTGTGCCCCCAGCTAGCTGTTCTTGCGATGCTACTCCCCTATTAGGTCCAGGGAGGGTGACGGTTCTACGGTGTGTTGCTCCCTGCTGGTGAATGTTGCGGGTTAGATGGTTAAATCGCGTGTTTCTATTAGAAGGAGGGGCCTGAGATAAGAATGGGTGAATTGGCCTGCGATGAGAATTAATTTCATCGCTTTCCTTAGGCATGGTTCTAAAAAATGGTGGATGCATGTCAGCAGTTGATTTGTACCGTTCCTGGATTGCGGCGGTACGGTCCCTGATGCATCCATAGTAGTACCTCCGCGAGCATCCAGTCTATACATGTATGTTTTGCTTCCAGTCACTCTCCCGATAAATTTAATCGCCTGCGCGGGTATAATGGACACTCTACACCATCCCCAGGAACAGGATGGGGACTACTTACAAACTTGATGTCGATCGGTCAGTCGTTATCGACTTTTCTATCCGGTTCACTATCGCCTGTAGTCCGAACGACAACTTGCATTCGACACAGCCAGGGTAGACAGCGAAGAAGAAAACGAGACAGTCGAGGAAGACGAAGACGGCCATGGTATCCGTTGCAAGTGCATCAACAAATGTTACACCACAGTCCCTGGAGACATTGTTAAGAAACGACGAGCTGACTTTATCCAGCTCAATCCAACAGGGAGGCAACAACGGTGCTACATTGAATTGGGTGCAATGGCGAGCCAGCCAGACATGCAAACGTCTCTAAGGACGGTGTCAACTAGGTACTTAACAATTATTTTTCTCCGTTGCTGTCCGTGAACGAAATGTTGTTTGAACTTAAACAATCCAATAATGGGTGTGCGCGTGCAGGATTCATGGCTACGATGTTTGCAAAGAGTTCTACATGAGAAGCTCCGCTCTGGGGACACGAGCGTGGAAGGCTGTACGAGATCAAGTAAAAAACGTCAAACCGTAAGTTACATTTACATTATGTGGGCCTAGTGCACGCTGTGTCCTCCCGTTCGCGTGGGGGAGCATTCCCCCCCCCCCACACCCCCCCACCCCCCCCCACCACCCCCCACCCCCCCACCCCCACCCCCCACCCCCCCCCACCCCCCCCCCCACCCCCCCCCCCCCACACCACACCCTTCACCCTCCCCCCCCCCCCCCCCCCCCCCCCCCCACACTAGCCACGACTCATACCCAATAAGTGCAAGCAAAGTCCTTCCCGTGCGCGTGGGGGAGCCCCCCCCCCCCCCCCCCCCCTATTTCCATCCCCAACCCACTGCTTGCATTAAATCGACTGAGTGCAAGCAAAGTCAAAGTCCTCCCGTACGCGTGGGGAGCATCCCCCCCACCCCAACCCCAACCCCACTACATCCCCCAACACACACCACCCCCACCCCCACCCCCACACATACAACACAAATATAAAATGTTACAACCGCCCCCCCCCCCCCTCCTGACGCACACACACGCAATACAGGTTTGAAGCAGCCGTGGTGGGAAGGCGTATGACAACACCCACGGCGAAGTTGACGGATGCGTTCAATGCTGCAATGACATCCCTTGTGGAGGAGTTCGGGGAGTCAATGCCGCACCAGACTTGTTTTGCAAAAGGGTCGACCGGGAGGAAAAATTGAAGATATCACGCCCTTTGATTTCTTACATTGCGGCATATTTCAAAGCAAGCAAGCTGTCATCAGCGACCTCAAGAAGAAGTCAATGATTCCGCCTACGACCCTATCCAGCAGTGTGCGCAAACTGTGGCGACAACATTGGTGGCACGTAAAGATAAAGCATTGGCAGCCATTTGCCAAGTGTGACGACTGCGTCAAGTACAGAGCCAAACTACTCACCACTTCTTTTCAACCGGCAGTTGAGGCACTTCGTCTTGACCAGGCAATGCACCGTCTACAGATTTCCATTGTAGGAGACGATATGACATCCGCGAGAAACTTTCTGAAACTTTCCCAGACCTATTCTTGCACGTCTCCATTGATGCCATGGACAACAAGAAGACAAACATTCCACAGGCACGACAATTCAATTGGACGCTTCTCGGATATCCCTAGGCGAGAACTTGATAGCAGCTTTGGATACTTGTCCATTGACTTGCCAGATATCCTACAAAGTGAGGGTGCAAAGGGATTGAAGGACATACTCACTATGGAAACAGAACTTGCAAGGCCACCTACTGCGGATCTGCTGTACTTACATTCTTCGCAAGGGACCCAAGCCAGATACAAGAGCCGCCTACACCCCAACACAGATTTGGCTTTGGGACATGTAGCAGTGGTCAAAGGTTGCCGTGGAAGACT
Organism: Chlamydomonas sp. ICE-L; assembly: GCA_013435795.1. Classification (NCBI taxonomy): domain Eukaryota; kingdom Viridiplantae; phylum Chlorophyta; class Chlorophyceae; order Chlamydomonadales; family Chlamydomonadaceae; genus Chlamydomonas; species Chlamydomonas sp. ICE-L. The sequence goes on from JACBWV010000478.1 coordinate 62,309, forward strand.
CTAGCGGGGAGAGAGGATGGGACGTGGTTGAGATCAAATCTGGATACTTGTCATTGGAGAGGTAGAAATGTGTGTACTTAATGCCTTTATACTCTAAGAGAGGTGAGGCATTGGTGTACAACCGACACCGACTACCCAGAGTGGCCTAGTGAGTGGATGGACCAAAAGCTTGTGCCGATTACCGTTAAGCTTGGGAGGAACCACAAGGCTACATGGACAGGCAACATCCCCCTTGATGCCGTGCAATTCAGTTGCCAACCCACGAGCAACATGAAGATACCAAAGAAGTACCACACAAGCGTGCTCTTAGCTGCAAAGCCATTGAGGCAACACTAGAACCGGAGTCCGGCGTCGAATGGAGAATAACGTAGACATTGATTGAGAAGATGAGGAGGTGGGGAGGATTAGGGGGGTATGGGGGTGAGTCCGGGTAAGGAGGAGAATGACTTTTCAATCCCTTAAAGATATTTATTCATAACCCTCTTACGTTTATCCTTCATAAGGCCGTGAATTCTAAATTCTATAATTCCGGTCAATATACTCCAGTTTTACCCTTTCCTTACATACAAAACAGAAGATTTAAATTGGTGTTCTAAGTTGTTTGCCATAGTTGCAATTTTCCATGCTCATAAATCGCTATATCCATTCATTTGAGCTCGAATTGACAGATTTCGTCAAAATTTGAACATCTTCACCGAACATCTTATGTTTTAAATTCATAAGTTGGAAACTTTAAAAAATCAGAATACCCCTAAAAGTGACCATAA
>JACBWV010000897.1:0-68205 GCA_013435795.1 Chlamydomonas sp. ICE-L
AAAAAACTGTGCAAAAGGGAAAGAGCGCACGCGCAACAACGGTAAGGCAAATGGACAGCGCACAATAAATAAATGTGTCAAACAGTCTACTTTTTGATGAGACGCCATTCTCATATTCCGAATCAGACAATCATCCGAGGAGGATGAATCGCAACTAACATGGATGCGCAGTCCATATTTTTTCGCTTTTCACAGCTCTGAGCAGCATCTTATATCATCTTCCTTTCTCCTCTCTTATATCCAACCTAAAGTCACCTAGGCATCTTATGCTGATATCTTCATCTTTTCCATGCTCCCGGGTTTTTGCCCCTTGGTAGTCTCAGTGAGCTTCCTAGAATCTGTTACGGGTTAAAGCCTGAAGGAAAAACATTGAGCCTGCAAAATAGTGAGGCAAGAGCAAGTATGTTCGTTGCCCTTACATACTACTGCATCACTCGGGACTTGCAACAAGCAGATGTGCTGTCAACCTGGTTGGTTGGGGTTCAGTTCATCAACGCCTTTTCTTTTTAGCCCTTCCTAAGTTTTCAGTTTAGTAAGTCCCCTAAGCCTATGTGGCCTACCCCTGGACTGTAACATACATTTAGATGATCAAACAACAGGAAGACAGGACAAGGGAACTTAAACAGACAGGATGCAAATGCATAGGCCTATGCAAAGATGCAATCCAAGAGGTGCTCCAGTGAGGCTAGACTAGCAATGTCATACCCACTGCAGGGTAACGGCTTCATTAGGTAGAACCATCTAGCCTCACAATGCCCTGCAGGTCCTTCAGGGTGGAAGTTAGGGTGCCCCAGGTATTGGGGGCATCCACTTCCATGGGAAAAGTAAAGGAGCTCCAAGTACTGGGGGCTTGACTGTAACACACATACGGTACATACATACATACAAGCAGACGGTATATATGTTTGCAGCCAGCTTGCATCCCGAATGCCGCTTGGCATCCGGCATGCTGCAAGCAGGCAAGTCATTGTTGCTAGCCCGCAGCATCACAGGCTAAATCCTGATGGGAATGTGTGATGTGGTGGTGTTGGGGGGGAGGTGTGCTGTGTGGTTGTGGTGTGATGGTGGAATCCAGTGACGAGGCGATAACAACTGAGGCAAGCCGCCCTTCTAGGCATGTTCATATGCCGCCCTTGAATTCTGTTTTTGAACAAGTCCCCCAGTTGAGGCAGCGGCAGGTCCACGAAGCGGCAGGCCAGGAGGTGTGCGTGTGTGTGTTGTGATGGTGTGATGTGGAGTCAGTGAACTAGCGACAACAACGGAGGTACGCCCTTCTTGACATGTTCATATGCCGCCTTGATTCTGCATTTGAACAACAAGTTACCACCACTTCAGGCATAGGGCAAGTTATCCCACGAAGCTGCAGCCAGGAGCCGTCCTCCCCTAAGAGAACGAGTGATTTGAGGAATAGGCTGCACATATAACGTGGTTGCTGCAAATAATCCCGCCTTCTTGCCCTGCTTGCACTCCGCCCATCACAGTCGAAGTGATGGAGGAAGAGGCTGCACAGTGCTTGGTTCTGGGCAACGATCCTGCCTTCTGGCCCGTCCTCACCGCCACTGCACAGCCCCATTACCGTTTTTTTAAACCCCAGTTTCGAAGGCTGCTGAACAAGGAGTTGGTCGAGACAAGTTGGGACTGAGGACTAGCCAGGGTCAAGGCCCTTGAGGTGGTTGGGATCGTCTGGGAAAGTTTGGCACCATAGAAGCCGGATCCAGGGGCGGTCAGGGTCAGACGGGGGCGTTGAGCAAAGCTTTCCGGGCTATCCACCGCCTGCAGACGCTCAGTGCGTGGCATAAACCTGGCGAAAACACCAGCGATGCGATTGCCTGCTACAGTGCCCAAGGTCTGGGCATGCCGTGCAAACGTGGTAAGCCTGCCTCTCAAACCTTGAAAACCACTGTTGGCGTTATCAAGGGCACAGCGGGTGGATGCAGCACCTGCTTAAAGTGCGAAGTTCTGGGCCTCCGTGCAAAAAAACATGACAAGCCGGCCTCCTCAAAACCTTGAAAACCACTGTTTAAGTTACTCCAGACAGTGGCTGGTTGTTGTGGTGCGTATGTGCAACCACTGAGCCAAATCCAGTTGTGGTGGGGCTGCACCCCTGATATGCCGCTGGTCAGGACTCCTGATCGGACTCTGGTCTGCAACCCCTGATATGGGCCAATTAGGCCCGCCTTCAGCCCATGGAGGCCTCATGCACTAGCGAGCCAGGCCTATGCCCCACCCCCCTGGACCAACATGGATTCTTGCGCGACGAGTGGCCGAGGCGCAGTGCAGGGACAAAGTTTGCAAGAGAAGGGAGGAAGCCACAACGTCCTGGCTGTGACCAAGGCGTTGAATTTCAAGTGGTGATAGCTGGTCAACCCCTGTTAAGTGGTTGGAAAGGTGGGTGAAGTGGTTGGACAGGTGGGTTAAGTGGTTGGACAGGTGGGTTAAGTGGTTGGACAGGTGGGTTAAGTGGTTGGACAGGTGTGTTAAGTGGTTGGACGGGTGTGTTAAGAAGTGTTTGGACAGGTGTGTTAGGTGGTTGGACGGTGTGTTAGATGGTTGGACAGGTGGGTTAAGTGGTTGGACAGGTTGGGTTAAGTGGTTGGACAGGTGTTGTTTAAGAAGTGGTTGGACAGGTTGTTAAGTGGTTGGACAGTGTGTGTTCAGTGGGTTGGAACAGGTGTGGTAAGTGGGTTGACAGGTGTGTTAAGTGGTTGGACAGGTGGTTAAGAAGGTTGGACAGGTGGGTTAAGTGGTTGGACAGGTGGGTTGAGTGTTGGACAGGTGGGTTAAGTGGTTTGGACAGTGTGTTAAGTGGTTGGACAGGTGTGTTTAAGAAGTGGTTGACAGGTGTTTTAAGTGGTGGAACAGGTGGGTTTAAGAGGTTTACAGGTGTGGGTAAGTGGTTTGACAGGTGGTGTGAAGTGGTTGGACAGGTGTGTTAAGTGGTTGGACAGGTGGGTTTTAAGTGGTTGAACAGGTGGGTTAGAGGTTTTGGACAGGTGTGTTAAGTGGTTGGACAGGTGGTTACTTGGTTTACCGGTGTGTGTAAGAAGTGGTTGGACAGGGTGGTTAAGTGGTGGGGGACAGGTGGGGTTAAGAGGTTTGGACAGGTGGGTTAAGTGGTTATGGACAGGGGGTTAAGTGTTGGAAGGTGTGTTAAGTGGTTGGACAGGTGGTTAAGTGGTTGGAACAGGTTGGGTAATTGGTTGGACAGGTGGTGTTTAATTGGTTGGACAGGGTGTGTTAAAGTGGTTGGACAGGTGTTTTAAGAATGGTTGGACAGGTGGGTTTTAGTGGTTGGACAGGTGGGTTAAGTGGTTGGACGTGTGTTAAGTGGTTGGACAGGTGTGGTTAAGTGTTGGCGGTGTGTTAGTGGTTGGAACAGGGTGTGTTAAAGGTGTTGGACAGGTGGGTTAAGTGGTTGGACGGGTGGGTTAGTGGTTGGACAGGTTGGGTTAAGTGGTTGGAACAGGTGTGTATAAGGTGGTTGGACAGATGGTGTTAAGTGGTTGGACAGGTGGGTTCAGTGGTTGGACAGGTGGGTTAGTTGTTGGACAGGTGTGTTAAGGGTTGGACAGGTGTGTTTAATGGTTGACAGGTGGGGTTAAGTGGGTGGACAGGTGGTTAAGGGTTGGACAGTGGGTTAAAGTGGTTGACAGTGTTGTTGTAAGTGGTGGACAGGTTGTTGTAGTGTTGGACAGGTGGGTTTAAGTGGTTGGACAGAGTGGGTTTAAGTGGTTTGACAGGTGTGTAAAAGTGGTTGGACCAAGGTGGGGTTTAAGTGGGTTGGACAGGTGTGTTAAGTGGTTGGACAGGTGGTTAAGTGGTTTGACAGGTGGGTTAAGTTGGTGGACATGTGTGTTAAGTGGTTGGACAGGTGGTGATTAAGTGGTTGTACAGGTGGGTTAAGTGGTTGACAGGTGGGGAAGTGGTTTTGGACAGGTGGTTAAGTGGTTGGCAGGTGGGTTAAAGTGGTTGGACAGGTGTTTAATTGGGTGGACAGGTGTGTTAAGTAAGTGGGTGGACGGTGTGTTAAGTGGTTGGAACAGGTGGGGTTAAGTGGTTGGCAGGTGGGTTAAGTGGTTGGGAACAGGTGGTTTAATTGGTTGGAACAGGTGGTTCAGTGTTGGACAGGTGGGTTAAAGTGGGTGGGCGGTGGGTTAAGTGGTTGGACGGTGGGTAAGTGGGTGGCCAGGAGGACAAAACTGAATGAGGTCCAGTATTCCATGGCCTTTGACCAAGGTGTTTGAGATGTCCAGGGGAGTAAAAGCTGTGACAACATGAACCAGAAAGGAAGGCGGGGACAGGAAAGTTGAGGACAGTCACTGACCTGGGTGGACGAAATACTATACTGTCTAATACTTTACTGCCGAGGTGCAGGAGATGTCAACCACTGCACAACAAACACAATTTGGGGGGTCCTCGGCACCCTTTCTGCACCCCTACAACATCCTCATACAGCCAGAATGCACCCTTTTAAGCCACATATAGGGTGCCGAAAACTGGCTGAAGAGCCCCCAATTTTGCAGTCAAATGCTACCATTTTAGACAAGGAAAACAACACGGGAGACATGATACTTCTCCAACGGCTATGTTAAATAGCAATCAGTGGAAGATATGGATTTGGGTTTTCGAAACACTTCATAATTTGTACCTGGAATTTGAGAATTTGGCCTGAGAATTCTGGGTGAACTTGGGATTACAAGGACTTATTGGAAGATTGGGCCATAGATTTCCTTTTCAACTATAGTGTCTAAGGCCCAAGGTCATTCTGATCATGCTCAGATTCGAAAAGAGATTGTACCTTGCAAATCCTGATGGCACAGGCTGCAAGCCCCAAAACTTGAACTTGAGCTTGGTTACATAGCAATTTGCCAGGGAAATTTGAAAACGTGGACCAGACGCGGAAGAAAAATTAATCATTTGTTTTTCGTTTATTTTTTTGTACCTGGCATATCCTGATGGCAGAGCCTGCAAGCTCCCAAAGGCGATCCTGGGTATTGACGACACCATGCTCGAGGCAAATCCCAGTCGCTAGAGCATTCCTTCCCGCAACACCGAGGGGCACGGCAGCCACTGCTGCTGTAGCCCAGTCTAGCAAAAGCTGCACCCATGGCAAGAACTTCACTCCGAACGCCTTCATCCTCAGTTTTCAGCATCAGCTATCATCTGAGCGGATCCGAGGGAAGGGGGGAAGGGTCGGGGGTAAGTAACAAAGGGGTGGGGGGTGGGGGGTTAAAGGGGTAAATGAAAGTCAAGTCAAAGGAAGGTAGGTAAGTAAGTACAAAGGGGGGGGGGGGGGGGGGGGTATGAGGGTAGGGGTAAATGAAGTAAGTCAAAGTAAAGTCAAAAGAGTAAGTAACAAAGTAGCTCCAGCAATTCCTGCCACTTGAAACGCAATTAGGGTTGCTGATATGAGTACGATAATGTATACATATCTCGACGATATTCTATGATATATGACCCGATAATCAACTAAATGCCACTAAAATAAGTACCACTCAACTAAATGTCAAGCAACTAAATTGGGGACCAGTATGATTCTTACATCCTTAAATGTCATGGAGGAGGAATGCTGCGACGCTTACCACGTTTCTTTTTTCGTTGACAGGTCGCCATTCTGTCGCTGCATGGCGACGCATGGGCACGGCTAATCTTGTCAGAAATGGGCTTCATGCTTCGCTCTCCGCGAGGTATGGGGGCAGCGCGTCGCACTGGGGTCGCACGGAGTCGCTTAATGCGCTACGCGTCGCAAAAAAAACCTTGATCCAGCAGGGCTAACTTGCATCCATAAGCTTGTATAGTTTTGCAGAAAGACGAGTGTTGGGCTGCAGATTTTTTTTCTGTACGTCGCGTCGCAAATTGAGCAACACGGTGCGACGCCAGTGCGACGCTCTTGTGTGAAAATTTTGCCAGACATGGGCCCTGCATTGCGACGCAAGTGACTTGAGCTCTCCGTCGCACCTTAGCCACCAATGGGCCCACACTACAGATTGGGTTTCATAAGGGAGACTGAGGAATGCCTCAGAAAGTAATTTCTAGCAATTAAGCGGATAATTTGGAATCGACAATTGTAGGACTTACCTTGACTTTTTCAGGCATTTTTTCGTGAATTCTCTCAGAATTCTCTGAATTGCTTTAACAGAAGTGCACAGCCAGGTCAAACTTCCACTTACATGTAGGGACCGGTATCATATAATGTTGACTACTGGCGAGTATGATATCATACAAATTGCAGCATGTCATATGACTGATACCTTTAGCCTATTAAAACTGCCAATATTTACACCTTTTATATCATCCGATATCATATTGCAGTTCCCTACTTACATGGGCCACATTGTAAAGTCCTTGATGCCAGGCGCCTTGTGGATCACCAGCGGCCATACGCTCGATGTACTACATGAGAGAGAACGCAGTGAGTTGTTGAGGTGAGAAAGGTTTCAATGTACTGCATGAGAAAAAATGATGCGTTGCATTGAGGAAAGTGGATACGTATGCAGCATGGAGCGAATACGGTGAGCAGACCAAGGGCTGAAGTGTGCAACCAAGTTCAAAATCACTGTGAATCTTCTGTAAAATCACTGCGAAATCATCTGTAAAATCACTGCAAATCTTCTGTCAGCTGAATCTCAGAGAGAATGTAAATCCCCTGAAACTGAGCCGTGGCATTGGGTGCAGTCTAGCGATCATGCTCCCGCATCAGTTCCATGTTTGCTTGGGTTTAATGTAGAGCTTTTTTCTGCTTTCAGTACCGATCGCTACCTGAGACCCTGTTTTGGCCAGCCCCTCCGCTACCCTGAGACTCCCCCGTCCGCCCCCCCGGGCCTACCCAAATCGCCACCAGGATTCCAACCTTGGAAGACACTAAATCCCAGATCGCTGGAAAAAATCTGGTCCAATGCTGGGGAACCGCCCACTGAGTAAGATAGCGAAGGTCCCCATAAATCAGGAAAAAACAGTTAATATTGGGGCTCAGATCTGTGTTCTCTGTTATAATATTGGGATTTAGATATTTGTTCTCTGTTCTAATATTGGGGTTCAGATAAGTGTTCTATGTTCTAATATTGGGGTCCAGATATGTGTTCTCTATTCTAATATTGGGGTTCAGATATGTGTACATGGTTCTCTAGGATGGAGTCTTACCCTGTGACGAAGATATTGAGCAGTTGACCGTTCAGTTCCCGTTAGGAGCTGGACCAAACCATTTGCATAGTGGCGGCTGCGAAAGCAGGAAAAGAGAACAAAAGCAGAATTCAATACATATATCAGAATTCAGCACATGTACAGCAGCAATTCAACACACATACAACAGCAATTCAACCCATATACCAGACTTGACATGTGCACCTGATCAGGTCTGATCTGGTCTCTAGTTACATGGGCCAGTCATTGAGAAAATGACGGCTTGATGAATGGAGACGCTGCATGATTGGCAGCCAAGATATACTTTGCCAAGCCATGTATTTGTGAAGCTGCATTTCTCCCTTGTATCAAGCGTTCGACTTGTTACACCCAGTCCAACACACTATGGAAGCAACTCCATTCCCACCAACTGAGCACACACATCACCTCCCATAGATCAGGCACAGCTTGACCGGCATGCTCCCTCGAATTAATAGCACATTGACATACCCCCATTGTGGGTGGCATGCTGCCCTGGTTTGTCAGGCTCACCCACCAGTCTGATTTGTAGAGGGCGTAGTACTTTGGCTGAAGTGAGTTGAACTCCCTGATATGATCCAGGTCCATCATGGTCTTGCCAACATACAAGGCGTGAACATTGGTTGGGATTCCACCAGGGAGACGTGTCTCTCTCACTTCAGCTGGAAGTCCACTCTTTGACCTTGATGTGCCTACATCACGACCACCTTGGGGACCAAAGTCATATTGCAACACTGTTCCGCAGGGCCTCTTGATAGCCACCATATAATGACAGAGCCCCAGATTCAGGACAGCTTCACGCATCTCAGGCGACACATTGTTGAAAATACCACCTACAAGGGGAGAGTGTGGGACAATCTCGAGACTAATTCTGCATGTATTCTGCTCATGGTAATTTTGCAAGAAGAGCAAATAAAACAGAGGAAAAGGGGTGAGGAAGCAGGTTGCAGGTTATGTACACCACTTGATCTGAGATCCCTTGTTCCTGTACATAGCTTTTCTTTTTAACTACGAGCCACAGCTTCCAGGCAGCTCCCCTGACTGGCTATTGAGGCAACCCAAATGCGACCTAGTGCACCTTGAAGCAGACACAATCAGCTGTCTAGAACAGCTGAAAGAATTGGGTTCAGCTCCGTGGCTGGCTCAAGAAGCTACCTAGAAGCTACTGCTCGTAGCCGAAGAGAAAAGCTCAGCTCCTGTGGTAAGGGCAAACAAGGCTGGGCCTGGAACAAGGGACCACAGTGGACAGAACAAATTATTCGAAGATCACCCTAACCTCGGATTCTGCAAACGCCCTCCTTCATTCACTCAAGCATCTTACTATTCTCAAGGTGTGTACGCATAGAACACAAGCATTGCGCAGGAGTGGGAAGAAGAGGGAATGCGGTCAGAATTCGAACCCTGCAGTTGAGAAGTGCAGGGTTCGAATTATGTTAAGGTAGAAGGGCCATTCATTAGCACGCGGGGACATCCTATGGGCCCACTAGGAACTTTCGGCACATAGCACGCTGGAACAAGAGACGCAAGGCACAAAGGAGACCGTCGGTTCACACTGCTGGTAGCTGTTGGTAGCTACGTTGTCATGACAACGAGGCAGCTATTTCGTCATGTTGCTCAGAGCCATCAATCCTACCTCCCCACTCGTTAAAAGGCCTTCCAAGGACATAGACTTGTGATGCATCCAGGTCAACAGGAAGCCAGGATCCCGCGGAGGTGGACGCAGACGAATGCGAAGTACGTCTGTTCGCTGCTAGCGCGCCCTCCATATCAGGCTCGCGCGCTAGTTAGAGGCCCGTTATTTAATGCAGAGGCAGGAGCGCTGCAGAAAGGGCTGGAGCGGCCCACCTTTCACAAAACAGGTAGGACTTTCGGAGGGTTCCGGAATTGGGGAAGACCGCGAGCAAATAGCGAAAGGAGAGAAGTGGACCAGTGAACTAGTGAACTAGTGGGGTAGGGAATGGGGAGCGGCTGGGGGGGAAGGTGGACTGAAATTAAAGCGCTTCGATAGCAAGGTAGGAAAAGCGCCCAATGGACGGACACAAGTTGTTGGCCAGGAGACACGAGGAGAAAGGACAGAGTCGAATGGGATAAGCAACTAGAATAATCGCTGCAGAAGAAGTCCGGTCCGAATTGCGAATCAGCGAAACAACTAGTTCAAAAATAGCGAGGTATTCAGCCGCGGGGGGTGTCTGGTTTAGGTCTTCGAATGCAGGCTTCGAAGCAGGGCTTCGAAGCAGCTTCGAAGGCCCCCCCCACTGACACAGCCCCCCCCCCCCCCCCCCCCCCCCCCCCCCCCCCACGACCCCACGCCCGCCGCCGCCCCCCCCCCCCCACCACCACCACCCCCCCCACCACCACCACACACCCCCACACCCACGCACCCACACACCCAAAAGAGTGTTGGAGAGCCCAGAGTCCGAGGTGTTGTCCCGTGACAGGCCGCTGGTCATATTTACATATATGTTCTGACATAGAGCAGGAGCGAGTGAAGATCGCAACATCTGCAGACTACAACGGTCAAATGGCACAGTTCTGCATACGACCAATTGTTTGACCAATTGTGTGACCCCCTTGCTAACGGGTCAACTAGCTTCAAACTTCCTTATTGCGATCACGCCACCCTTACTGCTCTGTACCTCTTGAAGGTGAAAGCGAAGGGTGACTACATTACTTGGGCAATCCAAAGGGGGGGGGGGGGGGGGGGGGGGGGGGGGGGGGGGCAGACCTGAATTTTGACTATCACACAATACCTGTTTGGGATGTTGTCAGCCAGCAACCCGGTGTATCTCGGCAGATGGACACGCGAGCACACCCGCTGCCAACGACTAAAGCATGGAATTTAGCTAGATAGTCGATATGAATCAAAAAAAAGCAGGATCAGATTCGTTCTATAGCACAGTTTAGAATGGGTTCCCATTGACTGAACACAGAAAGAATGAGGGTGGTGGATAGAGCACACATCCCTCGCTCAATGAGACACTGTCAAATGTGTGGGTTCCAAAAACCTGAGGATGAAATGCATATGTTTGAGTGCCCTTTTTATAAAGATATTCGCCTTCGCTACCAGAAGCTGTTTACAGATATTTATAGGCATACATTACATTACATTACATTATATTACATTACATGTTAAAGTCTACTTGACACCGCGAGGGTGTATGAGACTCTGTGCTTTAAACAAAAAGAAAAAGCACCCACAAAGCAAAAAAAACCATTACATCAGGGGTGTGTCGAGGACAAACAAACCAAACTCCCAACCACCGTTTTGGTGGCGTAGGTATTAAACCCCTTAGAGCAGGACCCAGATCTCAACCACTTACAGTGGCGGAGGTAAGAAGCTAACAAATGAGAAGTCTCGAGAAGAAAAAAAAGGGATAATAAATTACGGTGCCACTAAGCAGTCCAGGGCTTCCTGTCTTGCTCTTCTACAAGTAGAAAGATAGTCGGCTAGGTTGCTCCAAAAAGACTTAGTGCCATTTCCATTCATAAAGGTTCTGAATGTGGAATCGCAGAATTCCACATTCCATACGGTTAAGTCGGTATCCTCATGGACATGCCTATAAATATCTGTAAACAGATTCTGGTAGCGGAGGCGAATATCATTATAAAAAGGGCACTCAAACATATGCATTTCATCCTCAGTTTTTTGGAACCCACACATTTGACAGTGTCTCATTGAGCGAGGGATGTGTGCTCTATCCACCACCCTCATTCTTTCTGTGTTCAGTGTCAGCTGTACTACTAGGACACGACTGCCTTATTGGCATCTGATCAGATGCCAATAAGGCAGTCGTGTCCTAGTAGTACAGCTGACAATAATGCCTGACTCGGGAGGAAAACGGGGGGGTTCGATATAAAATAATATTAAATATATATATATATATATATATATATATTTAATATATTGAATAGGAACCTAATGCCAATCAAAGATAACGAGAGAAACTCTAAAATGAACCAAAAAAAAAAATTCCAGAACACATGTAAGCAAAAGTCAAGAATACATGGAACCAAAAAAAAATTGGTCTAAGGAGAAGCAGTCATTCCAAACATGCGAATGAACCGCCAGAACACCGCAGGATCAAGGGGCTTGGTGAATGGGTCAGCACAGTTATCAACTGTGTTCACATAGGCAACAGCAAGGGAGCCATCCTCCACCAGCTCCTTGATGTAGTGATGAATAACATCAATGTGCTTGCTGCGAGGGAGAAGCTGCCAGTCTTTGGCCCAGCTCAGGGATCCTAAGTTATCACCCTGAATGGTAACCAAATCACAAGGCAGGCCTAGATCCACTCTCAATTTCTTCAACCATTGTACCTCCCTGGCAGCTTGGGACAGGGCCTGATACTCAGCCTCACTAGAGCTAATAGCAACGGTAGGCTGCCGCTTGCTCATCCAGTTTACTATGCACCCCCCAGCTAGCACAGCAAAGCCAGTCTGAGACCTCCTGTCAGACCCATCATCAGCAAAAGAGGAATCACTAAAGACAGTAAAAGAGAACTCAGGGCTGTGGGTGTAAGTGAGACCCAGGTGGGAATGTGTTCTCAAATACAACAGCAATCTCTTGGCAGCATTCCAGAGAGAGACTGTAGGTTGAGCAGAAAACCTGGACAAGTAGCTCACAGCAAAAGAAATATCAGGCCTGGTGCAAGTAGCCAGGTATAGCAAAGCACCCACAAGGGAGAGGTACTGGCTATTAGACGGCAGGGGTACACCAGGTTCATCAGAAACAGTGGACTTGGACATGGGAGCAGCAAACTTGGGTGGGGCAGCAGAAGTGAGACCAAACTGCTCCACCAGATCAACAATGTAGGTGTGCTGAGACAGGTTGATCTGAACACACCTGCCCTCAGAGTCAAGTGTACAAGCCATGTCTAAAGAGAGGAACTGAACAGGAACACCCATCTCTTTGACCTCCCATCCAGCTTCTTCCATAGCTTGGATCAGCAACACATACCTATCCAGCTCACTAAAAGCACAGATGAAATCATCTACATAGGTCAGGACATAGCTCCACCCACCATCAGAATCCTTCCTAAAATACAGAGCAGGTTCAGCCTTGCACATAGTAAAGCCATGTGCAATCAGAACCCGTTTGACATCCCTATTCCAAGCCCTGGGTGCCTGTTTCAAACCATAAAGGGACTTGAGCAGCTTGCACACAAGGGGAACACCGTGAGGACCAAGTACTTTAAAGCCATCAGGCTGGTGGCAGTACAGGTCCAGACCAGGTTCCAGCTTAGCATTTAGGAATGCAGTCTTGATGTCCAGCTGCCTAACAAACATCTTCCTATGAGTGATAGCAGCCAGGAGCACTCTTAGACCTGCTTTAGAGGAGACAGGGGCATATACATCATGAAAGTCCAGCCCAGGACGCTGCAAAAAACCACGAACCACAAAACGTGCCTTGAAGCGGATTGAACCATCAACTCCTTCTCCTCTTATCCAACGCCTCCGTCCTGAGGTAGAGGATATTCTGATGCGTCTATGCTGTGTCTCGACACAGATCATCAAGTACAGGAGTTCTCCTCCGCCTGCTGATGCTCGCTTCTCCTATGACCATGCTGATCTTGCTCGTCATAAGCATGGAGATGGTTACTACACTGACAACACTGAGGATGACGACGAAGAGGCAGATCTACCGAGTAGTGACTTCGGTGGAGTTTCTCCCTCCTCTGCCACTCTGATAAATAAATAATATTATTAATGATATATAAACTGTGCTATAGAACGAATCTGATCCTGCTTATGTAAGGCGGATGTAAAGGGAATCAAGCCATTCTCATCATTGCTGTTGGCTGCGAACCATTTTTGGTATCGGAGGCGTTTAAAGCCAACCCTTCTCTCATCAGGGATGTCTCTAACTGCATTGGTGTCATTTGGGTACTTAAACCTCCATGACTCAAAAACTTCAGACATAATACCTTCGACATCGACAGCCTCCAAAATGTTGATGTTTTTACTGGATCCTAGCTTGTGGAGAGCACAACGCAAGTCATGAACCCAGCCAGTGTTGGAGTCAAAAGATTCCTCAAGAGCCATTCTAATGAGATCCTCAGGTTCTTTATGTATGGTCTTGTTCCAGAAGCGCAAAGCTTGTTTAAGCCAAGCAAAACACAACGGGGTTCTACCCAGCTCTTCCATGATAATATTAGATGTAGTAGATTGGCAAACACCCAACAATTGTTTTAAGTATACCTCTATGCCATTTCTCACAAGCATGGTCATTTGAGATAAGTGTGTTGTTCAGAATAGAAGGAGCCCACACCTCACAGCCAAAATTCAGGATAGGTTGTACAAGAGAATCAAACAGGTGGGTGAGAATATCAATATTGTATATCTCCATAGTATGGCATCGCCTACGAAGCATGTGGTGTGCCTTTTGGGCCTTAGTGAGCATCCTAGAAAAAGCAGCTTTTGCACGATTGCTTGAGTCACCATCCACAAAGAGGGATCCCAAGTAGATAAAAGATAACTTTGTAGAAAGTTGTGCTCCATCATAGACAAATTTGTAATCAGGATCCATGCGGGCCTCATCACAGAAGGCATGTCCATGAGGATACCGACTTAACCGTATGGAATGTGGAATTCTGCGATTCCACATTCAGAACCTTTATGAATGGAAATGGCACTAAGTCTTTTTGGAGCAACCTAGCCGACTATCTTTCTACTTGTAGAAGAGCAAGACAGGAAGCCCTGGACTGCTTAGTGGCACCGTAATTTATTATCCCTTTTTTTCTTCTTGTGACTTCTCATTTGTTAGCTTCTTACCTCCGCCAATGTAAGTGGTTGAGATCTGGGTCCTGCTCTAGGGGGTTTAATACCTACGCCACCAAAACGGTGGTTGGGAGTTTGGTTTGTTTGTCCTCGACACACCCCTGATGTAATGGTTTTTTTTGCTTTGTGGGTGCTTTTTCTTTTTGTTTAAAGCACAGAGTCTCATACACCCTCGCGGTGTCAAGTAGACTTTAACATGTAATGTAATGTAATGTAATGAATGAGACAATGAAAGGCTGTTGTATCGAGCTACAGATTGTTTCACTTCCTCAAGACTGAGGACAGGTCACAATGTTTACTGTGTGCACTACAGTTACTAGTACAATATTGGTTTATTATGTGCCGCTTGGCTCTGAACCTCTACTCATAAACATGTACCGGTAGTACACATAGGAAGGGATGATTGGCTGACCCTCTGTTCCAGAAAATCCATTAAGTGTATGACGGATTGTCCTACGGTGAGTCAGTGACTCTAGCTAGCTCCGGCTTATGCTATGGTGTCCTTAACTTCACGTCCTGTGAGTAACTGTATTACACGGATGTAACATTGTAACAATTTCAATTTTTATGACGAATTGACAGTGTACGACATTATGCATGGCAAAAATCCAGTATCTGGTTTAACATAACAGTTCCGGCAACTCTATGTATGTTATGCTACCGTCCAGGGGTAAGCCAAATAGGGTAAAGCGACTTGCCTAACCGTGTAGGGAGGGCTTAAAAAGAAAAAGCACTGATGAACTGAACCCCAAACAATCGTTTAACTGACGGGGGCCGGGAGAACTCTATGCGCCAGGGTTCGCCATATTTGTATTCCCCTCAATCCTGGCCCAAGCCCTCATGTTCTTTTGATGCTGGATGTAGTGGTGTGTAGATGTTAGCCCTCACTTAAGTGTAGTGGGTTTAGGAGGTTTAGGGTTCAATGTTAAGTAATGCTTTTTACTTGAAGGATTAGGATCTAGGAGGTTTTAGAGTTCAGAGTTTAAAGGTTTAGGGTTTATGTAAGTGGGGGCTAACTTCCCCCTACCTGCAGTGGCTGTCTCCTAGGACCGGGTCGACCCGCGAGTCCTGGGACACCGCCCGAAGTCTCCGTCAGCTGCATGTCACTGACACCGTCGGTCGCCGGTTGCACTTCCCCATGCAGCCATGCTGTGTTTCAACAATCCCCAACCCACCCCCCAATCTGAACTCAAATTATATATCTAACGTCGAGCATCTTCCGATCTGAACCGTCGATAGTGTTGCTCACCTCCTTCTTCCTCACAATCATCGTGATCTATGCTGCGATCTTCGGGCATTGTCCGGATTGCTGTGGTGGGGGATGAGGGCACTGGGAAGACCTCCCTCATCTCCACAGCAGCCAATGACACCTTCGACGTTCGTCCTCCTCCTGTGCTCCCACCCACAAAGCTGCCTCCCGAGTTCAACCAAGATCAAACCCCAATGCTCATTACAGACACCTCCTCCAGGCCCGAGGACGTCCCCGTTGCTGATATAGTTATACAGCAGGCTGATGTGGTCGTCGTCTGCTTCGACCCCAAACGCCACTCGACTTTAGACAGCATCCGAAGCATCTGGTATCCTCGGATCCAGCAGTTGAAACCGGACATGCCGGTCATCATAGCATGCTGTAAAGCGGATACGATTCAGGAGGAAAGAGAGCAACTGCAACTGAGGGAGGTAAGCTGTTTGCAGGCCCCAGGGACATGCATTGCCAGGTGTACCCATGCATATTACTGCCTGCATGTTCCTTAGTGTGCTTGCCCGGGTCCTGATGCGAGAGTTCATTAGAGGTGTTGATTTGCATGGATGATCCATATGTTCTTGCAGTGGTGAGTGTTTGTTGGTGGTGAGTGGTGGTTGGTGATGTTGATGTGCATGCATGAACCAGATCCCGATATTCCATAGTGTGCTCGCCTATGTCCTGATGCGAGAGTTCGTTAGTGGTGTTGATGTGCACAGTTGGTGTTTGGTTTAAGTGGAGTTGATGTCCACGGCTGGAAGTTGGTGGTTGGTGGTTGATGGTTGGTGGTAAGTGGTTGGTGTTCATTAGTGGTGTTGGTGTGCATGGATGATCCACGAGAGCTTTTTTCCGTTTCAGAATTTGGGGCCTTCTGGTAGCTTTCAGAGATTTGGTACTTTCCAAGGGTGGGGTCCAGGTAGTGATTTGGGTAGGGCTACCCGGAGGGCCGCCCTGGGGGGCTTGGGGGTTTGGGTGTCAGGGTAGCGGAAGTTTTGGCCGAAACGTGGCTCCAGGTAGCGACAACTTTAGGTAGCGGGGTGAAAATATCTGTTATCCACCCTTGCAGCCGCCCAGCCAGCCAGCAAGAAGCTGCATTGAAGCTGCTACGAGTAGCCCCCCAAACACACAGTGATGATCCAACCTTGCAGCTGCCCAGCAAGCAAGCAAGAAGCTGCATAGAAGCTGCTACGAGTAGCCCCCCAAACACAGTGATGATCCACCCTTGCAGCTGCCCAGCAAGCCAGCAAGACGCAGAGTAGGCTTATGTTGCTCATCTCCCTTTGTTGGTTGGCCCCAGTGAAAGCAAACAGACTGGCCCCTCAACCTCACGCCTTGTAATAAGTCGTACTATCTATTTATTTATGGTGCTTATCCTCTCTTAATCTTATCTCCCCAAACTTCTCCTTCATACAGCGGATTGAGATAGTCCTACCCCCAATACTCGCCAACATAGCCCCCCCCCCCACCACCCACACCCACACCCACACTCCCACACTCCCACCCCAACCTCACCCCCACCCCTCCTCCAAACCCTCCTCCAAATGACTAGCTAGTAGGGTCGGCTATGTTATATAATATTAGTGAATAAATAATATTATATAATATTATATAATATTAATCGGATGTGCCATCTCACCAGAATTTCGAATTTATTTGAACAACTAATATTATTGTGACACTTTAATAATATTACTTAATATTAGTTATTCAAACACTAATATTAGTTGCCGTTCCCTAGTAGCTCATGGCACCACTCACCTAAACTCGCTTTTCTTCCTTGTGGATATTCTTGAAGCACCGGAGGAAGGCAGCCATTATATAATCCAGACCTGACCCCCACCCCCCAACCGGCCCCCCCATGCAGCGAGTTGAGATAGCTGTCCATGACCTGCCGCATGTGGAGGTGTGCCTCAACTGCTCGTCAAAAACGCTGCGCGTGGTGGCAGACATCTTCTCTTACGCACTGCAAAGCGTGCTGTACCCCCTGCACCCTCTATATGATAGGTATGATATATATGATAGGTATGATGTAACTATGAATAGTATGATAGGTATGCTGTAGGTATGTTAGGCATGCTGTAGGTATGATAGGTATGCTGCAGGTATGTTAGGCATGCTGTAGGTATGTTAGGCATACTGTAGGTATGATAGGTATGCTGTAGGTATGTTAGGCATGCTGTAGGTATGTAAGGCATGCTTTAAGGTATGTTAAGGTACGGATGGCTGCAGGTATGTAAGGCAATGCCTGTAGGTATGTTAGGCATAGCTGTAGGTATATGAAGGTAATGCTGTAAGTATGTTAGCAATGCTGTAGGTAATGTTAGGCATGCTGTAGGTATGATAGGTATGCTGTAGGTATGTTAGGCATGCTGTAGGTATGTTAGGCATGCTGTAGGTATGATAGGTATGCTGTAGGTATGTTAGGCATGCTGTAGGTATGTTAGGCATGCTGTAGGTATGATAGGTATGCTGTAGGTATGATAGGTATGCTGTAGGTATGATAGGTATGCTGTAGGTATGATAGGTATGCTGTAGGTATGATAGGTATGCTGTAAGGTATATAAGGGGTAATGCGTAGGTATGATAGGTTATGCTGTAAGGTTGATAGGTATGATTATGCTGTAGGTATGCTGTATGTATGAGGAGGTATTGTCGGTATGATAGTATGCTGTAGGTTATGATAGGCATGCTGTAGGTATGATAGGTATGCTGTAGGTATGATAGGTATGCTGTAGGTATGATAGGTATGCTGTAGGTATGATAGGTATGCTGTAGGTATGATAGGCATGCTGTAGGAATGATAGGTATGCTGTAGGTATGCTGTAGGTATGATAGGCATGCTGTAGGTATGCTAGGTATGCTGTAGGTATGATAGTTATAGTATGATAAGGTATGCTGTAGGTAATGATAGGTATGTCTGTATTATGATCGGTATGCTGTAGGTAATGTTAGGCATGCTGTAGGTTGATAGGCATGCTTGTAGTATGTAGGTATGCTGTAGGTAGATAGGTATGCTTGTAGGTATGATAGGTATTGCGGTAGGTATGATAGTATGCTGTAGGTTAGGATAGGTATGCTGAGGTACAGATAGGTATGCTGAGGATGATAGGATGCTGTAGGTTATTGAATAGGTATGCTGTAGGTATGATAGGTATGCTGTAGGTATGATAGGTATGCTGTAGGTATGATAGGTATGCTGTAGGTATGATAGGTATGCTGTAGGTATGATAGGTATGCTGTAGGTATGATAGGCATGCTGTAGGTATGATAGGTATGCTGTAGGTATGATAGGTATGCTGTAGGTATGATAGGTATGCTGTAGGTTGATAGGATGCGTAGGTAGGCTAGGCAGCTGGAGGTATGCTAGGTATGCTGTAGTATGCCCCCCCTAGGCTATGCTGTAGGTTATGATAGGTATGATGTGCCCGTTATGATAGGTATAGGTATGCTGTAGGTATGATAGGTATGCTGTAGGTATGATAGGTATGCTGTAGGTATGATAGGCATGCTGTAGGTATGATAGGTATTGTTTTTCTGAGTCATGATAGGTATGCTGTAGGTATGATAGGCATGCTGTAGGTATGATAGGTATGCTGTAGGTATGTTAGGCATGCTGTAGGTATGATAGGTATGCTGTAGGTATGATAGGTATGCTGTAGGTATGATAGGCATGCTGTAGGTATGATAGGTATGCTGTAGGTATGTTAGGCATGCTGTAGGTATGTTAGGTATGCTGTAGGTATGATAGGTATGCTGTAGTATGATAGGCATGCTGTAGTTATGCTGTTGTAGGTATACAGGCATGGATGAGGTATGGATAGGTATGCTGCTAGGTATGCTAGGCATGATGTAAGTATGCTGTAGGGACTCCCACTAGGGATGCTGTATTGGGATATGCTGTAGGTAGCTATACTGGTTATGCGGTAGGTATGTTTAGGCATGCTGAGGTAGTTGGGTTGCTGTAGGTAGCCTGTAGGTATGCTTGTAGGGTAGCTAGGCATGCTGTAGGTAATGCTGCGAGGCATGCTGTTAGGTATCTGTAGGGTCTGTAGGTATGTTGCAGGTATGCTGTACGGTATGTAGGTATGCATTGTAAGTATAACAGGTTGATACCGGTATGATGTATGGTATGATGTATGTTATGGCCTAGGTATGATGTTTAGCCATATGAAAAAAGTATGAGTATGTAGTGTACTGTATGATGTATGTATGGCATAGGGATGTAGATATGAAAAGTTATGAGTATGTATGGATGTAGGTATGATGTATGTATGGCATAGGATGATGTTTTTCTTGCGTAGATATGCAAAAGATGATGTATGGATGATGTTGTATGGGCATAGGTTATGATGAGATATGTGAAAAGTTTTAGATGTATTTTCTGTATATGTATGTATGATGTATGTATGGCATAGGTATGATGTAGATATGAAAAGTATGATGTATGTATGATGTATGTATGATGTATGTATGGCATAGGGATGATGTAGATATGAAAAGTATGATGTGATGGATGTATTGTATGTGTATGTATGGCAAAGGTGTATGATTGTTAGTATGAAAAGTATGATGATGTATGATGTATGTATGATGATGGTATGGCATAGGTATGATGTAGGTATGAAAAAGTATGATGTACGTACTGATGTACGCCCCCCCCTTGGCATATGTTTTTTATGTTCGGATGTCTGTATTATACACAAATGATTAGCGGTGAGGAGGGGTGGGGGCTAGTACCTTTTGTAATTAGCGCTATCTGGGCTAATTACGATAAAATAAATTTCCCGTATTTATAGGCCAACCAGGAGCGTGAGAGCAAAAGACAATGCCATCATCGTTGAAGGTAAACTTACATAGTCTGTTGTACGTACCCTACGAAGCCCTACGTACACAGCCATACGTAGCCCGTCGTATGTACCCTACCGTAGCCCCCAAATATTTCAACTGTGCTCTATCGCGTTTGGACTGACACCACATCAGGAGTCTCACCCCACTATTAGTTACCGTACTCAATGTACTCTATTTTTTCCCCAAGTAACGCGTTGATTATAAACTTCTTCTT
The DNA here is from genome assembly GCA_013435795.1 of Chlamydomonas sp. ICE-L. Taxonomy (NCBI): domain Eukaryota; kingdom Viridiplantae; phylum Chlorophyta; class Chlorophyceae; order Chlamydomonadales; family Chlamydomonadaceae; genus Chlamydomonas; species Chlamydomonas sp. ICE-L. Next base: position 20,241 of record JACBWV010000897.1, read on the forward strand.
CACATAATAATACAGCGATCCGTTCAGCTCCCGCAGTATGACCGCTTACTTTCATCTGACCTACATCGACAGTTCTCAGATCCAATACCAATCTTGCCCACACAAGTCAGTAGGATGCATAACAACACCTCCTACACACATTCTTTTCTGGGTTGCTTTTGGCTAAGTTTGGGAAACCACATAGTTTCTGTCGCAATATTAGGGGCCCCCCCCCCCAATTTGTTAGCTAACTATCTTGTTAGGGCTTAATTTGTGTCTCTGTGGTTCGACCATTAGACCATAAACTCCGAAGCCTAGGAATGATAGCTATGATGAAGGTGTGACATGTAATGTAGGTATGCGGCCTATAGTTTTGTAATGTCGATTTGTCAAGCATCTATACTAGGGTTGGGCCGGCAGATGAACGTACGATCATACGTTCATATTTTCAATCGTATTTTCATACGTATGTTTTTCTTCTCGAAACAACGCCCTATACTAAAATATGTCCCCCACCAAAAAATGAGTCAGTGTATGTCGAAAAGGGGACCAGCAAGCTTCCCAATTGGTACCTTTTCACGGTTTTCATTACATTTTTGATTTAGCCAGCCATTGGTAAAGTCCTATTGACCCTTCCTATCACATATGCATCCAATTAATCTTTCGTCACCAAGTTATCTATTTTGTTTACATTTGGCCCAAACTTTGATTTAGATGGCCACATATCAGGCACAGATATTAGAGTGCCACCTTGCCTTCCATTCCATTGTGCTCCCATGTGGGCCTCGAGGTGATGGTGAGAACTGAGGATGGTTGCAAGCCTTAGTGAGCAAATGTGAACAGGACAATATTGCCCCAATATAGGTATATGTTATAAACTTATCTACGATAACCATATACAAGTTATATACTTAGCCCAACTGGCGCTTTGAGTGGCTCCTTAGATTGGCACGCGATTCTGTCGGCGCGCTTTCTTGCGTGTGATTTATCTTCTGAGCGGGACAACCCAAACTGCTTAGATTTTTTGAGAGCGTGTTGAATTGAATGGATGATTCACTGGAACATTAGCCACTGTGGGAAATACCTTTAAAACCCATGGGGGAGGTGCATTTTCGCTCTGTGTTGTGACACACCTGTAATTGTACTAACAAAGTATGTTGTGTTGTAAACATTGACATTCCACTCAAGTTTATAAGCATTCGTTCATACGTTCATATGTGGGGTGTGTGCTGTCACGCCACACCCACCCCCCACACTCGCACACATGCACATGCACATTATACAGCACATGCACACATACGCTTTTATGGACAATTTCAATTGCATCAAATAATAATACGCCTGAGAGATTTTCTAGATAGATTAGTCAAGATACACCTGGTTGATGCTGTCCTACCTCCCTACCCTCCAATATTCACACACCAACGTAGTCCCCCAACCCCACCCCAACGCCACCCCCCAACCCCAACCCTAACCCCACCTCCACCCCCAACCCCCATCCCCTAACTCTGTCCAAGGATTGAGAACCGACCCCCGGTTGCGAACCCCCTTTGTGCAAGGCGCTGACAGCGCGCATTCACTATGTGTGATTGGCAGCACCAGCGGGGTTGTTTTTTTGAGAGAAATACAAATAGTTCACCTTCCCCTTTGGTAACGAGGCAGAGGTCAGGGGGCAGCGTTGCTTGGTCTGGCCACCCACAAAAAATGGGTTTTGAACACTGATTCTTTTTTGGTCTTCTGATGGTAGCTTCACACCCGTAGCTCATCAGAAAGCTCAGCCCGTTAAGTGATGCAATGGTTGGTGGTACAACAACAAAATCGTCCTTATTTTTTTTTTTTTTTTTTAAATGAAGCGGGGGCTTCCTGCGGGGGCGTCTCGATGCCCCCCATTGTTTCACTACCTGTCAGCGTTGCAGGTCGCATTGTCAACCGCGATGGTTATAGCTTCTTGTTCCAGTCGAGGTGTAGACCGGTCTCTGCCCGCGGTACGACGGGTTTCCTTGTACCACCCGCCCCACAAGGGAGTTATAATTATCAGAAAGCACAGGCCTATAAACTGTCTTATGAACTTAGTGTGCTCCCTGGTTTCTGTGGATATCGCTTGGACTTTCGATTGGAGGACGGTGAGCAGCCCAGAGTCGGCTGGAAAACCATGCAGCATTTCAAATTCGAATTCAAATTCAAATTCTTGTTTGCCACAGGATGGAGCTTTGTCTGACCAAGAGTTCGAAAACTTTCCCACGTCGCTGTTTCGACATACCATTGCTGAGGAAGGGAAAGAGCTCCAGAATGTGATTTCTGAACCCTGGCACGGTCACAAAAGTTATGTGTGTGTGTATTTTATGTTTGTGTGGCACCATGTGGATGTGTGTGTGAATGTGTGTCGAACTTTTTGTGGTGTGTCCCTGTATGTGGCATGTGTGTTGACATGTGTGTAGTATGTATGTGTGTGTACCCCTGTGTATGTGTGTGTGTAGTGTGTATGTGTGGGTATGTGAGTGTGTAGTGTGTCGGGGATGGATGTGTGGGGGGGAGGGGGGGGGGGGATATGTGCTGGCGGATGTAGGGGGGGGGGGATGGGTGGGTGGCGGGTTGCGGGATGGTGCGGGGGGAGTGTGATTGTGAGGGGGGTGTGGTAGGGTGGGGTGTGGTAGGGGGGGTGTTGGTTTTTTGTGTGTATGTGTGGGTGTATGTATGCTGTCGTGTATGTTGCGGATGTGTCGATGTTGTGGAGTGACTTAGTGTGTGGTGTATCTGTGTGCTGCGCGTATGGGTATGTGTGTGCTGTACTGGTGTGCTGCCGTATGTGTGTGTGTATGTATGTGTGTCGTGTCTGTGTATGTGTTGTATGTGTGCCTGTCCTTATGTGATGTGTATGTGCCCCCTGTGTGTTATTATGTGGGTGGGGTAGGTTGGTGGTATGTGGTGTGTATGTTTGGTGTATGGTGGCCTCGGTGGGAATGTATGTGTGTGGGTATGCTGCCTGGATGTGTGTGTGCTATGTGTGTTGGTGTATGTATGTGGTTCCTATCGTGCTGTATGCGTGCCGCGTCCGTATGTCGTGTTATGTCGTGCCCTGTAGTGTGTGTGTATGTATGTGGGTGTGTGTATGTCCGTCGTTGCCCCTGTGTTGTGTTTATGTGCTTATGTGTGTGTGTATTGTTTGGTGCTTTTGTGTATGTATGTGTGTGTGCATGTGTGCCCTGGAGATGTGTGTATGGGGGGGGGGGGGGGGGGCCGGGTGAAGGGGGATGGGGGGGTCGAAGGGAGGCCCCCCCGAGGGGTGGGTGTAGGTGGGGCGTCGTATTGGGACCCCCCCTGTGGGTGTATTGTGCTGGGGCTGTCCGGTGTGTGTATGTGGTGTTGTAGGGTATGGAGCTGCGCTGCTGTATCTGGCGTTTGGGTGTTTATTGCTTTGGTGTGTGTGTCTGTGGGTGGGTGTGTGTTGAAAAAACTTCGGTGACTAACAGTGAATTTGTGTGTGTATGTATGGGTTGCTCATGTGCGGGTGTATGTGTCTATTGTTCTTGTGTGTCCCCTTCACGCACTGCCTGTTCGTTGTATGTTTATGGTTTTTGGTTGTTCTTATTATCGTCGTGTGGTTTGTGTGTGTCTATGTGTGTAGTGTGTGTGGATGTTGTTGTGTAGGAGTGTGTGTGTCATGTGTGTGTCCTGTGTACGTGTAGTGTGTGGTAGGTATGTGTGTGATGTGTGTATGTGGGTGTGGAGGTTCCTTTTGTGGGACCGGGGGGCCCCCGGTCCAGGTTGTGCTATGTACTGTGCGCGTATGTGTGATGTATGTGGGTGTTTCGTATGGGCTGTGTTATGATGTATCTTGTGTGTGTGTATGTGTATGTGTGTGTATGTGCCTGTTATGTTCTTGGGTAGTGCCGTGTGTATTTTTGTTCTTTCCGTGTGTTATGATATGTGTGTGTAGTGTGTGTCGTGTATCTGTGTGTGTATGTGTGTGTGTGTTTATGTGTTTGTGTAGTGTGTGTAACTCGTATGTGTGTTATGTATGTGTGTGTTGTAATGTATGTGTGCGTGTATTTGTGTATGTGTGTGTGTGTGTGTGTATGTAGGTGTGTGTATGTTTTTCGTGGGTGTAGGTGGTGTGTATGTGTGTGGATGTATGTGTTTGTGTATGGTGTATGTGTGTATGTGTAGTGTATGGTGTTGTATGTATTGGGTTATGTGTTATGTGTGTGTGTATGTGGCTGTGGGAATGTATGTGTGTGTGGGTGTGGTATGTGATGTGTGTATGTATGTGTCCTTTTTCGGTGCTGTATGTGTTGTGTATGCTATTAGTGTGGGTACCCTGTGTGTTTCGTGTGTATGTGGTATGGGTTCGTGTGTATGTGTGTGTGTTATGTAGTGGGTAAGATCGTGTGTTGTGTATGGTGCGGGTATGTGTGATGATGTGTGTGTATGTCATGTGTTGTGGATGTGCGTACTTGATGTGTGGTATGTATGTGTGTTATGTGTGGTGTTTTTTTTGTATGTGTTGTGATGTGTGTGTGTAGGTGTGTATGTATGGTTGTGTGTATGTGTGGTGTGTATGTCCGTGTATGGTGGTATGTCCCGTTGTGTAGCGGTGTGGTGTGTGAAAAAAGGTGATAACAGTATTCCTGTGTGTATGTATGTGTGTATGTGGTGTATGTATGTGTGTGTATGCGTGTGTTGTCCGGTGTGATGTACTGTCCGCGTGTGTATGTGTGCTGTATGTATGTGGGTGTTTGCTGTGTGTTATGTGTACCCCAGGTCGCTATGTGTGCTGGTGTATGTGTTTGTGTATGTGTGTTGTGTTTGTATGCGTTGCCGTATGTTTGTTGTGTATGGATGTGCTGTGTTTATGTGTTGTTGTGTAGCTGTATGTATGGTGTTGTATGTGTGTATGTGTGTGTGGATGTGTATTTGGGTGTATGTATGTGTGTAGGGTGTGTATGTATGTTGTGTTATGTGTTGTCTGTTGAAGTAAGTGTGTGTATGGTGTGTATGATATGTGTGTGTATGTGTGTGGAATGTATGTGTGGTATGTGTGGTATGTTGTGTGGGTATGTATGCTGTGTATGTGTGTGATTTATGAGTGTGTGTGATATGTGTGTCGTTATGTATGTTGCGGACTGTGTGTATGGCTGTGGGGATGTATGTGTGGTATGTGTGTGTTGTATTGTATGCTGTGTACTGTATGTGCGTGTATGTTCGTGTGTGTATGTATGTGTGTAGGTGCTGGTGTATGTGTGTATGTATGGTGTTTGGAACATGTGTACTGTCGTGTGTTCTTCGTAGTGTTGTGTGTGTATGTGTTGTGTGTGTCGTTGCCATTTCCGAAAACAGGTTTCGCATACAAAATTTTGCTGTCATTTGTGTTTTCTGTTATGTCGGGTGATGCCTGTGTATGTGTGCTTTGTTGCATGTATGTGTGAACCAGAACTACGGTGACTCTTGATGCAGTGCTAAATCCCGCTGTGAGGAGGCAAATTAGAGCCAGGAGGACCCGACAGGCCTAGGCCACCACGGTGGTTGAGATATCTCTTACTTTAACTTAACAATTGTACAAACAACTAAAACCATTACCGCCCTTATTTTCTCCACTTCAGACGAACAGTCCCGGGATTAATGCACGCACTCTCCTGGTGCGCGTGCTTGGCTCATGGCCTCAGTCGACACATCCCTGAACCCTTAGGGCCTCATTGCGGCACCTCCCCCGTTACTAACCAGATGTAACACCCCCGGCTGGGTCATATGCTACATTGAGGCCGCGGGGGTGACTTCTCAAATAATTAACATGGGAAGGCATGGCGAACTATTTCTTCTCCACAAACGAAATATCAAGTGTAATCACAAGTGTACTAAGAGCACAAGTGTACTAAGAGCTCAAGTGTACTACGTGTACTTCACAAACTAAGATCTCAAGTGTATTCACAAGTGTACTAGGAGCTCAAGTGTATTCACAAGTGTACTAGGAGCTCAAGTGTATTCACAAGTGTACTAGGAGCTCAAGTGTACCCACAAGTGTACTAGGAGCTCAAGTGTACCCACAAGTGTACTAGGAGCTCAAGTGTACCCACAAGTGTACTAGGAGCTCAAGTGTACCCACTAGTGTACTAGGAGCTCAAGTGTAACCACAAGTGTACTAGGAGCTCAAGTGTAACCACAAGTGTACTAGGAGCTCAAGTGTAAACCACAAGTGTACTAGGAGCTCAAGTGTACCCACAAGTGTACTAGGAGCTCATATGTGCCCACAAGTGTACGAGGAGCTCAAGTGTATTCACAGGTATACTAAGAGCTCAAGTGTACTTAACAATCTAAGACCTCAAGTGTACTAACAATGGTTGAACCGATGGCAACGCAATTAGGCATACTATTTATTAATTGACCACAATGGTTGAACCTCACGCCTTGTAAGAAGGCATACTGTGTATTTATTAATTAATCACAATGTTTGAACCAATGGCAACACCACAATGGGTGTTGGTATATCGTGTACATGTCAAGAGGAGAAATCATCCTGGGTCGGTAGATTCATCCCAGGGCCAGCCTCTAGACAGAGATCCACCCCCCGGAAGTTTTTAAACTGCTCCTTGGTTTCAAACAACAAAAATAACTAATCATATAATACCAGAAAAATAACTTATGATGTAATATTCAAAGCCCTCAGAGAGGTTAAGCGACACACACACACCAATCTGCATGAAGACACGCACGTCCCTGTCAAAATCTGAACATAGTAGGTCAACATGTAAAAACACACTCACCCCCCCACAAGGCAGCACTTGACAAGTCTTTAAACTGTCTATTCCACTTAGTGTGCACCCTGGTTTCCGTGGGTATCGCAAGGGGGGACTTCGAATCGGCAGACGGTGAGCAGCCCAGAGTTGGCTCAAGAACCATGAAACAATTCAAATTCAAATGGCGGCAATGCTGCTAAGTGATGCAAGGTTGTGCAAGCAAACGGGCTGACCCCCTCAAGCTCAAGCCTCGTAATAAGGCGTACTATATATATATTTATCAAATGCCTCTTACGATATTAGCTGCATGCGGGTGTAGACCTCATGCAATACAAATGGTTCGTGTTGGTATTGCGGCCAAAGCGATGCAAGAAAGGATCTCCCATCAAACCAGGAAAGACAAGAGGCAGAGTATGGACACCGGGACATTCCGAATGTCCAGGAAGGGATACCACTGCAGGGTACCGGCTCACTAGGTAGGACCACCTAGTCTCAGATTGCCCTGCAGGTCCTCAAGGGTGGAAGCAAAGGAGCCCCAAGTACTGGGGGTATCCACTTCCAAAGAGGAATATACATGCAATCTTAAGCCCTGTTTCGTTTTTGTGTGCACGCAGGTACACACATTTAGACGGGATAGCTCGCAGGTACACACATGTAGACGGGACGCACATATACATGGGATAGCTCGCAGGCACACACATGTAGACGGGGTACACACAAACGGGATAGCTCGCATGTACACACATGTGGACGGGATACACATACACGGGATAGCTCACAGATACACACATGTAGACGGGGTACACATACACGGGACAGATCACAGATAAACACAAGATGAAGCTCACGCCTTGCAATAAGGCGTACTATTTGTCCACTGATCAAATGCCTCTAACGACTTTAGATACATGAGGGTGGAGACCTAACACCACACAAATGGTTCATGTTGATGCTTCAATGAGGTGACAAAGGCAAATAATCAAATGTGGCATGCTTAGCTACTAGCTACTAGCTACATCCAAGTGTACACCTCATGCAATACAAATGGTTCATGTTGGTATTGCGGCCAAAGCGATGCAAGATAAGGATGTTTCATTGAGATGACAATGACAAACAATCAAATGTGGCATGCCGGAAGATGCACAAGTGTGGCATTCTTGTCGACTACACAAAAAAAGAGACCAAAAGGGCCAAACCCTGACTATCCACATGTTGGCCAAACACAATGATGATAGTACACCAGGGCATATGTGCCCTATCACTCTTGTTGATGCATACACCAGAACTCAAGCATGGTCAAGGCCGTGAGATGACAATGACAAACAATCAAATGCGGCAGGCCGGAAGATGCACCAGTGTAGCATACTTGTCGACTACACATAAAAAATTGACCAACAGACCGACCTGGACAAGTTTTTAAACTGTCTAATTCGTTCAGTGTGCTTCCTGGTTTCCGTGGGTACCGCAAGGGGGGGGGGGGGGGGGCTTGGGAATTGTAAGATGGTGAGCAGCCCAGAAATGGCTGAAAACCAAGTCATTCAAGTATGGTAAGAAAAGTAGACGGTACTCCATGAGATATTCAAAACAACATGGACTGCATTAGGTTGTTGATTATGGGAGTTTGCAGGCCAGCACATTTGTACACCAAAGTAGAGGTGCTGTTATTAGCACCTCCTTCCGCCCATCGATCCATCTAGAGCTCGCTAGTGTGTAACATATGTACTTTCAGTCTGCCTAACAGTCTGATATGCACTATTTACAGGTCTGAATTCGATAGACGGTGGTCAGAAACGGTCAACTAGCATTCCCAGGTGGCGTGAGGCGAAGGCCTTGGTCGAGACGTATCATAGGTTAGAGACCGATGTATTATAGGTTAGGGACCGATGAATCATAGGAAAGGAACTTATGTATCATCAGTCAGATATGTCTGGGGCGGGGGCTTGCCTGGCATGAGCATGTCACCTCCTCTCCCACTGTCACCAGTAGCACTAGCACAGAAGGCACACCCCCTGCCACCACTCCTGACTACCACTTTATTTGTGAGTGTTTCTTCATCACCGTCAAGGCGCTGAACCTGGGAAGGGCAACCTGGTGTCTCAGTACTGCCATCAGCAGCGCCAGCACAGCAGGTGCACCCCTGCCACCTCACCGACAAGCGCCTCACACAGTTGCACAAGGTGACTTGATGACTTTTTGTGGGTTATCTAGGTTGGATCTTCAGCGCGGCTTTCTGGCTTTGTCGGTTGGCCATGTAAGCACGCACGATGCAGCAGTGCATGGAGGGATGCAGCATGCAGCTGGAGGTGATGCTTCTCACATGGTGGTGGGTATATGCTGGACTCATCTTACTTGCATGCACACGCTCAGTCTAGGGTTGCAGAAGCACCGCACAACTTGGGCCAGACCAGCCAAGGCTTTCTTGCTCCATGTTGCTCTGCAGGTCAACGCGCCCTGGGGTCCAAGATCCTTCCGAATAACTCAGTCTAGGTTGCAGAAGCACCGCAAAACTTGGGCCTTCTTGCCCCATGTTGTTCTGCAGGCCAACGCGCCCTGGGACCAAGCTCCTTCCGAATGGCTCAGTCTAGGGTTGCTGAAGCACCGCAAAACTTGGGCCAGCACAGCCAAGGCTTCCTTGCCCCATGTTGTTCTGCAGGCCAACGCGTCTTGGGTCCAAGCTCCTTCCGAATGGCGTCCAAGCATCCAACCACCTCGCTCATACTGCGAGCAGATGCACATGGTGTCAACATGGCAAGTGGTTCTACTCTCTAGCCGGTTGAGACACGCACCACATGACTCTCATCTTAAATCTCAGCAGCTGTCTTGCCTTCGTGTGATTGTACAGTTAAGCCGGTTAAGGCATAGCCAAATAAGCTCAACAGACTTGCCCAACCTCAAGATTGGGAAGGGCTGTATGCAAAAAAAGACTGATGAACTGAACCCCAACAAATCGTAAACAACGGAGTTGGTGGGTGGGTGGGTGGGTGGGGCGCACTTCGTGCTATGTAGATGATTTAAATTCAAGTTAGCAGTCTATACTTCCTAACTAAATCAGTGTTATTGTTTTGTGCGACGCGTGGTGGAGCGACTTGATGGGATCCCCCAGTGCGACGCTCTGCCCCCCAAACTGGTTCGGGAAGCCATTTCTGACTAGTTTAGCCAGTCCCATGCGTCGCCATGCATGCGTTGCATGGCGATGCATGGACCCCCCGGACACCCGGCCTCCACGCTTTGCGCTCCGTCATCCGATGGCTACGCAACAATCCTCGATTCAGGCTCAAGTAGCCCAAGTAGCCCAAGTACTCAACCTGGCCTATAGAAATCTGCAATAAACAACTCTGCGAAGACCCGGACCAGTAAATACCAATCTCCACTGATTCTTTTTTGGGCTAGACGTAGCAGCTTCCACCCAGCTCCTTTAGCCAGCAACTGAGTGGAGCCCACAGATAACAGCCCACAGATTCAGATTTGAATGAAATGCCTGCCAGGTCAGCTTCCAGACGCACTAGCTAGCTAGAGGTTTTGCCGGAGGGTGGGCGAAAGGAGCTGCCTAGAAGCTGCTATGCGTAGCCCCCAAAAGAAACAGTGCCGATCTCTTTCCCTCAAAAGAAGACAACTGGTCTCGCGTACAATTAACCAGGGGAGGCAGTCGCAATAGGATGGCTCCAATTTTTTAGACAAGTACCACCCCCTTCGGGAGCCCACTCGCTAGTCCGCCTAAGGGCGGTAGTGGCTTATGCCTTCACTAAGGACTACTCAGTTGTATTTGGAATACCCACCCTAGAGAAATGAATAACACTGTGCATGCTAGGATGTGCATGCAGTTCTAGGGAACATAGCCCCCACTTAAGTTACTTAACAACACTGGGCAAAACAAATCACACACCTTGGGCGTAGCTCAGGTGCTTCTGCCCAGCATTGCTCAATGAGCTGGGCCACGCCACCTGGGGTTCCTTGGCTGATGGTAGGCCTGCGGCCTTCATAAGCGACGGCATGAGCCCACGCCTACATACATCAACAGTTTTATATTTCAGATTTATGCAGGCCAGGTTGAGTAGCTACTTGGGCTACTCAAGCCTGTTTTCAGGATTGTTGATTAGCCATCGCATGGCGGAGCAAGCAAGCAAGGAAGGGAGGAAGGGAGGGAGGAAGGAAGGAAGGAAGGGAGATAGGAAGGGAGATAGGAAGGGAGGAAGGGGGGAAGGGAGGAAGGGAGGAAGGGAGAAAGGGAGGAAGGGAAGGATAGGGGAGGGACGGAAGGAAGGAAGGAGGTAAGGAAGGAAGGAAGGAAGGGGGAGGGAGGGGAGGGGAGGGGAGGGGAGGGAAGGGAAGGGATGAAAGGGATGAAAAGGGATGAAATGAAATGAAAGGGATGAAAGGGATGAAAGGAAAGGGAACTATGCAAGCAAGCAAGCAAGCAAGGATGCAGGGACGCAAGGATGCAAGGATGCAAGCAAGCAAGCAAGCAAGCAGGCAAGCAAGTAAGCAAGCAACGAAGGAATGAAGGGAAGGAAGGAAGGAAGGAAGGAAGGGAAGCAAGGATGCAAGTAAGGAAGCAAGTAAAGAAGCAAGCATGTCTGCGACCCTTATATGCGGCAGGATGTGCTTGTGCCTATTCTTACATCAACAGATTGGACCAAATATATATTTTGACAATAATGCTTTGCTTTTGATTGATTAGGTTACTGCTGAAGACGACAAGCAGCCTTAAAGGCTGAAGCTATGTAACCAAGTTCAAGTACATTAACAGGACAGAGCAGTTCGATGAATCATTATTGCACTAATAAAAAAAAGGAACTCTGTGAACCAGAGCATACACAAGATTTGAATCCATCCACGACCACAGAACGAGGAATGATTTCTCTTTAAAAAAGGAAGCCTCACCTACATACTCTCCCTGACCCCCCCCCCCCCCCCCCCCCCCCCCCCACACACACACACCCCACACCCCACCACCCCACACACAGACAGACAGACATAAGCCTACACATACAGGTGGAAGCCTTACCTCCACTCCTTTCAAAGAGCGACAAGGTAGTTGTTTGAAAACTGTTTGGCGATGGACCATCTCGTACAACATAATGCCAAAGCTGTACACGTCCACCTACAAAGGAGCGGATGTTGAAAGTTGAAAGTTAAATGTTGGCTTTGAATGTTGAATGCTGGCTTTGAATGTTGAATTTGAATGTTGAATTTTAATCTCATACAACACGATTCCAAAGATTACACATCCACCTGCAGAGCGAATGTTGAATTTGAATTTGAATCTCGTACAACATAATGCCTAAGCTGTATACATCCACCTGCAAAGGAGCGAATGTTGAATTTGAATGTCGAATTTGAATCGTTCAACACGATTCCAAAGATTACACATCCACCTGCAAAGGAGCGAATGTTGAATTTGAATCTCGTACAACACAATTCCAAAGATTACAAATCCACCTGCCAAGGAGCGGATGCTGAATTTGAATTTGAATCTTGTACAACATGATTCCAATGCTGTACACATCCACATGCGAAGGAGCAGATGTTGAACTTGAATTTGAATATCTTACAACACGATTCCAAAGATTACACATCCATCTTCGAAGGAGCGAGCGTTGAATTTGAATTTGAACCTCGTACAACATGACTCCAAAGATTACACATCCACCTACTAAGGAGCGGATGCTGAATTCGGATTGTTACATGGTTTTTATGGCCAATCAGGTTCCTGAGATGCATAGGCGTGCTCAAACCTGGCCAGGGTAGTTGCACTAGTTATTTTGCCCAAAAGAGCAACCCTAAAAGGCTCTTCCTTAGCACCCCCAATATAGCAAGGTACACAATGCAGAAAAGCTGTATGCATATAGCAGATGCCAGCCCATATGGGGCTGTTCATCATTGCTTACTTAATCATTCTAGTTTACATCACTGCTTACCTTATCATTCTATTTTTCATCATTGCTTACCTCTCCATTCTAGTTTTCACCATCGTTTACCTCATCATTCTACTTTTCATCATTGCTCACCTTTTCATTATACGTTTCATCATTCTTAATATGTTTCATAATTGCTCACCTCATCATTATACTTTCCATCATTGCTCACCTTATCATTATACGTTTCATCATTCTTCATACTTTTCATCATTGCTCACCTCACCGTTATACTTCATACTTTCCATCATTACTCACCTTTTCATTGTAGTCGAGGCACATGAACACCTCTGGAGCCTGAGAGGACAAAATCATGGGGCACACTTAGAAGCTTGGAGTGGATGCATGGGTGGGTGCAAGGGTGCGTGCAGTGGAGGGTCTATGGGCGGGTGCAAGGGTGGGTGCAGGGGTGGGGTGGGGGTGCAATAGGGGTGCAGAAGTGGTGGTGGTGGTGGTGGTGGGGGGGGGGGGGGGGGGGGGGGGGGGGGGGCAATGGAGGGTGCAGGGGTGGGTGCAGTGGAGGGTGTTCGATTGTTAAAATAGGCCTACAGCTATAGAGGTTATTTTAAATAGTGAACAATTGGGGTTTTTAACCCGAGAAGATTGAAAGATTCAAGCATGCAGCATTGAGGATGATGTTGATGGTGCTGATGATGGTGCTGCTGCTGCTGATGATGATGATAATGGTGCAGATGATGATGGTGCTGCTGCTGCTGCTGATGATGATGGAGCGGATGATGATGGTGCTCCTGCTGCTGCTGCTGATGATGATGGTGCAGATGATGATGGTGGTGGTGCTGCTGCTGCTGATGATGATGGTGCTGCTGCTGCTGATGGTGCAGATGATGATGGTGGTGCTGCTGCTGATGCTGCTGCTGCTGATGGTGCAGATGATGATGGTGGTGCTGCTGCTGATGGTGCAGATGATGGTGGTGCTGCTGCTGCTAATGATGCTGCTGCTGCTGCTGATGGTGCAGATGATGATGGTGCTGCTGCTGCTGATGATGGTGCAGATGATGGTGCTGCTGATGATGATGGTGCAGTAATGATGGTGCTGCTGATGATGGTGCTGCTGATGATGGTGCTGATGGTGCAGATGATGATGGTGCTGCTGCTGCTGATGGTGCGGATGATGATGGTGCTGCCGCTGATGATGGTTCTGCTGCTGATGATGATGATGATGGTGCAGATGATGATGGTGCTGCTGCTGATGATGGTGCGGATGATCATGGTGCTGCTGCTGATGATGGTGCTGATGATAGTGATAATGATTGCATTTTTCCTGGTGCCCTATTGGACTCCAAATGCGCCTGCGCCTTGACGGAGTCAGGATGGACTCCTGCAATTGGATGGATGAGGCCCAGGACACAATTCCCACAATGCAAAAACACACATTTGGTGAGAGAGCATGCTAATTATAGTATGGTGTGCGTAGCAATGGGCAAGGAAAAAAACAAGAAGAAAAACAGATCAGGCTTTCCCCTAAAAAAAAACGGCTTTTCCCTCAAGCTTTTGCATTCCAGTGGGGAAGAAAAAATGTAGGTGAGAGAGCCCACTTTCCCCTCAAGCTTCTGCAATCCGACGGGGAAGGGAGAAAGAAAACAAGCTGGATCTTTTTTCTTATTATTTTTCGACACACACTATACTCGAAACACACGCACTATACTCGAAACATACATGCTATACTCGAAACACACACACTATTCAAAACACAGCTTTCGAAACACACAAACACACACCATGTAAGTGAGAGAGCCGACTTTCCCCTCAAGCTTCTGCAATCCGACGGGCAAGGGACAAGAATCTTTGGCAGGATCATCTTTCAGGTGAGCGCTGGGCCTGGAAGAAGTGCTGGGCTCGGAGACGTAGCTCCAGGAGGTGTCCAAGCATTGGCCAACCTCCACAGCGAGTCCCAAATCGCCAATTTTGGCACTGGCCATCCTTTTGTCACCCCCTGTGATATTTGTGGAACGTGCAGCAATGTGAGGGGGGGAGAGGGGGAGGGAGACAGGGGGGAGACGGGGGTGGGGTGTGGGGGTGTGTGTGGGGGGGAGACTAATAATAATAATAATAATAATAGTAATAATAATGATAATAATAATTATAACAATAATAATAATAAAAACAATAATAATAATAATAATAATAACAATGATCATAATAATCATAATAATAGGACACCTTATTACGAGGCGTGAGGTTGAAGGGGCCAGCCCATACTAGCAATTCTTCTGTCATCCGATGTGACATACACAGGAGATGAAGGGGTGACAGGATGGAGGATAAAGGGATGATTGGAAGGAGAGGGCATAGGGTGATGGGGTCAGCAAAGATTAGGTGACGCAAGGGCGGGACGAACAAAGGAGGGAAAGCAGCTGCTGCTGGTGGTGTGTGGTGGTGTCTACCGCGCTACGCCTATACTGTGCTGCGCCACTCATCATTAGGGAACGGCAACATGATATCATGTCATCATATGATATCGTATGATGCTGGCAGTCTGACTAGGCCAAAGTTACTATTGAAATACAATATCATATGATGAAATTTGTACAATATCATATGCTATCATAATCACCATTGACCAAAATCATATGATATGCCGATCCCTACTCATCATCAAATCAGGGTCCCAACCAATCCCAACCAATCATGAAATCAGGCTCACATCGCAACTTTTGCTATATAACTAGGGATCGGCAATATGATATCATATGATGCCGGCGGTCTGACTAGGTAACTTTGGCCTGGGGCATCACATCATATGATATTAAATCATATGATTTGTGTATGATATCATATGATGTCATACTCGTCTTTGGTCAACATCATATGATTTGCCGTTCCCTACATATAACTGGACATACAGAAGGATTACAGACACACAGTTAAACAAGTCCTATGCAGCGTGGCAAGCGAAGCGGAAAATTGGCGGAGTGTGTCGGCAACGGAACGAAAGGTGGCAACGATGGAGCTGACCGAAGCGAGTTAGTTACGCGACTGTTGGCTGACGTGTCAGGCTTCAATTTTCAATTTTATGGTTGGACAGTAAATAGGACAAATGGGTAAACATGGGGGCTCCTGTTCCCTTGAAAACCACTGTGAAGAAGAAACAGTGCAGACACTTGCTACACACCTTCCAAGAAAACGTTGCCTAGCTTCAAGTCCCTGTGGATAACCTGAAAGGGGGAGGGATAAAAACATGGTGAGTAGACAACACCCAATCCGTTGCATTTTTTCCGCTAAGGAGCAGCAGCTTCTAGGCACCTCCCTTGCCTGCCTGCCCAGCCAAACCTAACACAGTCTACCGCACCTGGACGCTGATGTCATCATTACTGAACGTATGATGGAATATTTGTGCATGGCCCAGTGGATGAGTGAGGGAGCTGCCTAGAAGCTCCTGCTTATAACGTAAAAGGAAATCTACGACCCAATTTTCTAATTAGTCCTTGTAATCCCAAGTTCACTACCAGACACCTCGCCACCTAAAAGAATCTGTGCACCATCAGAATGACCTACTATGAAAGTCATATGCAGGTTATATGCTATTTATAAGAAGTTTATAAGCAGATACATACGCAAGTAATATACAGGTTACATACAGCTTATATGCAAGTTATAAGAAGTCTATAAGCAGATACATATGCAAGTAATATACAGGTTATACATAGGTTATATGCTATTTATAAGAAGTTAGTAAGCAGATACATACGCAAGTAATATATAGGTTACATACAGCTTATATGCAAGTTGTAAGAAGTCTATAAGCAGATACATGCAAGATAAATACTGGTTATATACAGCTTATATGCAAGTTATAAAAAGTCTATAAGCAGATACATATGCAAGTAATATACAGGTTATATACAGCTTATATGCAAGTTATATGCTTTTTATAAGAAGTCTATAAGCAGATATATTTGCAAGATAGATACTGGTTATATACAGGTTATATGCTATTTATTACAAGTTTATAAGCATATATATATGTAGGTGATAAGACCTTAGACACTACAGTTGCTGGCAAATTGCTATGATACCAAGTTCAAGTTCAAGTTTGGGGGCTGGCAGACTGTGACATCAGGATTTGCCAAGTACAATCACTTTTTCCGAGTCTGTGCATGATCAGAATGACCTTAGGCCTTTGACGCTTAAGTTGCGGCCAGCACCTGGCTACTCAATGTTTTAATCCTATCGCAGCCTACCATATCATGCTAGAATTTTATTTCTTCGCGCGACGCATCACAAATTGAGCTACTAGGTGCGACCCCAGTGCGACACAGCCTCTTTCAAACACTTACATACACAGCTCTCTCACCCTAAGTGCCTTGCAGTGCATGTAGCCCAGCCCTGAGGCCACCACTGTCACCCTGTCTCAAGCCATCATCCAGGCAATGGAATCTGTGCCGAATGCATGCCACATAAACTCAACAACTCGCAACTCGACTCAACTCAATAATTCGCAACTCAACAACTCGCAACTCAGCTATACAACTCAACTCAACTCAACTCACAACTCAGCATACACAGCTCCCACACCCTAGGTGTCTTGCAGTGCATGTAGCTCAGCCCTGAGGCCACCACTGTCACCCATCTCAAGCCATCATTCCAGGCAAAGGAATCTATGCCGAATGCATGCCACATAATCGCAACTGAACAACTCGCAACTCGACTAAACTCAACAACTCGCAACTCGACTAAACTCAACAACTCGCAACTCGCAACTCAACAACTCACAACTCGACTCAACTCAGCAACTCACAACTCAACTCCACTCGCAACTCAGCATACACAGCTCCCACACCCTAGGTGTCTTGCAGTGCATGTAGCCCAGCCCTGAGGCCACCACTGTCACCCATCTCAAGCCATTATCCAGACAAAGGAATCTATGCCGAATGCATGCCACATAATCGCAACTGAACAACTCGCAACTCGACTAAACTCAACAACTCGCAACTCGCAACTCGACTAAACTCAACAACTCGCAACTCAACAACTCACAACTCGACTCAACTCAGCAACTCACAACTCAACTCCACTCGCAAATCAGCATACACAGCTCTTTCACCCTAGGTGCCTTGAAGTGCATGTAGCCTCAGCCCTAAGGCCACCACTGTCACCCATCTTAAGCAACGGAAGCTGTGCCATATGCACCACAGCATACACAGCGCACTCACCCTAGGTGCAGTGCATGTAGCTCAGCCCTGAGGCCACATCAGTCATCCACCTCAAGCAATGGAAGCTGTGCCATATGCACCACAGCATACACAGCTCCGAAACCAATTGTGGTTTCGCAGCACTCACCCTAGATGTCTTGCAGTGCATGTAGCTCAGCCCTGAGGCCACATAAGTCATCCACCTCAAGCCATCATCCAGGCTGTACGATGGCTTGGCCCCGCTCTTCCCCAGAAGGTCCCCAAGAGTCCCTCCACCCATGAACTCCTCAACAAGAAAATCATAGTCCAATACAACTTCCTTTTGGCTTGCCAGCCTGTCATTCCAAAACCCTACTCCCATGAAAGCCACGATGTTCCTGCAGCAAGATGCGGATGGTGTGTTGGTGATGTACCAGGTACAGGGTTGGTCCTCAACAACTCCCAACCACCAACCCAAATCCTGGGTAACCAGGAGAGGCTAGTTATTTTGGTCACAGCTAGAGAACTAGCAGCGGGGGGAGGGTGTGTTATGTTTGCGTGTGTGTAAGGTTGTGTGTTCTGTGTGGAGGTTGTGGTGTGTGTGTGTGTGTGGTGTGTGTGGGATGGTTTGTGTGTGTGGAGGGTGGTGTCTGTGTGGGTGGGGTGTGTTGTGTGGTGGGGGGGGGGGGGGGGGGGTAGGGGATAAACTCAGGATGCAACTCACTTGTGGCCATATATTGTTTGAGCATGCCTGTAGCACAACTCGTAACTTTGCCTCGGAGCTTTGCCTCTAATCGCATTGTAGCAAAAGCTAGTGATATGTGTTTATTAAGAGAGGGGGGTGAGTGTGTGTGTGGTTTGTGTGTGGGGGGGGGGGGGGGGGCGGGAGGGGTTGTGGGGGGGGGGGGGGTGGGGGGGGGGGGGTGGCAGTGTGGGTGTGGTAGTGGTCTGAGATAGGGGGGGGGTGGGGGGGGGGGGGGGGGGGGGGGGGGGGGGTTGGGGGGTGGTTGTGTGGGGTGTAAATGGGTCATTGAACATGCTGCAACCCTCTGGCTTGGTTTGTTTCACGGCCACATGTACAGTGGCTTGCTTGGTAGGCGGTGAGCGGGGGTTGCTTGGGTTGCTTGGTGGCTGTGAATCCTTGCCTGGGCGGAAGATACAATGCTCTACCACACAAAAGCCACCTGGGGAACGAGGAGCAGATGAAGCGGAGGGGTGTCAAGAAACAGCAGGCTTTGCTTGTGGTTGTTGGTGGGCAATGCAGAAAAAGTTCCACACAAATTCTGATACACTCGACTGACTGGTCAGATAAAGGGCACATGGTCTTAAAGAGGCCAGATGCTTGAGTGTCAGGGTGATTGGGGTAGGGGCGTGGGCGTGGGCGAGGGGGTGGGGGGGTTGGGGGTAGGGGGTGGGGTGGGAGTGGGGGAGGCTTCTTTTGTGGTGGACTCACCTTGCCCGATGTTCTTGACAAAGTCCAATTCATGGCTGTGGATCAGGTTAGGTTCATGGCTCCGCCATCTCGTCAGCTCTCCTCCATCAAGGTGAGGGTCGGAGAGCTGCGGAAATCTATTGTGAGAAGCTTGCTGCTGCTTGCGTTTAAGCTCAGCTTCTGCAATGCCCACGCCATCCCTGGTGTTTTTGGCACTTGGTCTGCTCCCCTTACAAAGTCTTTCCCCAGATGAAGATGAGCCCCGAGGCGGTGGTGCTTCCGGACAATTGGAAGGTGGAGGCTTGCAGACTTGCTGTGGACTAAGCCCCAAAATTTTAGCAGAATTCTCCGTACTTGTGTGGGGGGGTAGGGATTCGGCGTTGGAGGTTACACGACAAGTGCCTTTCACACCCACTGGCAGGAGTAGGAGGGCAGAATCAGCGGGTTTGCTCAATGGAGATAGGCAAGGGCCAGCAAAATGTATTGGATTAGACAAGGCTACCATGTGTGAGAAGAGGGGCTCGCACTTCTCAGAGTCCAAAAGCTGACTTTGGTGTGTAGGGGCGGAGGCCCCTCTGATGCTGGCTTCTTCCTTGGTAATGCAACAAACCTCCTGAGCATCCTGCACACGGTGTATTGAAGGGTTTGATGCGACCTCGCCCAACTGAATTCAAAAGGTAGCAGGAAGTGGTTTTCAATGTTTACTTATTTGAACACGTAGCCTTTCTTTTCAGCTACAAGCACCAGCTTCTAGGCAGCTCCAGTGACTAGATATTCAGCCAAACCAAGCGCAACTCAGTGCACCTTGAAGCTGGCACTATCAGCTGTTCATAATTGGTTTTGGCGCAGTGGCTGCCTCAGGGAGGGTACCTAGAGGCTGCTAAGAAATGCAGAAAATAAAACCCCTGTTTAAACAATGGCAGAAGTGGTCTAGATATGGGAGAGGGGTCCCCTGGAAGATATTATCACCTAGCAAGGGTTTTCTACAAGAGCCAGCCACTGGGCTAGGCCCCAAGATTTCGAAAGTTCTGGATAGGGGATTCTGTCAGCTTCCAGACACAGTAGGTTGCATTAGCTTTGGCTGAACAGCCAGTCAGGGGAGCTGCCTAGAATCTGCTGCGTCTAGCCTAAAAGAAAAACATTGTCACCTAGCTAGGGTTTTTGTCAGCGAAAAATCTAAACGGGACGAATCTCGTGCGAGTCCATCCGAATAGCCTTATACAGAGTGAAACTGCCCTAACGCAACAACTGACAATTTTCTCGTGACTGAATTCCTTGCAGAATTCCGGGGCGGAAATGTCTGCCACGTGAATGCAGAAGCGTGTCTGCACGTTGGCTGGAGCACAGCGAGTGCTTAGGTTCGGACAAACGAGAACAATCTTGCGAGGACTGAATCAGGCGAGCAGCACGCTCGAACCAGCCGAGGTATCGACACATACATATATGTCCATTAGCTAGAGAATGGGTGGTTTTTAAGTCACTTTACTGCGGAGTTCGGCTCTGGCGCACCTTGCTAGACGCTACCTCGACGACTGCACTCTCAAAGGGCATTTCGAAGCTACAATGTGAATACTAAAGCTTCGCGAGCTTGAGCCCTGGCTATCTACGATAGTTGAAAATTACCGAAAGAAAGTAGTAGATTTCCAGGCCTTTGAAGTCGGCTTTAGGCTAGAAGAGCCGTGAAAGGGCGTTTGTCGCAACCAATTGGCGAAATTGACTGCAGCACTGACGGAATTAATACAGTTGTAGACCCTGACTGACCCTCTTGTGGTATATATTGTGATCAACCGACCTTCCACCAGTCCAGGGGTCCTCTGCACCAGTCAACCAACCGTCGCGGCGGAACCATTGCCATCAGGGGGCGGAACCGGGCGGAACCAGGGCGAACCAGGGGGCGGAACCAGAGAACCTCTGGGCGGAACCATTACCCATCAGCCCGCATCAGCCCGCGTCAGGGGCGGAACCATTGCCCCACTATTTTCGCGCTGCGTGGGAATGACGGAAGAACCGTTACCGACGTCGGATTGGCTGGATCCGAGCTGCTGCGAAGTCCAGGGCAGTAGTAGTAGTAGTAGTAGTTGGTAGTACGGCGGGGTAGTAGGGTGACGAACAGAGGGCCCTCTGCGGCCCTCTGGTGACAAAAGCCTTCAGGGCACCGCCGGGCACCGCTGGGCATCGGGCACCGCTTATACTACGCCTTTATTATAACGTCCTCGTGAATTACGTCAACAGGGAGGAGGGAGGGCCTTCTTTTGGTCCGCAGCGCAGGTCTACGCGAAATTCCGTTGCACTTCAGCGAATGTTCAATTGCGCAAATTAAGAGAGCTGAAGATCGTGGGATTGGTGCGCTGCTGCGTTGCGGAGTGCGGACCCCGGCACCCCGCCATATTTTCTAGCGCCGCCCTTCAGGTAATAGTATTATAGTAGCCCCTCTACTCGAGACCATTAGCTAACGACCCCTGTGCGCCCCTATGGAAGTAGTAGCTGGACTAGCTGGTAGAAGGTTGGTGAACCGTCGCCATTATTTCGCCGCTTCTGTCGGCTCAAATATAAAAAATGTAGTAGCGTTTTTAGGGAACAACGCTACGGCATGTGTTGAGCGAAGGCACGTAGCACGTACCGGTAGCCATTGACTAAGAAGGAGTCGAGGGGGTCTAGGTTTAACCTAGACACAACCTATACGTGCCTAGACCTAACAGACAAACCTATACGTACGAGGACCCTCACACCCAAACCTACACCCCTCAGACCCAAACCTAACGTGCCTAGACCTTCGAACCCAAACCTATACGTGCCTACACCCTCAGACCCAAACCTACACCCCTCAGACCCAAACCTATATTGCCTAGACCCTCAAGCCCAAACCTATACGTGCCTACACCCCTCAGACCCAAACCTATACGTGCCTACACCCCTCGGACCCAAACCTATACGTGCCTACACCCCTCTGACCTAGACCTATACGTGCCTAGACCCTCAGTCCCAAACCTACACCTCCTGACAAATAAATACACCCCTCAGACCCAAACCTATACGTGCCTACACCCCTCTTGCCCAAACCTATACGCACCTAGACCCTCTAGACCCAAACCTATACGTGCCAACACCCCTCTTGCCCAAAACTATACGTGCCTACACCCCTCTTGCCCAAAACTATACGTGCCTAGGCCCTATTGCCCAAACCTATACGTGCCGACACCCCTCTTGCCCAAACCTATACGCGTCTGGACCCTCAGACACAAACCTACACGCCTCAGACCCAAACCTATACGTGCCTAGACCCTCAGACCCAAACCTATAAGTGCCTACACCCCTCTTGCCCAAACCTATATGTGCCTACACCCCTCTGACCCAAACCTATACGTGCCTAGACCCTCAGACCCAAACCTACACCTCCAGACCCAAACCTACAAGCGCCTAGACCTCTAGACCCAAATCATACGTGCCTGCACCACTCTTGCCCAAGCCTATACATGCCTAGACCCTCAGACCCAAACCTATACGTGCCTACACCCCTCTGACCCAAACCTATACGTGCCTACACCCCTCTTTCCCAAACCTATACGCGCCTAGACCCTCTAGACCCAAACCTATACGTGCGTAGGCCTCCAACCCAAACCTATACATGCCTACACCCCTCTTGCCCAAACTTATACGCGCCTGGACCCTCAGACACAAACTTAGACCCTCAGACTCAAACCTACACCCCTCAGACCCAAACCTATACGTGCTTACACCCCTAGGACACAAACCTATACATGCCTACACCCCTTTGACCTCAACCTATACGTGCCTAGGCCCTCAGACCCAGACCTACACCTCCTGAAAAATCAATACACCCCTCAGACCCAAACCTATACGCGCCTAGACCCTCTAGGCCCAAACCTATACGTGCCTACACCCCTCTTGCCCAAAACTCTACGTGCCTAGACCCCTCTAGCCCAAACCTATACGTGCCTAGGCCCTCTTGCCCAAACCTATACGTGCCGACACCCCTCTTGCCCAAACCTTTACGCGCCTGGACCCTCAGACACAAAATTAAACCCTCAGACCCAAACCTACACGCCTCAGACCCAAACCTATACGTGCTTAGACCCTCTTGCCCAAAACTATACGTGCCTACACCCCTCTGACCCAAACCTATACGTGCCTACACCCCTCTGATCCAAACCTATACGTGCCTACACCCCTCTGACCCAAACCTATGCGTGCCTACACCCCTCTGACCTAAACCTATACGTGCCTAGACCCTCAGACCCAAACCTACACCCCTCTGACCCAAACCTATACGTGCCTACACCCCTCTGACCCAAACCTATACGTGCCTACACCCCTCTGACCCAAACCTATATGTGCCTACACCCCTCTGACCCAAACCTATGCGTGCCTACACCCCTCTGACCCAAACCTATACGTGCCTAGACCCTCAGACACAAACCTACACCTCCAGACCCAAACCTACAAGCGCCTAGACCTCTAGACACAAATCATATGTGCCTACACCCCTCTTGCCCAAACCTATAAGTGCCTAGACCCTCAGACCCAAACCTATACGTGCCTACACCCCTCTGACCTAGACCTTTACGTGCCTACACCCCTCTGACCTAGACCTATACGTGCCTAGACCCTCAGACCCAAACCTACACCTCCTGACAAATAAATACACCCCTCAGACCCAAACATATACATGCCTAAACCCCTCTTGCCCAAACCTATACGCGCCTAGACCCTCTAGACCCAAACCTATACGTGCCTACACCCCTCTTGCCCAAAACTATACGTGCCTAGACCCCTCTTGCCCAAACCTATACGTGCCTAGGCCCTCTTGCCCAAACATATACGTGCCTAGACCCCTCTTGCCCAAACCTATACGCGCCTGGACCCTCAGACACAAACCTAAACCCTCAGACCCAAACCTACACGCCTCAGACCCAAACCTATAAGTGCCTAGAACCTCAGAGCCAAACCTATACGTGCCTAGACCCTCAGACCCAAACCTACACCTCCTGACAAATAAATACACCCCTCAGACCCAAACCTATACGTGCCTACACCCCTCTTGCCCAAACCTATGAGCGCCTGGACCCTCAGACACAAACCTAAACCCTCAGACCCATACCTACACCCCTCTTGCCCAAACCTATATGTGCCTACACCCCTCTGACCTAAACCTATACGTGCCTAGATCCTCAGACCCAAACCTACACCTCCAGACCCAAACCTACAAGCACCTAGACCTCTAGACCCAAATCATACGTGCCTACACCCCTCTTGCCCAAGCCTATACATGCCTAGACCCTCAGACCCAAACCTATACGTGCCTACACCCCTCTTACCCAAACCTATACGCGCCTAGACCCTCTAGACCCACACCTATACGTGCCTAGGCCCCCAGACCCAAACCTATACGTGCCTACACCCCTCTTGCCCAAACCTATACACGCCTGGACCCTCAGGCTCAAACCTAGACCCTCAGACCCAACCTACACCCCTCAGACCCAAACCTATACGTGCCTACACTCCTCTGACCTCAACCTATACGTGCCTAGACCCTCTAGACCCAAACCTATACGTGCCTACACCCCTCTTGCCCAAAACTATACGTGCCTAGACCCCTCTTGCCCAAGCCTATACGTGCCTAGGCCCTCTTGCCCAAACCTATACGTGCCGACACCCCTCTTCCCCAAACCTATACGCGTCTGGACCCTCAGACACAAACCTATACCCTCAGACCCAAACCTACACGCCTCAGACCCAAACCTATACGTGCCTAGACCCTCAGACCCAAACCTATAAGTGCCTACACCCCTCTTGCCCAAACCTATACGTGCCTACACCCCTCTGACCCAAACCTATACGTGCCTAGGCCCCTCTGACCTAGACCTATACGTGCCTAGACCCTCAGACCCAAACCTACACCTCCAGACCCAAACCTACAAGCGCCTAGACCTCTAGACCCCAAATCATACGTGCCTACACCACTCTTCCCAAGCCTATACATGCCTAGACCCTCAGACCCAAACCTATAAGTGCCTACACCCCTCAGACCCAAACCCATACGTGCCTACACCCCTCTCACCTAAACCTATAAGTGCCTACACCCCTCAGACCCAAACCTATACGTGCCTACACCCCTCTTACCCAAACCTATACATGCCTACACCCCTCTTGCCCAAACCTATACGCGCCTGGCCCCTCAGACACAAACCTAGACCCTCAGACCCAAACCTACACGTGCCTACACCCCTCGGACAAAAACCTATACATGCCTACACCCCTCAGACCCAAACCTATACGTGCCTAGACCCTCAGACCCAAACCTATAAGTGCCTACACCCCTCAGACCCAAACCCATACGTGCCTACACCCCTCTCACCTAAACCTATAAGTGCCTACACCCCTCAGACCCAAACCTATACGTGCCTACACCCCTCTTACCCAAACCTATACATGCCTACACCCCTCTTGCCCAAACCTATACGCGCCTGGACCCTCAGACACACACCTAGACCCTCAGACCCAAACCTATACGTGCCTACACCCCTCGGACAAAAACCTATACATGCCTACACCCCTCAGACCCAAACCTATACGTGCCTAGACCCTTAGACCCAAACCTACACCTCCTGAAAAATAATACACCCCTCAGACCCAAACCTATACGCGCCTAGACCCTCTAGACCCAAACCTATACGTGCCTACACCCCTTTCGCCCCAAACTATACGCGCCTAGACCCCTCTTGCCCAAACCTATACGCGCCTGGACCCTCAGACACAAACCTAAACCCTCAGACCCAAACCTACACGCCTCAGTCCCAAACCTATACGTTCCTAGTCCCTCAGACCCAAACCTATGAGTGCCTACACCCCTCTTGCCCAAACCTATACATGCCTACACCCCTCTGACCTAAACCTATATGTGCCTAGACCCTCTAGACCCAAACCTACACCTCCAGACCCAAACCTACACGCGCCTAGACCTCTAGGCTCAAACCTATACGTGCCGAGACCCTCAGACCCAAACCTATACGTGCCTACACCCCTCTTGCCCAAGCCTATACATGCCTAGACCCTCAGACCCAAACCCATACGTGCCTACACCCCTCTTGCCCAAATCTATACGCGCCTAGACCCTCTAGATCCAAACCTATACGCGACTGGACCCTAAGATAAAAACCTGGACCCTCAGACCCAAACCTATAAGTGCCTACACCCCTCTGACCCAAACCTATACGTGCCTAGACCCTCAGACCAAAACTATACTGCCTACACCCCTCTTGCCCAAACCTATACATGCCTAGACCCTCAGACCCAAACCTACACCCCTCTGACCCAAACCTATAAGTGCCTACACCCCTCTGACCCAAACCTGTACGTGCCTAGACCCTCAGACCCAAACCTACACCCCTCTGACCCAAACCTATAAGTGCCTACACCCCTCTGACCCAAACCTATACGTGCCTAGACCCTCAGACCCAAACCTATACTGCCTACACCCCTCTTGCCCAAACCTATACGTGCCTAGACCCTCAGACCCAAACCTACACCCCTCTGACCCAAACCTATAAGTGCCTACACCCCTCTGACCCAAACCTATACGTGCCTAGACCCTCAGACCCAAACCTACACCCCTCTGACCCAAACCTATAAGTGCCTACACCCCTCTGACCCAAACCTATCCTGCCTAGACCCTCAGACCCAAATCTATAATTGCCTACACCCCTCTTGCCCGAACCTATACGTGCCTAGACCCTCTGACCCAAACCTATCCTGCCTACACCCCTCTTGCCCAAACCTATACGTGCCTTGACCCTCAGACCCAAACCTATACGTGCTCACACCCCTCTTGCCCAAACCTGTACGTGCCTACACCCCTCTTGCCCAAGCCTATACGTGCCTGGACCCTCAGACACAAACCTAGACCCTCAGACCCAAACCAACACCCCTCAGACCCAAACCTATACGTGCCTACACTCCTCTGACCTCAACCTATACGTGCCTAGACCCTCTAGACCCAAACCTATACATGCCTACACCCCTCTTGCCCAAAACTATACGTGCCTAGACCCCTCTTGCCCAAACCTATACGTGCCTAGGCCCTCTTGCCCAAACCTATACGTGCCGACACCCCTCTTCCCCAAACCTATACGCGCTTGGACCCTCAGACACAAACCTAAACCCTCAGACCCAAACCTACACGCCTCAGACCCAAACCTATACGTGCCTAGACCCTCAGACCCAAACCTATAAGTGCCTACACCCGTCTTGCCCAAACCTATACGTGCCTACACCCCTCTGACCCAAACCTATACGTGCCTAGGCCCCTCTGACCTAAACCTATACGTGCCTAGTCCCTCAAACCCAAACCTACACCTCCAGACCCAAACCTACAAGCGCCTAGACCATCTAGACCCAAATCATACGTGCCTACACCCCTCTTGCCCAAGCCTATACATGCCTACACCCTCAGACCCAAACCTATAAGTGCCTACACCCCTCAGACCCAAACCTATACGTGCCTACACCCCTCTTACCCAAACCTATACATGCCTACACCCCTCTTGCCCAAACCTATACGCGCCTGGACCCTCAGACACAAACCTAGACCCTCAGACCCAAACCTACACCCTCAGACCCAAACCTATACGTGCCTACACCCCTCGGACAAAAACCTATACATGCCTACACCCCTCAGACCCAAACCTATACGTGCCTAGACCCTTAGACCCAAACCTACACCTCCTGAAAAATAAATACACCCCTCAGACCCAAACCTATACGCGCCGAGACCCTCTAGACCCAAACCTATACGTGCCTACACCCCTTTTGCCCCAAACTATACGCGCCTAGACCCCTCTTGCCCAAACCTATACGCGCTTGGACCCTCAGACACAAACCTAAACCCTCAGACCCAAACCTACACGCCTCAGTCCCAAACCTATACGTTCCTAGTCCCTCAGACCCAAACCTATGAGTGCCTACACCCCTCTTGCCCAAACCTATACGTGCCTACACCCCTCTGACCTAAACCTATACGTGCCTAGACCCTCTAGACCCAAACCTACACCTCCAGACCCAAACCTACACGCGCCTAGACCTCTAGGCTCAAACCTATACGTGCCGAGACCCTCAGACCCAAACCCATACGTGCCTACACCCCTCTTGCCCAAACCTATACGCGCCTAGACCCTCTAGACCCAAACCTATACGCGACTGGACCCTCAGATAAAAACCTGGACCCTCAGACCCAAACCTATACGTGCCTACACCCCTCTTGCCCAAACATATACGTGCCTAGACCCTCAGACCCAAACCCATACATGCCTACACCCCTCTTGCCCAAATCTATACGCGCCTAGACCCTCTAGACCCAAACCTATACGCGACTGGACCCTAAGATAAAAACCTGGACCCTCAGACCCAAACCTATAAGTGCCTACACCCCTCTGACCCAAACCTATAAGTGCCTACACCCCTCTGACCCAAACCTATACGTGCCTAGACCCTCAGACCCAAACCTATACTGCCTACACCCCTCTTGCCCAACCCTATACGTGCCTAGACCCTCAGACCCAAACCTACACCCCTCTGACCCAAACCTATAAGTGCCTACACCCCTCTGACCCAAACCTATACGTGCCTAGACCCTCAGACCCAAATCTATAATTTCCTACACCCCTCTTGCCCAAACCTATACGTGCCTAGACCCCTCTTGCCCAAGCCTATACGTGCCTAGGCCCTCTTGCCCAAACCTATACGTGCCGACACCCCTCTTCCCCAAACCTATACGCGTCTGGACCCTCAGACACAAACCTATACCCTCAGACCCAAACCTACACGCCTCAGACCCAAACCTATACGTGCCTAGACCCTCAGACCCAAACCTATAAGTGCCTACACCCCTCTTGCCCAAACCTATACGTGCCTACACCCCTCTGACCCAAACCTATACGTGCCTAGGCCCCTCTGACCTAGACCTATACGTGCCTAGACCCTCAGACCCAAACCTACACCTCCAGACCCAAACCTACAAGCGCCTAGACCTCTAGACCCAAATCATACGTGCCTACACCACTCTTTCCCAAGCCTATACATGCCTAGACCCTCAGACCCAAACCTATAAGTGCCTACACCCCTCAGACCCAAACCCATACGTGCCTACACCCCTCTCACCTAAACCTATAAGTGCCTACACCCCTCAGACCCAAACCTATACGTGCCTACACCCCTCTTACCCAAACCTATACATGCCTACACCCCTCTTGCCCAAACCTATACGCGCCTGGCCCCTCAGACACAAACCTAGACCCTCAGACCCAAACCTACACGTGCCTACACCCCTCGGACAAAAACCTATACATGCCTACACCCCTCAGACCCAAACCTATACGTGCCTAGACCCTCAGACCCAAACCTATAAGTGCCTACACCCCTCAGACCCAAACCCATACGTGCCTACACCCCTCTCACCTAAACCTATAAGTGCCTACACCCCTCAGACCCAAACCTATACGTGCCTACACCCCTCTTACCCAAACCTATACATGCCTACACCCCTCTTGCCCAAACCTATACGCGCCTGGCCCCTCAGACACAAACCTAGACCCTCAGACCCAAACCTACACGTGCCTACACCCCTCGGACAAAAACCTATACATGCCTACACCCCTCAGACCCAAACCTATACGTGCCTAGACCCTCAGACCCAAACCTATAAGTGCCTACACCCCTCAGACCCAAACCCATACGTGCCTACACCCCTCTCACCTAAACCTATAAGTGCCTACACCCCTCAGACCCAAACCTATACGTGCCTACACCCCTCTTACCCAAACCTATACATGCCTACACCCCTCTTGCCCAAACCTATACGCGCCTGGACCCTCAGACACACACCTAGACCCTCAGACCCAAACCTATACGTGCCTACACCCCTCGGACAAAAACCTATACATGCCTACACCCCTCAGACCCAAACCTATACGTGCCTAGACCCTTAGACCCAAACCTACACCTCCTGAAAAATAAATACACCCCTCAGACCCAAACCTATACGCGCCTAGACCCTCTAGACCCAAACCTATACGTGCCTACACCCCTTTCGCCCCAAACTATACGCGCCTAGACCCCTCTTGCCCAAACCTATACGCGCCTGGACCCTCAGACACAAACCTAAACCCTCAGACCCAAACCTACACGCCTCAGTCCCAAACCTATACGTTCCTAGTCCCTCAGACCCAAACCTATGAGTGCCTACACCCCTCTTGCCCAAACCTATACATGCCTACACCCCTCTGACCTAAACCTATATGTGCCTAGACCCTCTAGACCCAAACCTACACCTCCAGACCCAAACCTACACGCGCCTAGACCTCTAGGCTCAAACCTATACGTGCCGAGACCCTCAGACCCAAACCTATACGTGCCTACACCCCTCTTGCCCAAACATATACGTGCCTAGACCCTCAGACCCAAACCCATTCGTGCCTACACCCCTCTTGCCCAAACCTATACGCGCCTAGACCCTCTAGACCCAAACCTATACGCGACTAGACCCTCTAGACCCAAACCTATACGCGACTGGACCCTCAGATAAAAACCTGAACCCTCAGACCCAAACCTATACGTGCCTACACCCCTCTTGCCCAAGCCTATACATGCCTAGACCCTCAGACCCAAACCCATACGTGCCTACACCCCTCTTGCCCAAATCTATACGCGCCTAGACCCTCTAGACCCAAACCTATACGCGACTGGACCCTAAGATAAAAACCTGGACCCTCAGACCCAAACCTATAAGTGCCTACACCCCTCTGACCCAAACCTATACGTGCCTAGACCCTCAGACCAAAACTATACTGCCTACACCCCTCTTGCCCAAACCTATACATGCCTAGACCCTCAGACCCAAACCTACACCCCTCTGACCCAAACCTATAAGTGCCTACACCCCTCTGACCCAAACCTGTACGTGCCTAGACCCTCAGACCCAAACCTACACCCCTCTGACCCAAACCTATAAGTGCCTACACCCCTCTGACCCAAACCTATACGTGCCTAGACCCTCAGGCCCAAACCTATACTGCCTACACCCCTCTCGCCCAAACCTATACGTGCCTAGACCCTCAGACCCAAACCTACACCCTCTGACCCAAACCTATAAGTGCCTACACCCCTCTGACCCAAACCTATACGTGCCTAGACCCTCAGACCCAAACCTACACCCCTCTGACCCAAACCTATAAGTGCCTACACCCCTCTGACCCAAACCTATCCTGCCTAGACCCTCAGACCCAAATCTATAATTGCCTACACCCCTCTTGCCCGAACCTATACGTGCCTAGACCCTCTGACCCAAACCTATCCTGCCTACACCCCTCTTGCCCAAACCTATACGTGCCTAGACCCTCAGACCCAAACCTATACGTGCTCACACCCCTCTTGCCCAAACCTATACGTGCCTACACCCCTCTTGCCCAAGCCTATACGTGCCTGGACCCTCAGACACAAACCTAGACCCTCAGACCCAAACCAACACCCCTCAGACCCAAACCTATACGTGCCTACACTCCTCTGACCTCAACCTATACGTGCCTAGACCCTCTAGACCCAAACCTATACATGCCTACACCCCTCTTGCCCAAAACAATACGTGCCTAGACCCCTCTTGCCCAAACCTATACGTGCCTAGGCCCTCTTGCCCAAACCTATACGTGCCGACACCCCTCTTCCCCAAACCTATACGCGTCTGGACCCTCAGACACAAACCTAAACCCTCAGACCCAAACCTACACGCCTCAGACCCAAACCTATACGTGCCTAGACCCTCAGACCCAAACCTATAAGTGCCTACACCCGTCTTGCCCAAACCTATACGTGCCTACACCCCTCTGACCCAAACCTATACGTGCCTAGGCCCCTCTGACCTAAACCTATACGTGCCTAGTCCCTCAAACCCAAACCTACACCTCCAGACCCAAACCTACAAGCGCCTAGGACCATCTAGACCCAAATCATACGTGCCTACACCCCTCTTGCCCAAGCCTATACATGCCTACACCCTCAGACCCAAACCTATAAGTGCCTACACCCCTCAGACCCAAACCTATACGTGCCTACACCCCTCTTACCCAAACCTATACATGCCTACACCCCTCTTGCCCAAACCTATACGCGCCTGGACCCTCAGACACAAACCTAGACCCTCAGACCCAAACCTACACCCTCAGACCCAAACCTATACGTGCCTACACCCCTCGGACAAAAACCTATACATGCCTACACCCCTCAGACCCAAACCTATACGTGCCTAGACCCTTAGACCCAAACCTACACCTCCTGAAAAATAAATACACCCCTCAGACCCAAACCTATACGCGCCGAGACCCTCTAGACCCAAACCTATACGTGCCTACACCCCTTTTGCCCCAAACTATACGCGCCTAGACCCCTCTTGCCCAAACCTATACGCGCTTGGACCCTCAGACACAAACCTAAACCCTCAGACCCAAACCTACACGCCTCAGTCCCAAACCTATACGTTCCTAGTCCCTCAGACCCAAACCTATGAGTGCCTACACCCCTCTTGCCCAAACCTATACGTGCCTACACCCCTCTGACCTAAACCTATACGTGCCTAGACCCTCTAGACCCAAACCTACACCTCCAGACCCAAACCTACACGCGCCTAGACCTCTAGGCTCAAACCTATACGTGCCGAGACCCTCAGACCCAAACCCATACGTGCCTACACCCCTCTTGCCCAAACCTATACGCGCCTAGACCCTCTAGACCCAAACCTATACGCGTCTGGACCCTCAGATAAAAACCTGGACCCTCAGACCCAAACCTATACGTGCCTACACCCCTCTTGCCCAAACATATACGTGCCTAGACCCTCAGACCCAAACCCATACATGCCTACACCCCTCTTGCCCAAATCTATACGCGCCTAGACCCTCTAGACCCAAACCTATACGCGACTGGACCCTAAGATAAAAACCTGGACCCTCAGACCCAAACCTATAAGTGCCTACACCCCTCTGACCCAAACCTATAAGTGCCTACACCCCTCTGACCCAAACCTATACGTGCCTAGACCCTCAGACCAAAACTATACTGCCTACACCCCTCTTGCCCAAACCTATACATGCCTAGACCCTCAGACCCAAACCTACACCCCTCTGACCAAACCTATAAGTGCCTACACCCCTCTGACCCAAACCTGTACGTGCCTAGACCCTCAGACCCAAACCTACACCCCTCTGACCCAAACCTATAAGTGCCTACACCCCTCTGACCCAAACCTATACGTGCCTAGACCCTCAGACCCAAACCTATACTGCCTACACCCCTCTTGCCCAAACCTATACGTGCCTAGACCCTCAGACCCAAACCTACACCCCTCTGACCCAAACCTATAAGTGCCTACACCCCTCTGACCCAAACCTATACGTGCCTAGACCCTCAGACCCAAACCTACACCCCTCTGACCCAAACCTATAAGTGCCTACACCCCTCTGACCCAAACCTATCCTGCCTAGACCCTCAGACCCAAATCTATAATTGCCTACACCCCTCTTGCCCGAACCTATACGTGCCTAGACCCTCAGACCCAAACCTATACGTGCTCACACCCCTCTTGCCCAAACCTATACGTGCCTACACCCCTCTTGCCCAAGCCTATACGTGCCTGGACCCTCAGACACAAACCTAGACCCTCAGACACAAACCAACACCCCTCAGACCCAAACCTATACGTGCCTACACTCCTCTGACCTCAACCTATACGTGCCTAGACCCTCTAGACCCAAACCTATACATGCCTACACCCCTCTTGCCCAAAACTATACGTGCCTAGACCCCTCTTGCCCAAACCTATACGTGCCTAGGCCCTCTTGCCCAAACCTATACGTGCCGACACCCCTCTTCCCCAAACCTATACGCGTCTGGACCCTCAGACACAAACCTAAACCCTCAGACCCAAACCTACACGCCTCAGACCCAAACCTATACGTGCCTAGACCCTCAGACCCAAACCTATAAGTACCTACACCCGTCTTGCCCAAACCTATACGTGCCTACACCCCTCTGACCCAAACCTATACGTGCCTAGGCCCCTCTGACCTAAACCTATACGTGCCTAGTCCCTCAAACCCAAACCTACACCTCCAGACCCAAACCTACAAGCGCCTAGACCATCTAGACCCAAATCATACGTGCCTACACCCCTCTTGCCCAAGCCTATACATGCCTAGACCCTCAGACCCAAACCTATAAGTGCCTACACCCCTCAGACCCAAACCTATACGTGCCTACACCCCTCTTACCCAAACCTATACATGCCTACACCCCTCTTGCCCAAACCTATACGCGCCTGGACCCTCAGACACAAACCTAGACCCTCAGACCCAAACCTACACCCTCAGAACCAAACCTATACGTGCCTACACCCCTCGGACAAAAACCTATACATGCCTACACCCCTCAGACCCAAACCTATACGTGCCTAGACCCTTAGACCCAAACCTACACCTCCTGAAAAATAAATACACCCCTCAGACCCAAACCTATACGCGCCGAGACCCTCTAAACCCAAACCTATACGTGCCTACACCCCTTTTGCCCCAAACTATACGCGCCTAGACCCCTCTTGCCCAAACCTATACGCGCTTGGACCCTCAGACACAAACCTAAACCCTCAGACCCAAACCTACACGCCTCAGTCCCAAACCTATACGTTCCTAGTCCCTCAGACCCAAACCTATGAGTGCCTACACCCCTCTTGCCCAAACCTATACGTGCCTACACCCCTCTGACCTAAACCTATACGTGCCTAGACCCTCTAGACCCAAACCTACACCTCCAGACCCAAACCTACACGCGCCTAGACCTCTAGGCTCAAACCTATACGTGCCGAGACCCTCAGACCCAAACCCATACGTGCCTACACCCCTCTTGCCCAAACCTATACGCGCCTAGACCCTCTAGACCCAAACCTATACGCGACTGGACCCTCAGATAAAAACCTGGACCCTCAGACCCAAACCTATACGTGCCTACACCCCTCTTGCCCAAACATATACGTGCCTAGACCCTCAGACCCAAACCCATACATGCCTACACCCCTCTTGCCCAAATCTATACGCGCCTAGACCCTCTAGACCCAAACCTATACGCGACTGGACCCTAAGATAAAAACCTGGACCCTCAGACCCAAACCTATAAGTGCCTACACCCCTCTGACCCAAACCTATAAGTGCCTACACCCCTCTGACCCAAACCTATACGTGCCTAGACCCTCAGACCCAAACCTATACTGCCTACACCCCTCTTGCCCAACCCTATACGTGCCTAGACCCTCAGACCCAAACCTACACCCCTCTGACCCAAACCTATAAGTGCCTACACCCCTCTGACCCAAACCTATACGTGCCTAGACCCTCAGACCCAAATCTATAATTTCCTACACCCCTCTTGCCCAAACCTATACGTGCCTAGACCCTCAGACCCAAACCTATACTGCCTACACCCCTCTTGCCCAAACCTATACGTGCCTAGACCCTCAGACCCAAACCTATACGTGCTCACACCCCTCTTGCCCAAACCTATACGCGCCTAGACCCTCTAGACCCAAGCCTATACGTGCCTAGGCCCTCAAACCCAAACCTATACATGCCTACACCCCTCTTGCCCAATCCTATACGCGCCTGGACCCTCAGACACAAAGCTAGACCCTCAGACCCAAACCTACACCCCACATACCCAAACCTATACGTGCCTACACTCCTCAGACCCAAACCTATACGTGCCTACACCCCTCTGACCTAAACCTGTACGTGCCTAGACCCTCAGACCCAAACCTACACCTCCTGACCCAAATCTATATGTGCCTACACCCCTCTTGACCAAACCTACACGCGCCTAGACCCTCTAGACCCAAACCTATACGTGCCTACACCCCTTTTGCCCAAACCTATACGCGCCTAGACCCTCTAGACCCAAACCTTTACGTGCCTAGGCCCTCAAACCCAAACCTATACATGCCTACACCCCTCTTGCCCAAACCTATACGTGCCTGGACCCTCAGTCACAAACCTAGACCCTCAGACCCAAACCTACACCCCTCACACCCAAACCTACACCCCTCAGACCCAAACATATACGTGCCTACGCCCCTCTGACCCAAACCGATACGTGCCTACACCCCTCTGACCTAAACCTATACGTGCCTAGTCCCTCAGACCCAAACCTACACTTCCAGACCCAAACCTACACGCGCCTAGACCTCTAGACCCAAACCTACACGTGCCTAGACCCTTAGACCCAATCCTACACGAGCCTAGACCTCTAGACCCAAACCTACACGCGCCTAGACCTCTAGACCCAAACCTATACGTGCCTGGACCTTCTGACCCAAACCTATACGTGCCTACACCCCTCTTGCCCAAACCTACACGTGCCTAGACCCTCAGACCCAAACCTATACGCGCCTACACCCCTCTTGCCCAAACCTATACGTGCCTAGACCTTTTGACCCAAACCTATACGTGCCTAGACCCTCAAACCCAAACCTATACGTGCATACACCCTCTTGCCGTGTAGAGAAGATGTTTTGTGAATTGTTCTTCAAGATCATACCGTATGCGCCTTAAGTATTGGCAAACGGTTTGGCAAACGACCCTTTGCCAAACCGGATTAAGGATCCAACTTCAGACCTCCCCAGGTGGTTGGCCTTTGCCAAACCGAATTAAGGATCCAACTTCAGACCTCCCCAGGTGGTTGGCCTTTGCCAAACCGGATTAAGGATCCAACTTCAGACCTCCCAGGTGGTTGGCCTTTGCCAAACCGGATTAAGGATCCAACTTCAGACCTCCCCAGGTTGTTGGCCTTTGCCAAACCGGATTAAGGATCCAACTTCAGACCTCCCCAGGTGGTTGGCCTTTGCCAAACCGGATTAAGGATCCAACTTCAGACCTCCCCAGGTGGTTGGCCTTTGCCAAGTTACGGTTAGCCTTGTACTCTGTCTACCAAGCCCTTGTAAGTTAAATGTTCCTAATTTGAATTTCTAGATGGTTTTATTTTCAACAAGCTTGGGCTGACTACTTTGTAAAAATGTACTTGGCCTTGAACTTGGTCACATTGCTCCAGCCAGCAATTTGGATGGTTGGAGCCATGCACCGGTCTGGCTACCAAGCCCTAGCAAATGTAATGCTCCTGGTTTGAATTGACACATGGTTGTATATCAAGCTTGGTTAGACTACTTGGTGAACATGTGACGAGGAAATGTGACAATAACATACAACTTGTTTATACTTCTGGTCGTTTGTTTAAATGGTGTATGTATCTGGTAGTCAGAGCTTTGCTGACTTTTTGCACAACAAAATTGCTATATCTTCCATTACAAAAAGGGTTATTTTTGATATTGTTTTCCTACCTATCAATATGAGGGTAGGACTGCTGCCTCTGAGATTTTCGTGGGATCACCGCAGTCCGGATTTTAAAACTGCGGGGACGTTTTACGAGAATTTGCCTTCCCCACGGTTTTCTAGAATATTGTTTTTTTTGTGGGATCCCCACAATCCGGATGTTAAAGCTCCGAGGATCGTCCTAAGTCCAGAATGGACGTGTTTTTGCATGGCGGAATAGATGGTCGAGGCAAGTACAGGTTTGGGCAATAAGGCCCGGGGACGTATAGGTTTGGGTCTGAAGGTCCAGCCACGTTTAGGTTTGGGCCTGAGGGTCTAGGCACGTATAGGTTTGGGTCTGAAGGTCCAGGCACGTATAGGTTTGGTCCAAAGGGCCCAAGTACGTATAGGTTTGGGTCTACAGGTCCAGGCATGTATAGGTTTGGGTCTAGAGGTCCACGCACGTATTGGTATGGGTCTGAAGGTCCAAGCACGTATAGGTTTGGGCCAAAGGGTTCAGGCACGTATAGGTTCGGGTCCAGAGGTCCAGGCACATATAGGTTTGGGTCTGAAGATCCAGGCACGTATAGGTTTGGGTCTACAGGAATAGGCACGTATAGGTTTGGGTCATGAGGTCCAGACACGTATAGGTTTGGGCCAAAGGGTCCAGGCACGTATAGGTTTGGTTCTAAGAGTCTAGGCACGTATAGGTTTGGGCCAAAGGGTCCAGGCACATACAGGTTTGGGCCAAAGGGTCCAGGCACGTATAGGTTTGGGTCTAGAGGTCCAGGCACGTATAGGTTTGGGTCTGAAGGTCCAGGCACATATAGGTTTGGGCCAAAGGGTCCAGGCACGTATAGGTTTGGTTCTGAAGGTCCAGGCACGTATAGGTTTGGGTCTAGAGGTCCAGGCATGTATAGGTTTGGGTCTGAGGGTCTAGGCACGTATAGGTTTGGGTCTGAAGGTCCAGGCACATATAGGTTTGGGCCTGAAGGTCCAGGCACGTATAGGTTTGGGTCTAGAGGTCCAGGCACATATAGGTTTGGGTCTGAAGGTCCAGGAACGTATAGGTTTGGGTCTAGAGGTCCAGGCACGTCTAGGTTTGGGTCTGAGGGTATAGGCACGTATAGGTTTGGGTCTGAAGGTCCAGGCACGTATAGGTTTGGGTCTGAAGATCCAGGCACGTATAGGTTTGGGTCTAGAGGTCCAGGCATGTATAGGTTTGGGTCTAGAGGTCCAGGCATGTATAGGTTTGTGTCTGAGGGTATAGGCACGTATAGGTTTGGGTCTACAGGAATAGGCACGTATAGGTTTGGGTCAGAAGGTCCAGGCACGTATAGGTTTGGGTCTGAAGGTCCAGGCACGTTTAGGTTTGGGTCTAGAGGTTTAGGCACGTATAGGTTTTGGTCTAGAGGTCCAGGCACGTATAGGTCTGGGCCAAAGGGTCTAGGCACGTATAGGTTTGAGCCTGAGGGTATAGGCACGTTTAGGTTTGGGCCAGAGGGTCTAGGCACGTATAGGTCTGGGTTTGAAGGTCTAGGCAAGTATAGGTTTGGGCCAAAGGGTCCAGGCACATACAGGTTTGGGCCAAAGGGTCCAGGCACGTATAGGTTTGGGTCTAGAGGTCCAGGCACGTATAGGGTTGGGTCTGAAGGTCCAGGCACGTATAGGTTTGGGCCAAAGGGTCCAGGTGCGTATAGGTTTGGGTCTACAGGAATAGACACGTATAGGTTTGGGTCTGAAGGTCCAGGCACGTCAAGGTTTGGGTCTGAAGGTCCAGGCACGTATAGGTTTGGGTCTAGAGGTCCAGGCACGTATAGGTTTGGGTCTAGAGGTCTAGGCACGTATAGGTGTGGGTCTGAAGGTCCAGGCACGTATAGGTTTCGGTCTAGAGGTCTAGGCACGTATAGGTTTGGGTCTAGAGGTCCAGGCACGTATAGGTTTGGGTCTGAGGTTCCAGGCATGTATAGGTTTGGGTCTGAAGGTCCAGGCACGTATAGGTTTGGACCAAAGGGTATAGGCACGTATAGGTTTGGGCCAAAGGGTCCAGGCACGTATAGTTTTGGGTCCTGGCACGTATAGGTTTGGGTCTGGAGGTCTAGGCACGTATAGGTTTAAAACCCACACAAACAATACCCGTTTAATGTGAAACCTAGGGCCCGTGTAGGTTTGTGTATAGGTTTGAAACCTATACACAAACCTATACCCCTTTATGTTAGAACTAGTACCCTTTGACGGGCTCTCCCCGTCGGCCACGATGTCATAATCAGGGTATAGTGCAAAAACATGATTTTCTAATACATACCGTGGTAATGGTATTTGTAAATCACACGTCAAACGAGCGAAGTAGCGAAGTACACTAGAGGCGGGAAGAAGAGTGGAAGGGATGTCGAGGCAGGCAATCCAGAACACCAAGCCCAACAACCACAAGAGAGGAGGGCCGGGAAAAAGCTGGAGACCAATCAAGGGCACGCGCTATGAGCACCTTAATATGCAGCGATAATGCCCCTAACAGAAAAATTGCAAGTCAAAACAGCACCACCTTCTTGCAAATAAGGACAAGAGTGCCTAGGAGAACAACCAAACACACCCCAAGAAGCCAGAGAGAGAGAGAGAGGGTTCGTTACATAAACTCAGCAAATCACTGCCGAGACTGAACAGCAGCACAGCCTGCCAACCATCCAATTTTATAACACGGAAGCACGAGGGTTTTAAGGCACCCCCACAAACCTGAAAACGAACTAGGTCAAGTCCAACAAAAGGAAACAAACCAGCGGCGAAAAGGAGAGCGGAAAGGGGAGTGTGAAGGGGAGGGATGCGGAGGCAGGCAATCCCGAGCACCAAGCCCAAAAAACACAAGACAAGAGGGCTAAGCCAAAAGAACTAAAGACTAATCAAGGGCACGCGCTATGAGCACCTTAAGCCAGAGTGAGAAAGGGTTCGTTACATAAACTCAGCAAATCACTGCCGAGACTGGACGGCAGCACAGCCTGCCGACCATCCAATATTATAACACGGTAGCACGAGGGTTTTGAAGGCACCCCCACGAACCTGAAAACAAACTAGGTCAAGTCCCCAAAAAGGAAACAAGCTAGAGGCGGAAAGGGGAGCGTGAAGGGGAGGGATGCTGAGGCAGGCAAACCAGAGCACCAAGCCCAACAAACACAAGAGAAGAGGGCTGAGCCCAAAGAGCTAAAGACCAATCAAGGGCACGCGCTATGAGCACCTGATTATGCAGCGATAATGCCCTTAACAGAAAAAAGCGCTAAATCAACCCAGCACCGCCTTCTTGCAAATAAGGAAAAGAAAGCCGAGGGTCTACCTTTCTCCCTCCCACTAGAGTTCTAATACGTTATGAGAGGCCCGTCGGCATAGCAGTACACCCGAAAGACCGGGTCTAGGCGGTATAGTGTAGTGGTTATCACTCTGGTTTCTGACACCAGCAACCGGAGTTCGAATCTCCGTACTGCCTAAGTTTTTGAAAATATTGACTAGTTTTCTCCTGAGTTTCCTCCGAGCTTTCTGTACTTAATTTTTAATCGTCCAGTCTGGTTCAGAAGAAGAATAAAACATCAAAAATGAAAACATGAAGGGGAAAATGAGTTGTGCACATTTGTCTTGGTATTGTTTTTACTGCTGAAGACGGCGAGCAGCCAATCTGGGGAGGGATCTGAGGAGGGAGAGGCTTGTGAAGGAGGGATGGAGCACCGCTCAGGAATCGGTGGAGGAAGAGAGGGAGCAGCCAGCCCAGCCGCTATTATCCCCCATCCGCCTCGGGGACGTCTTACCAGCACTGCAGCAGCAGGAACTGTGACTCCGAATGCACAACGTGGAATGAAATTGAATTATAAATTAGGAGGCAGCCAGTTAGCAAGTCATTCAGCGATTCAAACAGTCGCTAGAGTGCTCGACTAGTCGACCAAGAACTCAGAAGCAATCTCGAGTTTTCAACGCAAGTCAAACTCACTTTTCTTCCACAGGACTGCTGCAGCGAGTGTTATTGTCCGTTGCGTCGGACACTGAGTTGGCATAGTGCACGCGTGGTCCTGGGGCTCCAGGACCCGGGTTGCTTGCCGCCAGGCCATAGGCTAGCTATGGCCTGCACGTGTCTTCAGAATCTTCCTGAAGACTTCCTTTTCTATATAGCCGCACGAGTTGCGATGATAAGCTATCTGCTCCTTCAGTCTTCACTGTGTAACGACTCTATCGATTGAAAGCGAGCGTGGCCTTCTTTGTTGGGGTATCCATCGCTCTGGGAGCCGAGAGCAGTGGCGACAGCAGGGCGGAGGGCAGGAGGTATGGACCGACAGCAGGGTCGACACTCATGTACTCAACAGCAGAAGCAGGGGCGATCTCAAACATTTAGCAGATGAAAAACATGAATTTCTCTCTTGACTTACATAATTAGAGAGGCATGGGCGTTGTTTTCCTATTCCAGTTCAAATCCACGGTCCAGGACTCCTGGGCTGTCATTGTCTTAGAGTGACCAGGGTAGTTACTGGGGTGTCAAATGATCACTGTAGCACGAACTCAGGGCCCCCGTCGGTAAAACGATTGTCTGGGGTTCATTTCATCAGTGTTTTGTCTTGTTAAGCCCCTCCTATCACGGTTGGGCAAGTCCCTTTAGTCTATTTGGCTTACCCCTGGACTGTAACATACATACATGTCTGAGAGCCTCACAATTTGAATCTCTCATGGTTCCACCTCTTCAGTCACTCGCAGACTCACCGAGTCTCACTCTATCTGATCTGAGGCAAGCAAGTTAGCAACTGTCAAACATACCCAGCGCGCAGAAAGCGCAGAGGTAGTCAAAAGAGTAGGGATCGGCAAATCAAATGATCCTGACCAAAGGCTAGTATGATACAGGGTACTTCAAATGGCCCAATTGGCCAGCGCTTTAGCGCACTTGAAAACAAAAAAACTGCGCTTTGTAGTGCAAAAAGCGCAAAAATTGCTTGCAGCGCCCACAAGGGGTTGCAAAAAACTGCGCTTAAAGCACAGAGGGGGTCAAAAAGTCAGCGCCCAAAAGCGCGCGCTTTGAATTACCCTGGTATGATATCAATATATCATACAAATTGCGTCATATAATATTGAAAGTAAATGGTTACTTTAGCCTAGTCAGACTGCCGGCATCATATGATATCATATTGCCGTTCCCTGTAAAAGAGGAAAGCGCAGCGGTAGTAAAAAAACGAAAATAGGGGTTTTACAAAATTGCCTTGTTCGCGCAGTCGGGCTCTAAGAGCGTTGGGCGCTAGCGCCGAAGAACCGCATCGTGTAACACCCTGGAGACCTGATAGTACATCACTGCTTCTTTTCTTTGCGTCACTGTGCGTATGTTTCTTTCCCAACGTTTCGGCCTGATTCCTTGACACTTGATGTTTTGCATTGCGACCCCGTAAACCACCAGAATTGCAACATTGATGTTGATGGGGATGATTTGCCTTTTTCCACACGTGCCCAATGGTCACGAGACCAACACCAATGAACAGCCTTTACAATTCTTAGTACACACAATTCAAATATCTGGATGCACTACAACCCAGTGTTGATGAGGTGCCGGTGCTTATTTTTACTGGCAAAGACGGAGAGCAGCCAAATTGCTGGCTGGAGCCATGTAACCAAGTTAAAATTGACAAGGGAATGAACAACTTCTAGGGCTACACAACTTTCCCATGATAACGACATTTCCCCTGGTATTTTTTTGATGCCGAAGACGGCGAGCAGCCAAATTGCTAGCTGAAGCTTTGTAACCTACTTCAAGTGCAAGTTCATGATGGGGGCATAATGGCGGCTGGGGGCGAAGGCCAAGTTTTTCTTTTCTGCGACACGCTGCAAATTGAGCGACTCGGTGCCAACCCAGTGCGACGCTCTCCCCCCCGAACCCCCCAGGGCTCTGTGCAGAGGGTTCGGGAGGGCATTTCTGATTAGCTTAGCCAGACCCATGCGCTGCTATGCATGACGGAATGGCGATGCGGCGCCGTAAAAAAACTGTGCACAGGTACAGCTCAGCGTGCTGCACAACGTGCAATGCACAGTGGACAGCTTCACAAGCATAATCAAATGTTTCAACTTCTACTTTTTGATGAATACGCCATTCTCAGATCAGATCAGACAGATCAGTCAGGAGGAAGGATAGAATCGCAGCTTAACCTGGAGGCGCAGGCCATATTTGTCCTTTTCAGCTCTGAGCAGCAGCTTATAGGCAGCTTCCTGGGCTCTCTCTTTATCCATACCTAAAGCAACCTAGGCATCTGGATGCTGATATCGTCAGCTTTCCAGTGCTCCCGGGTTTGGCCCAGTGGTAGTCTCAGGGAGCTGCCTAGAATCTGGTACTGGTAGCTGAAAGGAAAAACAGTGGAGCTGGCAAAAGAGTGAGGCAGAGAGCAGTATGTCGGTGACCTTACCTACTACTTGCAGCAAGCGGACTTGCAACAAGCAGATGTGCTGTCAACCTGGTTGGTTGGGGTTCAGTTCATCAACGCCTTTTCTTTTTAGCCCTTCCTAAGTTTTCAGTTAGTAAGTCCCCTAAGCCTATGTGGCCTACCCCTGGACTGTAACATACATTTAGATGATCAAACAACAGGAAGACAGGACAAGGGAACATAAACAGACAGGATGCAAATGCATAGGCCTATGCAAAGATGCAATCCAAGAGGTGCTCCAGTGAGGCTAGACTAGCAATGGTCATACCCACTGCAGGGTAACGGCTCATTAGGTAGAACCATCTAGCCTCACAATGCCCTGCAGGTCCTTCAGGGTGGAAGTTAGGGTGCCCCAGGTATTGGGGGCATCCACTTCCATGGGAAAAGTAAAGGAGCTCCAAGTACTGGGGGCTTGACTGTAACATCACATACGGTACATACATACATACAAGCAGACGGTATATATGTTTGCAGCCAGCTTGCATCCCGAATGCCGCTTGGCATCCGGCATGCTGCAAGCAGGCAAGTCATTGTTGCTAGCCCGCAGCATCACAGGCTAAATCACTGATGTGAATGTGTGATGTGTGTGTGGGGGGGAGGTGTGCATGTGTGTGTGGTGTGATGGTGGAATCAGTGACTAGGCGATAACAACTGAGGCAGCGCCCTTCTAGGCATGTTCATATGCCGCCTTGATTCTGTTTTTGAACACAGTCCCCCATTTGAGGCAGACGGCAGGTCCACGAAGCTGCAGGCCAGGAGGTGTGCGTGTGTGTTTGTGATGGTGTGATGGTGGAGTCAGTGACTAGGCGACAACAACTGAGGTAGCGCCCTTCTTGACATGTTCATATGC
Source organism: Chlamydomonas sp. ICE-L (assembly GCA_013435795.1). Classification (NCBI taxonomy): domain Eukaryota; kingdom Viridiplantae; phylum Chlorophyta; class Chlorophyceae; order Chlamydomonadales; family Chlamydomonadaceae; genus Chlamydomonas; species Chlamydomonas sp. ICE-L. Next base: position 65,112 of record JACBWV010000897.1, read on the forward strand.
CGCCTTGATTCTGCATTTGAACACAGTTCCCCACTTCAGGCATAGGGCAGGCCCACGAAGCTGCAAGCCAGGAGGCCTTCCTCCCACTACAGACGAAGTGATTGAGGAATAGGCTGCACATATACGTGGTTGCTGAAAATAATCCGCCTTCTTGCCCGTGCCTTGCCTTCCTCCCATCACAGTCGAAGTGATGGAGGAAGAGGCTGCACAGATAGCTGGTTTCTGGCAACTATCTGCCTTCTTGCCCGTGCCTCCACGCCACTGCACAGCCCCCATTACCCCAGTTCGAAGGCTGCTGAACAAGGAGTTGGTCGAGACAAGTTGGGACTGAGGACTAGCCAGGGTCAAGGCCCTTGAGGTGGTTGGGATCGTCTGGGAAAGTTTGGCACCATAGAAGCCGGATCCAGGGGCGGTCAGGGTCAGACGGGGGCGTTGAGCAAAGCTTTCCGGGCTATCCACCGCCTGCAGACGCTCAGTGCGTGGCATAAACCTGGCGAAAACACCAGCGATGCGATTGCCTGCTACAGTGCCCAAGGTCTGGGCATGCCGTGCAAACGTGGTAAGCCTGCCTCTCAAACCTTGAAAACCACTGTTGGCGTTATCAATGGGCACAGGCTGGGTGGATGCAGCACCTGCTACAGTGCCGAAGTTCTGGGCCTGCCGTGCAAACATGACAAGCCTGCCTCTCAAACCTTGAAAACCACTGTTTAAGTTACTCATGGACAGTGGCTGTTGTGCGGATGTAGCAACCACTGAGCCAAATCCAGTTGTGGTGGGGTCTGCACCCCTGATCTGCCTCTGGTCAGGACTCCTGATCTGACTCTGGTCTGCACCCCTGATATGTGCACGTAGGCCCTCAGCCCAGTGGAGTCCCATGACACTAGCGAGCCAGGCCTGATGCCCCACCCCTGGACCAACAATGGAATTCTTGCGCGGACTAGTTGCCGAGGCGGCGATTGCAGGGACAAGTTTTGCAAGAGAAGGGAGGAGCACAACGGTCCTGGCTGTGACCAAGGCGTTGAGATTTCCAAGGTGAGTGAAGCTGGTCACAACCCTGTTAAGTGGTTGGACAGGTGGGTGAAGTGGTTGGACAGGTGTGTTAAGTGGTTGGACAGGTGTGTTAAGTGGTTGGACAGGTGTGTTGAGTGGTTGGCAGTTGGTTAGTGTTGGCGGGTGTGTTAAGTGGTGGACAGGTGTGTTAAGTGGTTGGACAGGGTGTGTTAAATGGTTGGACAGGTGGGGGTAAGTGGTTGGACAGGTGGTTAAGTGGTTGGACAGGTGTGTTAAGTGGTTGGACAGGTTGTTAAGTGTTGGGACCGTTGGTTAAAGAACCCCCCCCCCATGGTTGGACGGTGTGTTAAGTGGTTGGGACAGGTGTGTTAAGTGTGGACAGGTGGGTTAAGTGTTGACAGGTGGGTTAAGTGGTTGGACAGGTGGGTTGAGTGGTTGGACAGGTGGGTTAAGTGGTTGGACAGGTGTGTTAAGTGGTTGGACAGGTGTGTTAAGTGGTTGGACAGGTGTGTTAAGTGGTTGGACAGGTGGGTTAAGAGGTTTGACAGGTGTGTAAGGGTTGACAGTGTGTTTAAGTGGTTGGGACAGGTGTGTTAGTGGTTGGACAGGGTGTGTTAAAGTGGTTGGACAGGTGGGTTAAGTTAAGAGGGTTGACAGGTGTGTTAAGGGGTTGGACAGGTGGGTTAAGGGGTTGACGACAGGTGTGGTAATGGTTGGAGGTGTGTTAAAGTGGTTGACAGGTGGGTTAAAGGTGTGACAGGTGGGTTAAGTGGTTGGACAGGTGGGTTAAGTGGTTGGACAGGTGTGTTAAGTGGTTGGACAGGTGGGTTAAGTGGTTGGACAGGTGGGTTAAGTGGTTGGACAGGTGTGTTAAGTGGTTGGACAGGTGTGTTAAGTGGTTGGACAGGTGTGTTAAGTGGTTGGACAGGTGGGTTAAGTGGTTGGACAGGTGGGTTAAGTGGTTGGACAGGTGTGTTAAGTGGTTGGACAGGTGTGTTAAGTGGTTGGACAGGTGGGTTAAGTGGTTGGACAGGTGGGTTAAGTGGTTGGACAGGTGGGTTAAGGGTTGAGAAAGGTGGGTTAAGTGGTTGGTTGCAGGTGTGTAAGTGGTTGGACAGGTGGTTAAGTGGTTGGACAGGTGTGTTAAGTGGGTGGACAGTGGGTTAAGTGGTTGGACCAGGTGGTTAAGTGTTGGACAGGTGTTAAGTGGTTGGACAAGGTGTGTTAAGTGGTGGACAAAAAAAAAAAAAAAAACCCTCAAAAAACCAAAAAAAAAAAAAAAAAAAAAAAAAAAAAAAAAAAAACGGGGTTAAGTGGTTGGAACAGGTGGGTTACGTGGTGGGAAGGGGGTAAGTGGTTGGACAGGAGTGTTAAGGGTTGGAAGGGTGTTAAGTGGTTGGACAGGTGGGTTAAGTGGTTGGAAAGGGGTTAAGTGGTTGGACAGTGTGTTAAGTGGTGGACAGGTGTGTTAAGTGGTTGGACAGGGTGTTAAGTGTTGCGACAGGTGTGTTAAAGTGGTTTGGACAGGTGGGTTAAGTGGTTGGACAGGTGTGTATTAAGTGGTTGCGACAGGTTGTTAGTGGTTGGAAGGTGGGTTAAGGGTTGACAGGGGGTGAAGTGGTGGACAGTGGTTAATTGGGTGACAGGTGTGTAAGTGGTGGACAGGTGTGTAAGTGGTGGACAGGGTGTTAAGTGGTTGGACAGGTGTGTTAAGTGGTTGGACAGGTGGGTTAAGTGGTTGGACAGGTGGGTTAAGTGGTTGGACAGGTGGGTTAAGTGGTTGGACAGGTGGGTTAAGTGGTTGGACAGGTGGGTTAAGTGGTTGGACAGGTGGGTTAAGTGGTTGGACAGGTGGGTTAAGTGGTTGGACAGGTAGGACAAAACTGATGGATGTCAAGTATGTCCTGGCTTTGACCAAGGTGTTGAGATGTCCAAGGGGAGTAAAGCTGGTGACGAACATGACACAGAAAGGAAGGCAGGGACAGGAAAGTTGAGGACAGTCACTGACCTGGGTGGACGAAATACTATACTGTCTAAATACTTGACTGCCGAGGTGCAGGAGATGTCAACCCTGCACAACAAA
>JACBWV010000771.1:0-28201 GCA_013435795.1 Chlamydomonas sp. ICE-L
GGAGGGGGGGGGGGGGGGGGGGGGGGGATTCCTTTAGTTCAGATACGCCTGGCAGGTAGGTTTTGTGGGGCTAGTACTAGTGTGCGTGTATGTATGAGGGGGAAGAGGGCAGGGGGGTGACTTTCTTTGACTGGCCCTTGCTTGGCACACATTGATCTTGTCTTCTTACTCATGCATAATCCCATTGACTTGCAGATCCGGAACAACGCCAAACGCTGGATTGCTGGAAGTGGGCCAAGTCAGTTGCACATGAGCACAGAAAGGCAAGTAGTGCTCCCACACATTGATTCGTTATTAGTTGTGTTTCTGTATGAGTGCTTGTGCATGTATGCCCATGTATATGTACACACGTACACACGAAGCCCTCCCTGGCCTGCTGCGCTCAAGGATGAAAAAGGTGCGTCGGCCGGATTCCCTTGGCAGGGCTCCTGTAATTGGTGACATTATGTGCGTGTCCTTCCTAGCAGTGTGCTGGTGGCATGTTTGGCGTCTGTATGTATGATTACTTGTCATGTCCTTAACCTGCATGTGTGTACGTGTGGCCTGCCGGTTATCCCTGGGGCGCCTCAGGTCTGTAGGATCATTGGCAGGTCTGGGGGGTCACATTGCATACATGTAAGCACTTGAAGGATATGACGTACATAGTCATACTTACATATAGCCATGATCATGTTGCTTGCCCACTAGCTAGTGGGTATCCGTGCTTACTTGCTTGTGTGTGTACGTGCTTGTGTGATTTGTTATTAGTTGTGTTTCTGTATGAGTGCTTGTGCATGTATGCCCATGTATATGTACACACGTAACCTGCATGTGTGTACGTGTGGCCTGCCGGTTATCCCTGGGGCGCCTCAGGTCTTTAGGATCATTGGCGGGTCTGGGGGGTCACATTGCATACATGTACGCACGTGAGGGATATGACGTACATAGTCATACTTACATATAGCCATGATCATGTTGCTTGCCCACTAGCTAGTGGGTATCTGTGCTTACTTGCTTGTGTGTGTACGTGCTTGTGTGATTTGTTATTAGTTGTGTTTCTGTATGAGTGCTTGTGCATGTATGCCCATGTATATGTACACACGTAACCTGCATGTGTGTACGTGTGGCCTGCCGGTTATCCCTGGGGCGCCTCAGGTCTTTAGGATCATTGGCGGGTCTGGGGGGTCACATTGCATACATGTACGCACGTGAGGGATATGACGTACATAGCCATACTTACATATAGCCATGATCATGTTGCTTTCCCACTAGCTAGTGGGTATCCGTGCTTACTTGCTTGTGTGTGTACGTGCTTGTGTGATTTGTTATTAGTTGTGTTTCTGTATGAGTGCTTGTGCATGTATGCCCATGTATATGTACACACGTAACCTGCATGTGTGTACGTGTGGCCTGCCGGTTATCCCTGGGGCGCCTCAGGTCTTTAGGATCATTGGCGGGTCTGGGGGGTCACATTGCATACATGTACAAGCACTCATACAGGGATAATGGCAAGGGGCAGGACGACAGTGATGAGCAGAGCAGGGCAGGCGTTCGAGAGCAAAGATGGGCAGGGATAATGGCAAGGGGCAGGACGACAGTGATGAGCAGAGCAGAGCAGGCGTTCGAGAGCAAAGAGGGGCAGGGATAATGGCAAAGGACAGGACGACAATGATGAGCAGGGCAGGGCAGGCGTTAGAGAGTAAAGAGGGGCAGAGATAATGGTAAGGGGCAGGACGACAGTGATGAGCAGAGAAAAGCAGGCATTAGAGAGCAAAGAGGGGCGGGGATAATGGCAAGGGGCAAGACGACAGTGATGATGAGCAGAGAAAAGCAGGCGTTGGAGAGCAAAGAGGGGCAGGGATAATGGCAAGGGGCAGGACGACAGTGATGAACAAGGCAGGGCAGGCGTTAGAGAGCAAAGAGGGGCAGGGATATTGGCGAGGGGCTAGATGACAGTGATGAGCAGAGCAGGGAAGGCGTTAGAGAGCAAAGAGGGGCAGGGATAATGGCGAGGGGCAGGACGACAGTGTTGAGCAGAGCAGGGCAGGCGTTAGAGAGCGAAGTGGGGCAGGGATAATGGCAAGGGGCATGACGACGGTGATGAACCAGGCAGGGCAGGCGTTAGAGAGCAAAGAGGGGTAGGGATAATGGAAAGGGGCAAGAAGACAGTGATGAGCAGAGCAGGCCAGGCGTTAGAGAGCAATCAAGGAGGGGCAGGGATAATGGCAAAGGGCTAGATGACAGTGATGAGCAGAGCAGGGCGGGTGTTAGAGAGCAAGGAAGGGCAGAGAGCACGGATAGGGGTAGGATGGTGATTAGCTGGGCATGGCCTGCGTTACAGAGCAATGAAGGGCAGGGAGGATGGCAAGGGGCAGGACAGTGACGTGCAGAGCAGGGTATGCGTTAGAGATCAATGAAGGGCAGTACATAGACAGAGGCATAGTACAGATGCAGTTACAGAGATGATGGCAGAGACAGTGACACAAACATAGACAGATGCACGTGGGCACCACCTAGGCATGAATCAATACATAATTCGCTATGCCACACAATTGTTGCGAAACCGCACCTACAAGCAAGCTTCACTTATCACTTACGTTGTTGTCCAAAAGCCTTATGTGACAGTGGAACATCAGAACTGGGAGGGAAGACAGAGCAATGGTCCCTGCAAATACAGAATGCAGGCATAGTTAAATTAAGTAGCACCCTTTACTTCTTATTTGATGATAGTTTAAAGCCCCCTTGTCTTGTGTCAACAATGGCTAAGCGCTCAAGCAGACTGACAAGCAAGTATTCATGCGTGCAACAGATAGGCATGCAAGCAACCAAGCCACTTTCCCATGGGCTGAACACTCTATGCCTAGCACCTCAAAGCTGCAGTCACCATCCAGATAGTCAGCCAATCAGTCACCAGGGAGGAAGACAGAAAGGCAGGCATACAGACATGAATGCACAAAAGGAGGCATGCAAGCAGGTGGACACTATTTAGGCATGTGATCAAGTCAGAATTCCCTAGGCCAAATTGTTGTGAAACCCAACCTACAAGCAACCTTCAGACCGCTACCAGACAGAGCATGGGTCCCTGCAAAAATGAAGGACGGGCATAGTTACATTTATTGACACCCTTTGTGTTGTTTTTGCGCATTGGTAGGGAGATCCCCCTGGAAGTCCAACCTGCCCTAAGCTTAGGTACCTGAACCACAGGTCCTACCCCAGCCTTGCATTGTCCACACTTGCCTGAGTTTACCATGCAGAATGGATCTGGAAGACCGAGGCATAAAGACAAGGTTGGACTGTCACCCTACACCCAGCAAAGCAAGGAGAACCAGTATCCACCACAACACAAGAGGCAACATGCCAAGACTGCCACAACCACTAGCCTAGTGGTGAACCCAATGAAGATGCATGCCATAGACATGGGTCTAGTGCGTCAGCCAAATAGACACAGTGCTGCCACCATCTATCATGCAGGGTCTCAAGGGATAATTGCCACGCATGATCTCCTGATACAATGCTCAAGGGCAGTGCATGATCCAACTAGAGTGTAAGGCCCCGTGTCCTTTAAAGCTCTACTCAGGCCCAGGAGAGAACAGGTGGAAGTATGACTCACATAAGAGTTGGGAGCAAGTTGTCCCAGCATCCTACTTTGCACAGTGCCAACTAATCATGCTGCCATCCCAAGCTGAAGTCATGCTCCTGGTACAGCAAACTCCACACACCACCATATTTGACCGTGTACAGAGCAACGTCGAGTGGGCTGCCGAGATGCTGCAATTTATGCAGCTTATTCATGCGGTGGCAGTACAGCAGCGCCGACCGGGCTTCCTGGTTAAGGAGTTGACGACGCAAGGGCCGCTGGCTGCAAGATACCATGCCTCCAGCACTGACAACCTACACAGGTCTAGCATAGACGGATCGGTTGCGAGAATTAGCGGCACCGATGTAAGGGAATTTGTGTAGGAGATAGGACCAGAGCATTTGTCAAATTTCAAAAACAATCTGACGCACTACTTTGCGCTTGTCCACGCGGAAGGCGGAAGAGGGCGTTGCGCAGTAATACTGAAAAGAAAGTTGGAAAGAAAGGAGGGAATAAAGCAGGGCGCCAGAAATATCAAGTAGCAACAAACACATGCTTTGGGCGAGGGAGGGAAGAATATGAGGTAGTAGTACGAGAGGTAGAAGGTTGGCGTGGCTAACTAACCTTAGCCATATTGCAAAGGCTCTAATCGTACGGCCATTTCGCCATGCCGCGTACAATCCGCCTTGGCTAAATGCACGTGAAAGGCTGGTGAAAGGTCACCCTGCGAAGACATCTATCAAAATTAGTAAGAGCACTGACACGTAATCGCAAGTCACACTAATATTTCTGTGTGACTTAGGCTTTCATCACAGTGATAAAATCGTCATGGTTTCGCCCTACAACAGCGCCATTTTCGACGCATGCAGCGAAAGCACATCGGTGACTTGAGGTGTCCATTTTCCCGAATGAAAGCATTTCACCAATGAGTAGTTCGCGCTAGTACTTCGTTGCCTAATTGTTCATTCTATCTCGGAATCGCTGGCAGAGCTTTGCAGGTTCGCAAGAATGACCCCTCGAAAATGTTGCTAACGGACCCTCGAGCGACAGAAAGTTGCATAGCTCTTCGCATATTAGAACTCAGTAGTTAACATGCGATCGAGGAGTTATTGGTCACGCTTCAGTCTACGAAAAGTTCTGGGTGTCTGTCGGGATCGCTGGTTTGAGGTGAGCCGAGACATTTCGTCCACCGTACGCCTACATTTCTCTGTAGTTCCGCTGCAAATCGTGTCTTTCGCCTACATTTAGCGAAATTGTCATTTCCCCAAGTGATATGAGCAAATGGATTGCAAACCGTGAAAGGCAGGTTGGTTCTATACCTACCAGGCGTAAGACCGTGCTCACCTGTTTGAGATCGAGTCAGGTCTCTCTCGCTAGCCTCGAGCGCCGTGCGCATTGCATCCATAGCGGACTTGGAGTCCGCCGCAGCCAGATTGTAAGAGACCTGGAAGTCGCTCACTTCCTGGCGACTCTTGCCCAGATCCCTGCCGAGGCAGTAGTGGCTGTTAACCAGCTCTTGGCGCTCAGTAGGATCGCACGCATTGGCCAATGCGGCCTCGGTAGCCGCGCTTGAGGCGGCGAGGCGGCGCCCCAGATCGGCGATGCTGGCGTCCTTAGCGGAGACAGCCGACGTAAACTGGTCGGTCAAGGCCGAGTTAGCGATGGCGGCCTGATCAAGCTGCGCGCGGAGGTGTCCGATCTGCTCCACAGCGATAAGGTGATCACCCATGTGTTCACGCCGCTTGCGCTCAGCGCTAGCGCGATAGGTAGCGCTGGCCACCTCGAGGCATGGTCCGGCCATCGGCGTCGTCGTCGTCGTCGGGGCAATGCCAGCGCTCAAAGGCGCGGCAGCGGTCGGCGCACCCGAGGATGCCGCCAGACCATTGAAGCCGGCAACCAGAGGCTGCAGCGTACCCACTGACACAGAGGGCCGCGCGTCGGCAGAGGCGGACTCGTCCTGCGTCGCACCGAGCTCAGTGTCGGGATTAGTGTCAGACGACGTAAGGTTGCTCACAGTCTACGGCGGTGAGGTAATCCAGTAAATTGAAGGCTTGATCATACAAAACAACTCGATCCCACATTTTCAAACTTGATCTTGGTTACATGGATCAACACCAGTGTTAGGTTTCTCACAGTCTACGGCGGTGAGGTAAACCAGCTAATTGAAAGCTTGCTCAAGCTCATAACTGCATCCCATATTTTCAAACTTGATCTTGGTTACACGGATCTGCACCACTGTAAGGTTGATCACAGTCTACTGCTATGAAGTTAATAGGTCGAAGTTCCATGCATGCACGAACAGCAACTCCCCGAGGCTACAGTTGCTACTGCCCAACCTGTAGGTACTAGTGCAAAACAGCAGATTTCATTGCCAAGCACAATGAGCTGATGCAATGAGCCGCGAGAGGCACGGTGATGCGAATTTTCGTTGGGGAAATCGTAGACATGCTCCAGTTCCCTAGATTGAGCCCAAAGGATGAGGGAAACGACAAACGAAATCACCGCGTCCTCAGTCCGCAACCCTGAGTTCCGTAAGCAAAAATGTGCCCGTCCGAGGTAGTCTGCCCCCTGCGTGACTTGAACACGGGTCGTTTGGGTGTGAGGGAATTAGAAAAAACAATGTCCAGGTGAGGACGGGACATATCCTTCACGTCTGGGCTGGACCGACACGCAATACCTTGTACACATCCGTAAACTCAACCAGAGACTTTATTGGTCTCATTTTTCTTGCATCAAATTCTTAAAAATAAAGCCAATCTACAAACATGCATTGCACTTCATTATTACAGAAAAAATCAATACTGCTTACATATCAACAGCCCTTCAACAACTCCCATTTTCGTCACTTTATAGTTAACAATGCTATAACATCAATCGGTTCAATAAAATTCAATTACATCCAATTAAATTAAAATTAAATTCGATACGAATTCATAAAAAATAAAGCAATTCAATGCAGTCAAATCACGTTGATTAAATTTAATTGAATGGAATAAAATCGAATTAAATAACACAACATAAAATAAATAAAATACAATTAAAATCATTTGAGTTCATGAATAATTTCATTTCATTCGGGATGCGCCTCCAGGCGCCCTTAATGAGTGGTTTAGTTGCGTCGCTGACGGGAGACATGGGTCGGTTGCGGGTCTGTAGCCAGCCAACATCTCAAGACGCTGGCTGTCCGGGCCCAGAACGCAGGCTATTTAATTGGTTGAGTCTCGAGACTCAAAGCTGGGGGTCCTCCTAAGTAAGCAGCCCTGGAGCACACAAAGCGGATCAGACAGTTAGACAAGATATCGAGTAACCATGCTAATTATAGACATAGCCCAACTATACACACATACAACGAGTGGGCTCTACAACGATTCGGCTCTACGACGAGTAAACTCAGATCCCCAAAAGCTCAAAACCATGTTACTTAACAACATAAACTCCCCCTTGTGACTCCATGGCGAGTTAACAGATAAACCCACTGGATTAGCCCTAAACCCAATTCAACACTAGATAAACCACCTGCCCTATGTTAAACTCCCCCCAAACGGATTACAACAAGCTCACGACAGGCTTATAAACTTAAGCGTGGTGGCTTAAACTGGACCTTTTTTGGTAGGGGACGACGCAATCCCTTCCGGATTGGTGTCTACCACTGAAATCGTAGGCTGCTCAGCAGCGACGTCGGTACCCAGGTTTGTTTTGTGGGAGGCCATTATGCACAGGCAACAGCACAAGTCAGTAGGCTGGACAGGGATGAGTGGTGGGCTAGAGAGGGGGTATTACTCGCAACTCTAAGATGCCAAAATATCACCTGCCACAGGGACTAGTAAAATTTGCGAGCGTAACGAGCTGATAATGCCTCAAGCGTAACTGTGAATGACGCGTTCGTCCAGAATACGATGAGGGAGATTAGCACTGTGAAGGCACGGACCGCAGGGCAAGCAAGGAAGTACACCGACGAATCGAATTGCGCGACAGAATGAGCAAGATAGCAGGTGGACACCACGAATAAATGATGCAGCAAGCAGGGAGAGCCGCAGGACAGGCTTGCGAAGTACCCTAATTAAAGCAAGTACGGCCGAGGTGGCAAAAGGAGCCGATGCTGCACTATTGATCAATCCGCGAGGCAATTGCTCGTGAATAAAGCGTTAGAAGCTATGACCAAAATTACAGGACGTGAATGCAAGAATCGAGAACGTAGGCCAGACAGGGGCAGGGCAGGCTAGGAAAATATGCCCATGCAAGACAGGTCGCAGGCGGCCTAGTGCGTGTCGAGCCTAACAGGACCGTTCACTGCGAGAACCGAACAGGCGCTACGTGTACTCGTAGCCACAGGGAAGAGCAGGAAAAAAAGAGCAGCAAATGCCAGAAAAGTTGACAGGATGTCATGGCGGGTGCGATTCATTCGAAGAAAAATGCGTATGCGTGCGTATGTGTATGCGTGAGGTCCTTAAGGAACGAAACCAGCTCCGCTACCAGTGTAACAGCTCAGGATGCTCCTTAGCAGCTTGGGGGTTAGGCTAGGGAACGCGATGCGTGATGTGTGTTTACGTGTATGTTGATATATATGTGTGAACTAGCAGAACAAGTAGAGGGTTACCTTAGTAGGGGATGTAGAGTGAGTGGGAGCGAACGTCTTCGTGGTAGGAGTAGAAGGGCTCGTTCCGAGTAGCTCGTGTCTATGTGCGCAACGTGTGCGTTGTGAGAGATGAGGCAGTACATAGGTATGGTACTGTATCATGTGCGTTCGTCACGTGGCTTACGGGTACGGGGTACCCGTATGCCTTGCTGGACGGCCAGAGTACCCGTGAAGGGTTCTGTACCGTTACAGTTACCCGCTCAGCTGGAGTTATCACACTTATAAAAAAGACTCTTCCTACACATCCAATTAAACATGAAGTCCCCACTGACATAGCTGGTCATCTCACTCATCAAACTATTAACAACACTACCCACATTTTAGGCGTCTACATGCCCTGCAATGACCCTGCCAAAAGAGCCCGAATTTATGAACACATTCGCTACATTATATCCCAAAATCCCCTTTCATCACTATATTGCAGGGGGAGACTGGAATGCAGCCTACTACCTTACTGATAGAAGCAACACAATCAAGCACCTGGAGGACCAGCCCCACTATCAACACCTTAATAAATATCCAATTCACATTCAACCATCACCACGTCCCCATACTTACTCAGACAATACTTCCTACAGTTGCAGGATAGATGACATCATTCTCATCAATCCCCCAACTGCAACCACGGTGACAGAAACCACACACCAAATGGGAGACACACTGGACCACTGGACCCTGGAACAGCACATTACCTCCTCTCTCTTTCCCCCTCCTAACCTTGACATACCACCTCACAATCCAACACCTCAACTGCAGCTTCCCTTAAAGCAACAAGACATGGCCAAAGCTAAAGAAGCCATCTCTAATCAATTTCTCCATCAATTTCAGCACAGCCACATTAACATAGATAAAGCCTGGACTATAGCACAAACTTTACTGGGAGAAGATAAAACATCTGCACACATTCAATCTATTAGACAAGAACTCAACTAAAGCCACCATACCAGAAGACCTTAACAGCATGACAGATCATCTCATGGTCACTCTTCACCAAGCTCTCTCCATAATGACTGACACCTGCCCTACCAAGCCTAGTACACCAGGCACCTTCCTGCCCAGACAAACTGCTAAAACCTACAGAAGACTTAACTACCATATTAAAAATATTAAAGCACTCCGAACAGCTTCCAACCACCTTAACCAACAACAATACATGGAACTTAGAAGCACACCTCACACGGCAGGCACATACTCACCCACCACTAAAATAAAAATACAACAGCACTTTCAAAATGCACTCCTCTCTGACTATTGTCTCTCCTTAACTGCCGATATTAAACAAAGTATTACAGAATTACGTCACATGCAGGTTGCACTCAAAGAGGATAGAGCAACCGCCTCCATTAAGAAATTCCGACGCCGCCTCAGCACACAGGCACGACAAACTCACAGGTATATTTTCTCTCCTGAAAATCACACACACACACCCACTGCTCTTCTGGACGCATCCACACACACACTCAGCACTAGCACCCAGGGTCTCCTAGAAGTTATGACTAAACATATGGGAAAACTCGTGTCACCTCCCACTCCATCCATCTCAGATGACTATACACGACACGCCACCCCCCCTCCATGGGAAACACACACAGACAAATACCACTTGGAAACTCCAGCCAACTCCATACAAAACACTGCCTCTCCCTACACCTTTCTCTCCTCCTCAACCACATATGCTGACTGTATTAGGAAACTCTCTACCAACAAAGCCACTGGCCCAGATGGCATACCTAATGAATTACTTATGTGCCTCCCACAGGAAGTGCACCTCATCATACACAAACTCATGCAGCTAGTATGGATCCTGGGAGAAACACCAGACTGCTGGAAAACCTCACACACAGTCATGCTCTACAAAAAATCAGATCCTTGCTTGCCTCAAAACTACAGGCCAATAGGCCTTAACAATGCTGTAGCCAAACTTTGGAACTCCCTTGTTACTAACAATATTACTACCTACTCTGAAACCAACCACATTCTTAGCGCCTGCCAAGAAGGTTTCAGAAAAGACAAAAGTACCTATAGACAACTCTTGAACCTACTCCACAACATTGAGGACGCTGCCCTCTTCCACCAGGACCTCTATGCTGCCTACTTTGACTTTAGCTCTGCTTTTAACATGATTGACCACCAAAAACTTCTCTGCATCATGCACAGCCTGGGGTACACCCACGACGCTATAGACACTATTAAAGGAATATGCAAAAACTCTACTACACATATTCTCCTTAACAATACACCTGGCTCCCCCATCCCCATCACTAGGGGCACCATACAGGGAGACACTCTCTCCCCCCTACTCTTCATTATCTTTCTAGAACCCCTACACAGATGGCTCCGTTCTGGGGGACGAGGATACCGAGCAGCATCCCGCCCTACCCTCCAAAACAGCAGATGAACACCACACCAGCAGCTTGGGGTATGCTGACGACACTGCTGTCCTAACCGGCAGCTCAGAGGACCTTCGCATCCAATGTGGTAAAGTTCAAACTTTTAGCATCTGGTCGGGCATCCCTCTTAACGCCACCAAATGTGTGGTCAGTGGCATACTCCACAAATCACACCCTTCTCAACCTACCCACAACAACACTCTCAAACAAAGGCTGGATAAAATTCCACTAGGAAACTCCTATGCTACCTACCAGCCGCCTGACCAAGCCTACAAATACTTGGGGGTTCACATTTCACTTACCTTAAGTTGGAAAACTCAACTCCACTCTACTAAGTATTGAAACCATTCACAATAAAGGGCTGAGTATCCTCACCAAAGCTAAAAACAGGGCAACCCCCACTCAATGCTTACGAATAATTTCACAATTTGTCAGAGCAGCTATTAAATACCCCATGCAATGATAGTAGCTCCCTTCTCACTAACCGACATTCACGTCATTGACAGAGCAGTATTAAAAACAGTCAAACTCTGCTGCTCCCTCCCCAGATCTTTTCCGACAAGAGCAGTCCACCTCCCTAAAACAGAAGCAGGACTAGGGGTGCCCTCTCTACTCACTGAATATACTCAGATTACTGCAACAGCCCTCACCCAGTCCATGAACGACCAAGGTCACCTGGGAATCCTCACTAGAGCTCTCCTTAATAAATCAACTTCCACCATGACCACTCTAGATCCTCTCTCTCTATCCCGCAAGCAACTTAAGTATGTGTCCCTAGCCCGCCAGCTGGAAATTATTAAAAAATCTGACATAACAATTTCTTGGAATGACACAGAACTTCTTGACAAACTTAACATACACTCTCTTCCTCTCCCTCCACAGGCAATCCCTGTATCACTCATGACTCCATTCCATGACCTGGACATATATTCATACCATGACCTGGTCACCCCCATGGGAACTCACCTTGTCAGCACTACAGATATCTCTCTTATCACCCTACACAAAGTTACTAAACACCACAAACGGTCCCTGAACCGCCTCACCGCTCACCTCTCCTCCCTCCAAACTGTCGCCTCCTCAATACACTCTGACCCACTTCCCCTCTCACACCGACAACTTGCGCCCGGTTACGCAATTGCGCAGAACACAAACGATAACGTTAAATCTCCTGCTCCTATTGAACCCTCCACCGCACCCACCCAGCGTTACCAACCTCACGCCACTGTTTCTGACGCAGACTACGAGGCGGATCCCACTGGGGACCTGGAAGGAAACCAATGGTGGGCGTGGCCCACGCAGACCGAAGGCAGTCACGCGCACCAAGCATGGGGCTGCCCCAGCAGTGATGCCACCTGGGCAGCACGCCACTACTTGTGCAAATCCTGGATCCGTCGCACCGCCACCTCTAAATTTTACCGTGCATATAGAATAACTTCCACCTCAAACCCTGACAGGATCCGCGAGGCCATGACATTCCCCGACAGCAGCGCACCTGCACCACCGGCGCGCCTGCTCCACCTTACCTGCGGATCCCAATACAAAGCTCTGCACATTACGAGCTGGCGGGGCAAGCGCTCCTACAACGACGACAAACTAGTCACCTCCACTGTTGTCCACGTTCAATGGGCCCCAACCACCATGCACAACGAACATATCAACTCTTACACACACATGGGATACAGCATCCACCACAGCACACCTGCTACCTCCACTACCCCCACCATACACTGGAAACCCCAATCTCACCATGCGTCTCACCTTATTGAACTTCTGGGACAACCAGCATACGACCAATTAATCCACACTTTTAAAACTACTCCCCCATTAACCACACACCTCAACCCTAGGAAGGACACCCACCTTACTAAACTTCAACAACAAGGCCAATGGGCCACCTCCCCAGGATTTAATGCTGACAACCACAACCTTGTTCACAAACTTCTGAAAAATGACACACACGACAGGCACCCAGACTGGGACATCCAACCACCATCAGCCTACATTATACAAACAGGCATCCTCACCACTATGGATGACCAATTCACACACACACACCAACGTTTCATATCTTTGTTACCCCACTGGTCACTGTCTTGGGCACATTACCAACGACAGACTCACCTCTCTCAAACAAAACTATGACCACTTCAAAAATCACCACCCTACCAAATGGAACCAACTGACCCAAGGAGGGACATATCACACTGACTTAGCTGCCCTCTTCACCAGATACAGAGCTGCTCCTGCCGCCACCAACACTCTTTCTCCCCTCCTCTACCAAGATGCAGCTGCCCTGGGCATCACTCACCATCGTACTTCTAACCCTCTTAGCTACGACCAAAGCCTCACCAGCTTCTCTTCTACCAGCCCTGCTGATCAGCTCTTTGGCTCTAATCAAGACCCCTTTCTTACCATCTGGACTGGGGGCTCCCTGGTGGACATCCCTAACTCCACTACACAAGCACACCAAGCTCTAAGGTGGGCCCTAGCCAGTGCTGACCATGCTGAAAATATTCTCAGCCCCACCTGCACCCTGATGCTCCTTCCTGACGACCTTGCTGCCCCCTACAAAACTCTCCTCCACCACTCATGGATTCACTATATTGACTCTAGACCAGAGTCTGAATTTTATACTACCTCTGAAATCTGGCTTGGCAGCAAATCTCACACTCCACCCTCCACCCCAAAACTGCACCTCATCCTTATATGCAACCCCCACAGCCAAGCTACCTACTTTCCTAAACTTCAAGATTTTATTAACCAATGGACCTACTACATGCAAAGCCTCTCCTCATCTTGGGAGCCCTCTACTATCACACCACCTCCCACTCTTACCTCCTCTGACATTGTAATTACCTACCCACGGAAACTCAAATCTCTTGTCAAAAAGCCCCGGCAACCTCTACTCCTCCAACACCCTCCTCCCTCTCTTCTTACCAATACTCACCCATGTCTCCACCTAGCTACCCCCTCCTCAGGCCTTCAGGTCTACACAGATGGTAGCCTAATAAAAGGTAAACCAGGGCACCCTAGAAAAACAGGTGCTGCAGTATATGTCCCGGCTGCAGGACAAAGCTACAGCATCAACCCTGGGGGAATAGGGGCCACCAAAACTAACAACAGGGCAGAACTGGTAGCCATCCACCAAGCCCTTCTCAATATTGACTATGACAAATCTCTTACACTCCATGCAGACAGCCTCTGCTCTCTTCAACTTATAAACAAAATGATTCATGACCCTATCACAACAACCCGTTCTATTCATACTGAACTACTGCAATCAATTCAAAAACACCTCATTCAACGCATCCTGCATGGCTCCCACACCACTCTTTGTAAAGTCCGCTCCCACACAGGTATCCTTGGAAATGACAGAGCAGACATTCTGGCACGCAAGGCAGCTGAGCACCCTGCCTCCACCACTTTTACTGACAACACTGGGGAAATCCCCCGTCACAATGTCTACTGTCCCACAGTTCAACCTCCTCGCACATCCATGGGAGATATTCCCCCACGCATCCTAGCACCTAACCTTACACAAGGTATCACCTCCAACCTGCCTACTAGCTGCCACCTTGGCCAACACCCTCTTTAAGGGATTTATGCAACCACCTGGGCTGATAACACTCCCCACCAACTTCCCCATGCAAGTAACAAATTTTGGACCTCAACCCTTATCCAACATAAAACTAAATTCCACATCCTTAAAGCCCGCTGGGGTAGACTGTGGAACCGTAAACATGCCTTCCGCTGGAAACTCCCTTATATTACCAGCACTCACCCACCCACGAATGAACTCCCTACGCCCCATCTGCCACACCTGTGAGGACGGAGCGGGCCACATCCTGGCGGGCTGCACACACCGGACTTTCAAGGGGCTCTATATCAAGAGACATGACGCCGCAGTGCGACTCATCCACAAGGCCATTTGCACCGGAGCCCTGGGATCCCGCAGAATGATCATGGACGCTGGCAAGGAAGAGGACCTCCCCAGGGGGGTCCTGGGCAAACGTCTCCCTGACTGGCTACGCCCCTCCACTATTACTGTAAAGGACTGGAAGAGAATGAGACCTGACCTCGCCGTCCTACCTGACATAGACTCTCCTACTTGTATGGCTGATAAAAAAACTCTGGGTTCTTGAGCTTGGATACTGCTCTGATACCAACCATGCTACTAAGTTTATCACTAAACACGCCCAGTATTGCATGTTGAATTAGTAAATAGCCTTAGATCGGCTGGATACCTCGTTCTCTACGAAGTTATCACCGTTGGAACAACTGGTACTATTCCAACCTTTTTTTGACTTCTATGACCACACTTGGACTTAAGAGACCGTGTGCCCTTAAACTGGCGGACAAAGTCCACTCTCACACCATCACTAGCTTTCAGAGTATTTTTCAATGCAGACGTTTCATGGAAGCACACCCCGGGTCGATACCCGGGGACTAGCACACAGACCGTGCCCCCCCCCCAGGTTTTGTCTTGCCAGCTGCATTGTGCTGGTGCTTCCCAACCGGGGTGAAAAAACCCCGTATTAAGCTGCGCTGGCATGATGTGGCCACGGTGCCTGCCGGTCAGGCATCGGTGGTGATTCTTTTTACTGAGGTGGCCCTACGGTGACTATAGCTAGCTCCGGCTTACGCTATGGTGTCCTTAACTTCACGTCCTGTGAATAACGGTATTACACGGATGTAATAATTTCAATTTCAATTGGCGAGATAACCAAATAGTTAGCGCCACGTATGCCCGAACCCTCAACAAACGCAAACCTAACCAGTTTCTGTTTAGGGGTAGGTCACACTGCTCTTGGTCCGGCCGATTTTGGTCGATTTTGCCTATCACCAAAATCTTAGTGGTCACACTACAACATTGACCAGAATCGATTTTGGTCAGGACCAAAAGCAAAAGCTAAATCGAGCAAAAGCAAAATCGGGGGGGGGGGGGGGGGGGGGGGGGGGGGGGGGGGGGGGGGGGGGGTATTTGCCTCGATTTTGCTTTTGGTCCGGATTTTTTTCTGGAACTTTATATTGTTTTCTGTTGTTATCTTTTCCGTATCTTCGTTGTTTCACTCATGCCTTTTCTTATCCAATTCTTAATTATTGTTGCTTCTAGTCTTCAAATTTTTCAGAGGGTGCGGCACAGTCGCAAGCTGATATTGTGTTGAGATATGGCCCCAATAGCTGCAAATGAGAAGGAACATGTTACATAAATTGTTTAAAAAAATACGAAATCATCCAACTCTCTCTCGCTATTGGGGATGTCTCTTCAGCCTATTGGGCAACTGCCTACTCAGCTTTTTCAACGCTTTTTCTTTCAGCACTTCTTGTCACGGTTGGGCAAGTCTGTCAGCCTATTTGGCTTACCCCTGGACTGTCACACACTGACCTAGACATGTCATAGGCTGACCCCTGGACTGGCACTGACTAACCTAGAAACCGGGGCCTGGGCAGCCTAGGTTTCTAGGTAAGTTTTTAGGTCAGAACGAGGATGGTGCCTGCTAGCTATCCCTCAAATCCGAGTGGGCCATGAAAAAGGTTTCCCAACTGTGCGTGTGTGTAGGTTACGGGCTCATCCCCGAGCACCCTCTCCATGTAGGAAGCTAGCAAGTGTCAGAGTCTTGAAGACGTGTACTGTACAGTAGCCTAAATCGACCCTTCAGTCTACCGAATGCTCACTCAACAACCCGCCTTGTTCTAATCAAAGCATCTTTTTCTCAATTCGTTTTAATCTAATTTGTGTATTGAAAACCTGCAGGCCAAGGACCACGAAGATAAGCTGGCAATGCTGGCTAACATAGCATTGGAGGAACAAGAGGGCTTGGACAAGGAGCAGATCTTGGATGCTATGGACAGGCAGCGTAGTACCGGTACGAAGGCTGGTGTGAAAGCTGGGTTCTGGTACTTCGAGGCTGGGGCAATAGTCCTGCATGGAATGCACAGGTCTATGAAAGGAACTGATGGGAAAATGAAAGGTCCTGTGTCAGAGGTACATAGAGCTGTGGCCAAGGAGCTGAACCCTCATTTGTGTCACACAGTGGGTATCAAAGATAGACCAGAGTATTTCACTGAGAGGGCGGTGAAAAACTACTTTACCAACAAGAAAGACTTAGTCCGAGCTCTGTGCGTTCAGGCCAGGGACAACCGAGAGGGTGTCACTGGCATGGCACTTGAGTTGAAGGACTTAGAGGCCATGTCCCTTGAAAAGAAAGGGTGGATGCATTTGGGGCTGTGGGTGGAACTCTTCAAGACCCATACGACGTTATGTCCCCTAGGAGTTGGTGTGTTTGATGGCTCGGAGCTACCCCACGGGACGTGCTCTGAGGGAGTGGGGGATGTTATTGACCGGTTCTCCCGGCTCAGCTAGAGTGTCTTGGGGCACCAGGCCTTCCGCCTGGAAGCTTCCATAGTAGTGCCTCCGCCCGTTAGGGCCGGCACCTACCGGCGGCAGTACCCTGAGGTACTGTGGCCCTTTCCCTTCTTATACCTAGCTTGCCGCCTGGCATGCTATCACGTTTGTAAGCTTAGCACCTTCGCCAATCCCTGTGTCAGTCCTCACGAGATAATAATCCGGAAGCTAAAGGTTATCGCCCACCACGCCGTCCCGTGTTCCACTGCAACAGACTTCCACGTCTGTTACCCTGTCTGTAGATCCCGAGCTCCCGCGCACCTGCAGTGCCTTCTACAGTTGCCGCCGCAACAACCGAAGGAAATGGATCTCAGTTGCAGAATCTTCTCTGATTGCTAGGCACCCCGCTGGACACCAGCCACCAACAGTCTACCCAAGACCCCGCTGGACCGCCAGTAAGTTGACCCCGCAACAAACCCCTCTCCGAGTCTACCCAAGACCCCGCTGGACCACCAGTACGTTGCTCACCGCAACACCAACCACCCCACTGCGTCAACCCAGCAATTCCGCTCTCCCTAATCCCGCCATCCCCTTACCTCTCCGGCCCCGCAAGCCAAATCTCCTGCCCAAAGCCCCCCTCGCACTCGGGGAAGTGACAATTTCGCTAAATGTAGGCGAAAGACACGATTTGCAGCGGAACTACAGAGAAATGTAGGCGTACAGTGGACGAAATGTCTCGGCTCACCGCAAACCAGCGATCCCGACAGACACCCAAAACTTATTGTAGACTGAAGCGTGACCAATAACTCCTCGATCGCACGTTAACAACTGAGTTGTAATACGCGAAAGGGTATGCAGCTTTCTGTCGCCCGAGGGTCTGTTAGCAACCTTTTCGAGGGGTCATTCTTGCAAACCTGCGAAGCTCTTCCAGCGATTCCGAGATAGGGTGAACAATTAGGCAACGAAGTACTAGCGCGAACTTCTTGTTGGCGAATAGCTTTCATTCGGGAAAAGGTCACCCGAAGTCACCGATGTGCTTTCGCTGCATGCGTCGAAAATGGAGCTGTTGTAGGGCGAAACCAGGGCGATTTTAATCACTGTGATGAAAGCCTAAGTCACACTGAAATATCATCGTGACTTGCGATGACCTGTCAGTGCTCTTACTAATTTTGATAGATGTTTTCGCAGGGTGTCCTTTCACCAGCCTTTCATGTACGTTAGCCAAGGCGGATTGGACGCGGCATGGCGAAATGGCCGTACGATTAGAGCCTTACAATGTGGCCAAGGTAAGCCACGCCAACCTTCATTCTACCTCTCGTACTCCTACATGATATTCTTCCCTCCCTCGCCCAACGCATGTGTTCGTTGCTACTTGATATTTTTGGCGTCCTGCTTTGTTACCTCCGTCCTTTCTTTTCAGATTACTGCGCAACGCCCTCTGCCGCCTTCCGCATGGACAAGCGCGGGGTAGTGCGTCAGATTGATTTTGAAATTTGACCAATGCTCTCGTCCTATCTCCTACACAAATTCCCTTACATCGGTTCCGCTAATTCTCGCAACCGATCCGTCTATGCTAGACCTGTGTAGGTTGTCAGTGCATCTGCTGGATGCATGGTATCTTGCAGCCAGCGGCCCTTTCGTCGTCAACTCCCCAACCAGGAAGCCCGGACGGCGCTGCTGCACTGCCACCGCATGAATAAGCTGCATAAATTGCAGCATCTCGGCAGCCCACCCGACGTTGCTCTGGACACGGTCAAATATGGTGGTATGTGGAGTGTACTGTCCCAGGAGTATGGCTTCAGCTTGGGGTGGCAGCATGATTAGTTGGCTCTGTGCAAAGTAGGATGCTGGGACAACTTGCTCCCAACTCTTATGTGAGTCATACTTCCACCTGTTCTCTCCTGGGCCTGAGTAGAGCTTGAAAGGACATGGGGCCTTACACTCTAGTGGGATCATGCACTGCCCTGGCTGCATGGTGCCCTTGAGCATTGTATCAGGAGATCATGCGTGGCAGTTATCCCTTGAGACCCTGCATGATAGATGGTGGCGGCACTGTGTATATTTGGCTGACGCACTAGACCCATGTCCATGGCATGCATCTTCACATTGGGTTCACTCGTAGTGGTTGTGGTAGTCTTGGAACGTTGCCTCTTGCGTTGTGGTGGAGACTGGTTCTCCTTGCTTTGCTGGGTGTTGGGTGACAGTCCAACCTTGTCTTTATGCTTGGGTCTTTCGGATCCATTCTGCATGGTAAACTCAGGCAAGTGTGGACAATGCAAGGCTGGGGTAGGACCTGAGGTTCAGGTACCTAATCTTGAGGCAGGTTGTACTTCCAAGGGGATCTCCCTACCAATACGCAAAAACAACACAAAGGGTGTCAATATATGTAACTATGCCCGCCCTTCTTTTTTGCAGGGACCCATGCTCTGTGTGGAAGCGGTCTGAAGGTTGCTTGTAGGTAGGGTTTCACAACAATGTGGCCTAGGGAATTCTGACTTGATCACATGCCTAAATAGTGTCCACCTGCTTGCATGCCTCCTTTCGTGCATGCCTGTCTGTATGCCTGCCTTTTTATCTTCCTCCCTAGTGACTGATTGGCTGACTATCTGGATGGTGACTTCTGCTTGGAGGTGCTAGGCATAGAGTGTTCAGCCCATGGAAAAGTGGCTTGGTTGCCTGCCTGCGTGCCTGTCTGTTGCACGCATGTTTACTTGCTTGTCTGTCTGCTTGAGCGCTTGGCCATTGTTGACACAGGAGAAGAGGGTTTAACCTATCATCAAAAATGAAGTAAAGGGTGCTACATAATTATACTATGCCTGCATTATGTATTTGCAGGGACCATTGCTCTGTCTTCCCTCCCAGTTCTGATGTTCCATTGTCACATGAGGCTGCTAGACAACAACGTAAGTGATAACTGAAGCTTGCTTGTAGGTGCGGTTTCGCAACAGTAGTGTGGCATAGGGAATTGTGTCTTGATTCATGCATAGGTAATGCCCACGTGCATCTGTCTATGTTTGTGTCATTGTCTCTGTCATCGTCTCTGTAACTGCATCTGTAATATGCTTCTGTCTATGTCCTGCCCTCCATTGATCTCAAGCGCATACCCTGCTCTGCACGTCACTGTCCTGCTCCTTGCCGTCCTCCTTGCCCTTCATTGCTCTGTAACGCAGGCCATGCTCTGCTAATCACCATCCTGCCCCTATTCGTGCTCCCTGCCCTTCATTGCTCTCTAACGCCTGCCCTGCTCTGCCCATTACTGTCGTCCTGTCCTTTCCCATTATCCCTGCCCCCCTTTGCTCTCAAACGCCTGCCCTGCTCTGCTCATCACTGTCGTCCTGCCCCTTGCCATTATCCCTGCCCCTCTTTGCTCTTTAACACTTGCCCTGCTCTGCTCATCACTGTCATCCTGCCCCTTGCCATTATCCCTGCCCCTCTTTGCTCTCTATCGCCTGCCCTGCTCTGCACATCACTGTCCTCCTGCCCCTTGCCATTATCCCTTCCCCTCTTTGCTCTCTATCGCATTCCCTGCCTTGTTCATCACTGCCGTCTTGCCTCTTGCCATTATCCCTGTCCCTCCTTACTCCCTAACGCCTACCGTGCTCTGCTCATCACTGTCGTCTTTCCCCTTGCCATTGTCCCTGCCCCTATGTGCTCTCTAACGCCTGCCCTGCTCTGCTCATCACTGTCCTCCTGCCCCTTGCCATTATCCCTGCCCCTCTTTGCTCTCTAACGCCTGCGCTCCCTTGTTCATCACCATCATCCTGCCCTTGCCATTATCTCTGCCCCTCCTTACTCCCTAACACTTAACCTGCTCTGCTCATCACTGTCGTCTTTAGCCCCTTGCCATTATCCCTGCCCCTCTTTGCTCTGTAACGCCTGCCCTCCCTTGCTCATCACTGTCGTCTTGCCCCTTGCCATAATCCCTGCCCCTCTTTGCTCTCTATCGCATTCCCTGCCTTGTTGATCACTGATGTCTTGCCTCTTGCCATTATCCCTGCCCCTCCTTACTCCCTAACGCCTACCGTGCTCTGCTCATCACTGTCGTCTTTCCCCTTGCCATTGTCCCTGCCCCTCTGTGCTCTCTAACGCCTGCCCTGCTCTGCTTATCACTGTCCTCCTGCCCCTTGCCATTATCCCTGCCCCTCTTCGCTCTCTAACGCCTGCGCTCCCTTGTTCATCACCATCATCCTGCCCTTGCCATTATCCCTGCCCCTCCTTACTCCCTAACACTTACCCTGCTCAGCTCATCACTGTCGTCTTTTGCCCCTTGCCATTATCCCTGCCCCTCTTTGCTCTCTAACACCTGCCCTCCCTTGTTCATCATGTTGCCTGGGCCTTGCCATTATCCTGCCTCTCTTTGCTCTCTATTGCATGCCCTGCCTTGTTCATCACTGCCGTCTTGCCTCTTGCCATTATCCCTGTCCCTCCTTACTCCCTAACGCCTACCGTGCTCTGCTCATCACTGTCGTCTTTCCCCTTGCCATTGTCCCTGCCCCTCTGTGCTCTCTAACGCCTGCCCTGCTCTGCTTATCACTGTCCTCCTGCCCCTTGCCATTATCCCTGCCCCTCTTCGCTCTCTAACGCCTGCGCTCCCTTGTTCATCACCATCATCCTGCCCTTGCCATTATCCCTGCCCCTCCTTACTCCCTAACACTTACCCTGCTCAGCTCATCACTGTCGTCTTTTGCCCCTTGCCATTATCCCTGCCCCTCTTTGCTCTCTAACACCTGCCCTCCCTTGTTCATCAATGTTGCCTGGGCCTTGCCATTATCCTTGCCTCTCTTTGCTCTCTATTGCATGCCCTGCCTTGTTCATCACTGCCGTCTTGCCTCTTGCCATTATCCCTGTCCCTCCTTACTCCCTAACGCCTACCGTGCTCTGCTCATCACTGTCGTCTTTCCCCTTGCCATTGTCCCTGCCCCTCTGTGCTCTCTAACGCCTGCCCTGCTCTGCTCATCACTGTCCTCCTGCCCCTTGCCATTATCCCTGCCCCTCTTCGCTTTCTAACGCCTGCCCTGCCTTGTTCATCACCATCGTCCTGCCCTTGCCATTATCCCTGCCCCTCCTTACTCCCTAACACCTACCCTGCTCTGCTCATCACTGTCGTCTTGCCCCTTGCCATTATTCCTGCCCCTCTTTGCTCTGTAACGCCTGCCCTCCCTTGTTCATCACTGTCGTCTTGCCCCTTGCCATAATCCCTGCCCCTCTTTGCTCTCTATTGCATTCCCTGCCTTGTTGATCACTGATGTCTTGCCTCTTGCCATTATCCCTGCCCCTCCTTACTCCCTAACGCCTACCGTGCTCTGCTCATCACTGTCGTCTTTCCCCTTGCCATTGTCCCTGCCCCTCTGTGCTCTCTAACGCCTGCCCTGCTCTGCTTATCACTGTCCTCCTGCCCCTTGCCATTATCCCTGCCCCTCTTCGCTCTCTAACGCCTGCGCTCCCTTGTTCATCACCATCGTCCTGCCCTTGCCATCATCTCTGCCCCTCCTTACTCCCTAACACCTACCCTGCTCTGCTCATCACTGTGCGTCTTTTGCCCCTTGCCATTATCCCTGCCCCTCGGGGCTCTAACGCTTGCCCTTCCTTGTTCATCAATGTTGCCTGCCCCTTGCCATTATCCTTGCCCCTCTTTGCTCTTTATTGCATGCCCTGCCTTGTTCATCACTGCCGTCTTGCCTCTTGCCATTATCCCTGTCCCTCCTTACTCCCTAACGCCTACACTGCTCTGCTCATCACTGTCGTCTTTCCCCTTGCTATTGTCCCTGCCCCTCTGTGCTCTCTAACGGCCTGCCTGCCTCTGCTCATCACTGTCCTCCTGCCCCTTTGCCATTGATTCCCTGCCCCTCTTCGCTCTCTAACGCCATTGCCCCCTGCCTTGTTCATCACCATCGTCCTTGCCCTTGCCATTATCACCTTGCCCCCTCCTTACTCCCTAAACACCTACCGCTGCTCTGCTCATCACTGGTCGTCTTGCCCCTTGCCCTATTCCTGCACCCCGTCTTTCTCTCAACACCTGCCCCCCTCTGTCATCACTGTGCGGTCTTGCCCTCTGCATAAGCCATGCCCCTCTTTGCTCTCTATGCATTCCCTGCCTTGTCATCACTGCGTCCTTGCCTCTTGCCATATGCCCGGTCCCTCATTACTTCCCTAACGCCTTACCCGCTCTGCTCATGGAGCTGTCGTCTTCCCTGCCATTGGTCCTGCCCCTAATGTGATCTCTAACGCCTGCCCTGCTCTGCTTACACTGTCCTTGACTGCCACTCTGCCATTATCCCTGCCCTCTTCGCTCTCTAACGCTTGCGCTCCCTTGTTGTTCTCACCAATCATCGCCCTTGCCATTATCGTGCCCCTCCTACTCCCTAACACTACCCTGCTCGCCTGATCACTGCTCGTCTTTAGCCCCACTTGCCATGATCCCTGCCCCTCTTTGCTCGGTAACGCCCTGCCCCTCAATTGCTCATCCACTGTAGTCTATGCCCCTTCCATAATACTGCCCCTCTTGCTCTTACTCGCAGTCCTGCCTTGGTTGGATCACTGATGTCTTGCCTCTGGCGCATTATCCTGCCCTTCCTTACTCCTAACGCTACCGTGCTCTGCTCAATCACTGTCGTCTTTCCCCTTGGACATTGTCCCTGCCCATCCTGTGCTCTCTACGCTCTGCCCGCTCTGCATCAGCTGTCCTCCTGCCCCAGCGTTGCCATTAGTCCCTGCCCATCTTCGCTCTCTACGCTGCGTCCCTTGGTCATCACCATCATCTGCCCTTGAATTATCCATGCCCCTCCTACTCCCTAACATACCGCTGCCTCAGTCCATCACTGTCGTCTTTTGCCACCTTGCCATTATCCCTGCCCCTCTTTGGTGCTCTAACACCTGCCCTCCCTTGTTCTCAAGTTGTCATGGGCCGTTGCCATTATCCTTGGCATCTCTTTTGACTCTCTATTGCATGCCCTGACTGTGTTCATCACTGAGTATTCGCCTCTTGCCACTATCCCTGACATCCTTACTCCCTAACGCCTTACCCTTGCTCTGCTCCATGTCTCCCTTCCCCTTGCCATGGTCTTATGCCCATTGTGCTCTCTAACGCTGCCGCCGCTCTGCTCATCAATGTCCTCGCCCCCTTGCCATTATCCATGCCCTTTCGCTTCTCTCAAGCCTGCCCGGCCTTGTTCATCACCATCGTCCTGCACACTTGCATGATCCCTGCCCTACTTACGCCCCTACCAACCTACATGGCTCTGCTCATCACGGTCGTCTCTGCCCTGCCATTATTCCCTGCCCTCTTTGCTCTCTTTAACGGCCTGCCCTCCTTGTTCCTTCACTGTCGTCGTGCCCTTGCTATAATCCCTCCCCTCTTTGCTCTCGGTATCGCCATTCCGGCCGTGTTGATCTGATGTATTCTTGCCTCTTTGCCATTCTCCTGCCCCTCCTTTACTCCCTCCTAACGCCTACCGTTGCTCTTGATCATCATGTGTCTTTCCCCTTGCCATTGTCCCTGCCCCTATGTGCCTCTCTACGCCTGCCCTTGCTCTGTTCACGCCTCTGCCTCCTTTTTGTTTTTGACATTATCCCTGCCCCTCTTGCTCTCTAACGCCGTGACGCTCCCTTGTCATCACCATCATCCTGCCCTGTGCCATCATCTCTGCACCTCCTTACCCCTAACACTTACCTGCTCTGCCTCATCACTGTCGTCTTGGCCCGTGCCATTATCCTGCCCCTCGGGGATCTAACGCTTGCACTTCCTGTTTCATCAATGTTGCCTGGGCTTGGCCATTATCCTTTGCCCCTCTGTGCTCTTATTGCATGCCCTCCTGGGTCACATCACCTTGCACGTCTTGCCTCTGCCATTATCCCGTTCCCTCCTAATCCCCTAACGCCTACACCTGCTCTGCTAATCACTGTCGTCTTTCCCATTGCCATTGTCCATTTTGGGCCCCTCTTGCTCTCTACGCCTGCCATGCTTTCTCATCACTGTCTCTGCCCTTGCCATTATGTCCCTGCCCCTCTTCGCTTTCTAACGCCTGCCCTAGCCTTGTTCATCACCCATTGTCCTGGCCCTTGCCCATTATCCCTGCCCTCCTTAATCCCTAACAGCATACCCTGCTCTGCTCATCACGGTCGTCTTGCCCCTTGCACCATTATCCTGCCCCTTTGCTCTGTGCTAACGCCTTTGCCTCCCTTGTTTCATCATGTCCCGTTTGCCCCGCTGCCATAATCCCTCTGCCCCTCTTTGCTCTTCTTGCATTCCCTGCCTTTCGTTGAGATCACTGAGTCTGCCTCTGCCATTATCCCCTGCCCCCTCCTTAATCCCTAACCTACCGTGCTCTGCTTCATCACTGTAGTCTTTCCCTTGCCATTGTCCACTGCCCATCCTGTCTTCTACTAACGCCCTGGCCATGCTCCGCTTAATCAATGTCATCTGCCCCTTGCCATATCATGCCCCTCTTCGCTTTCTTAACGCGCCCTGCCCTGCCTTGGTTCGTCACCATCGTCCTGCCCTTGCACTATCTGCACCCCTACTTATCCCTAACACCTACCACTGCTGTGCTCAATCAACGTCGTCTTGCCACTCCTTGCCGTATCCTGCCCCTCTTTGCTCTCTAAACAGCCTGCACTGCTCTGGCTCCATCACCTGTTGTCTTGCCCTGTATAATCCTGCCCAGCTCGTTTGCTCTCTATGAGTCCCTGCGCTTGTTGATCAATTGAGGTCTTGCTATTGCCATATCCCTGACCCCTCGCTGACTCCCTAAGACGCCATTACCGTGCGCTCTGCCGCAGCACTGTGTCTTTCCCCTTGAATGTCCCTGCCCCCCTATGTGCTCTCTATGCCAGCCCTGCTCTGCTTATCACTGTCCTCTGCCCCTTGCCATTATCCCTGCCTCTGTGCTCGTCTAACGCCTGCTTCTCCCTTGTTCCATCACCTCATGATCTGCCCCCTCTTTTGCATAATGTCTGCTGCCCCCTCCTCCTTACATCCCTAACGCACGTTACGCTGCTCTGCCTAATGGTCACTGTAGTCTTTTGCCCATTGCCATTACCCTGCCCCCTCTTTGCTCTCAAACGCTTGCCCCCTCCCTTGTTAATCACTGTGCCTGGCCTTGCATTATCCCTTGCTCTCTTTGCTATATTTGCATGCCCGCCTTGTTGATCACTGCCGTTTATTGCCTCTTCCATATCCGTGTCACTCTTATCCCTAACGCATACCAGGCCTCTGCTCCTGCATGCTGTCGCTTCCCCTTGCCATTGTCCCTGCACCCTCTGTGCTCTCTAACGCCTCGCCTGCTAGGCTTATACTGTCCTCCTGCCCGTTGCATTATCCCTGCTCCCTCTTCGCTTTCAAGCCTGCCATGCCTTGTTCATCACATCGCCTGCCCTTGCCATTATCACTGCCCTCCTTAATCCTAACACCTACCCTGCCCTCTGCTCATCACTGCGTCTTGCCCCTTGCCATATCCACTGCCCCTATTCTCTTGTCTTTCTAACACCCTGCCCTGCTCGCTCAGATACTGCCCGTCTGCCAGTCCCTTTGCTATAATCCCTGCCCCTCTTGTTCTCTATTGGCATTCCCTGCCGTGTTGACACTGATGTATTGCTCTTTGCCATACATACCTGCCCCTCCCTGACCCATCAAACTGACGCCTACCGTGGCTGGGCTCACTCACTGTCGTCTTTCCATTGCCATTGTCCCTGCCCCTCTGGCTCTTCTAAACGCCTGCCCTGCTCTTGCTCATCACTGTCCTCCTGCACCTTGCAATTATCCCTGCCCTCTGCGCTTTCTAACGCCTGCGCGCTCCCTTGTTCATCACTAGATATCCTGCCCTGCCACAGTATTCTCTGCCCCTCCGTACTCTCCTAACACTTACCATGAGTGATCATCACTGTCGTCTTTTGCCCTGCGATTATCCCTGCCCCTCTTGGGATTCTCTAACGCTTGCCTCTCCACCTTGTTCATCAAGTTGCTGTGGCCATGCCATTAGCCCTGGCCCCTCTTTTCTCTCTATTGCATGCCCTGCCTTGTTCATCACTGCCGTCTTGCTCTTGCATCTATCCTCTGCATCCCTCACTACTCCCTAAACGCCTACCTGCTATGCCTCATCAATGTCGTTCTTTCCCCTTTGTCTCATTGCCCTGCCGCATCTGTGCTACTTCTAACTGCCCTGCCACTGCTCTGCTGAATCACTGTCCTCATGGCCCCCTTGCCATTTATCCTGACCCTCTTCGCTTGTCTAACCGCCTTGCCTGCCTTGTTCATCACCATCGTCCTCCTGCCCTTGCCATTATCCCTTGCACCTCCGTGTATCCCTAACACCTACCTGGCTCTGATCATCACTGTCCGTCTTGCCCCTTTGCCATTATCCCTGCCCCTGCTTTGCTATGCTAAACACAACCCTGCTCTGATCATCCGACACTGGCGCTTGCCCCTTGACTATAATCCCTGCCCTCTTTGCGCTATATCGCATTTCTCTGACTTGTTCATCACTGCGTCGTGACTCTGCCATTTATCCCCTTGTTGGGTCCCTCCTTACTCCCTAAACGCATACCGTGGTGCGCTCTGATCTCAGTCACTGGGTCTTTCACCTTGCCAGTTTTCTCTGCCCGATGTGCTATCTAACGCTGCTGCGCTGCTCGGCGCCACTTGTTCTCCTGCCCTTGCCATTATCCCTGCCCCTTCGCTTTATAACGCATGCCTCCCTTGTCATCACCATATGCCTGCCCGTGCCATAAAATAGCCACCTCCTTACCTACAACGCTACCGTGCTTGCTATTCACTGTCGCTCTTTTGCCCGTGCCATCGATCCCTGGGCCCCTCTTTGCTGTTCTTCTAACACCTTGCCCTCATGTTCATCAATGTTGCCCTGGGCCTTGTCCAGTTATCTCCTGCCTCTGTCTTGCTCTCTGTTGAATGCCCTGCTCGTGAGATTCATCCAATGACTGTATTTGCCTTGCTCTTGTCCATTGTATCCCTTGCCCCCTCCTATCCCTAACGCCTCCCTGCTCGGCTACTAGCATGTTCGTCTTTCACTCTTGCCATGTCACCTGCCCCTCTGTGCTCTCAACGTCCATGCCATGCTTGCTAATCACTGGCCTCTGCCCCTTTGACATTACCCTGCCCGTCTTAGCTTTTAACGCCTTGCCCTGCCTTGTCACGAACCAATCGTCCTGCACTTCCATTATCCCTGCCCGCCTTAATCCCTAACACATACACTGCTCTGCTCTCAAGTCGTCTATGGCCTGCTGCCATTATTCATGCCCCCTTGCTCTCTACCGCT